>LPNX010350855.1:52255-260492 GCA_001517045.1 Pseudotsuga menziesii
GACTTTTAAATTGAAAACGATAAACGCAAGTTGCAACAATCGCATGACATCCTCTTCATTCTAAACCTAGTTATCGGATCATCGTCGTAAACCCAATAAGTAGGAGTATTAGGGTTGTGATGTCCTCTTCAAATAAATTTTTAAATTTATTATGTCTCGAGCCTACAGTTGATTAATTGTCTCTATGGTTCATATAGGTTTGTTTAGTTGGTGTTTTATGGATTTTTTTCAATCCTCGATGAATTCATGGAGGATTGAAAAAAATCGGGCAGCATTTCGGCTTGCCCGGGACATATTTCAAAATTAAACCGGTAGCATAAACGCTACTGGTTGACATAATTTATATATATATATAACAAAGTAACAAAAAAATTCAATTTAATTAAAACTGACCTCAACCGAGGGTTAGGAAATACCTCGGTCGAGGGCTTAAAAAAACCTCAGTCGAGGGCTTCATAAAACCTCGGTCGAGATATTAGGACCTCGGTCGAGGGCTTGTTAAACCCTCGACCGAGGTACGTTTTTCTATTTTTGTGGAAATGCGCTTGCCAAAAAGTGTTACCCAGGTCCGCGGATTCACCCTAAAGTATTAATGGACTTTGACATTAGAAAGGAGGCAGGAGGCTCAAATAAACCTAATGTTCAACGTTTCAAGACCAACGTGATAGCAAACCTCCTTGAAATTCATTTTTTTTGGACTGGAAAGGGATCTTGCTTTATTCCTGCACAAGGAACCTATGGACCATTAGTATCAGCTATAAGTGTTATGCCTAATTTGACAAAGAAAAGCAAGACAGGAATAGTGATTGGAATCATAGTTGGAATTGTTGCAGCTTTGATATGCATATTTCTGGTTAGTTTCCTTTGGAGAAGGAGAGTTCAAAAGCTCGCAGAAAGAGATGTTGAGGAAAACAGTAGAAAATGACGAAATGATTGAGGAGTTCAACGATTTTTTCAGCACACCAGGGTATCTCCATCATCAGTGTTTATTCCTGATTTGAATGGTGTTCTCGGTCAAATCCAAGGAAACTCTTCACGTCACTGGCAGTCGATTTCTTGATTAGCCGCCGATAGAAGATGTATGCACAGTTACGTAGAATCCACCCACTGAATTCTTTCAAAATAGCACATAGAAATCATGCTGATCGTTATCAGTCTCAACTAACACTTAGGCCGTGGTATATGCGGCGTATAGTATTTTCTTTTTTGGCCAACTGTAATGCATAATCGTAGAAGATCGGGACTCATGAGCTCTGTCTGACAGTTGTTGGGACATCCTCGCTGATTGTTGGCGTTATGTCTGGCATACTGTAGAGCTTTTGGAGCAGGATTTGAACCATGGCAGGTAATCTCAGAGGACAACTCACGGAATTTCACATTGGCCGCCAATAAACATGAATTTAGCATTGAGGAACAGATTGGGGTTTGATGGTTATATTGGTCCCAGCTGATTGAGATGGGTCATTACATCATCATGACCAGTTAAATACTGTCAGTTCCCAGCTGATTGAGATGGGTCATTACGTTTTTTTTGCTGACTGGCAGTGATCACGAGGAGTTTTCCATGGGCATCGATTTATGTCATTGGCAACCATCGAGAAGTTTCAGCAAGCAGACACCGAGCAGTCATCTCCATCGGCAGCCGATTCTTTAAAAAATCACTGGCATCTATGTTTTCGCTGGCAACTGATCTACTTGGAATTTGTTTCTTGGATCGACCCTTACGTGGTTGTGTTTTTTGCTAAAGAGGGTTGCTTCACTTTTAGTAAGGGACAGGTTAGCTTCAGTAAAGTAAATTCCTTTGGTTAGATTTATTAACCAAAGTGATGGTTACACTTTAGTAGTGTTATGTTAAGTGGATCCAGGTTCCCACTTTATCAACACTATTTAATTATTTTTTATCTTTTATTTATTTTGGGGGGGAGAGAAAATCCTTTGGGCCTATAAAGAGGTTAGCCTCTTTCTTTTGTAGGATGGAGCTTTTTGGGCTAGGAGGATTTTTCCCCAGAGTCAATAAAGAAAAAATATCATGTTGCGTATTTTTTGGATATGTTGGGTTTCTCCGTTGTAGCTTTGGGTTTTCATAAAGTTATAGACCAAGCCAGCATAGAGGGCTATAATCTAGCACATTGGGCAAGCATTTGCGGCTGCCAAGTTGTTTTTCACTGTTGTGTTGTCAGAGGTCCGAGAGTAATGAAAAGTTGTCGGTTATACTTCCATTCTCCTGGCCTCTGGTTATGGAATGGACCAGCTTAGTCTCACTTCCGCGAAACACAAAGAAGCTCTTCTGAGTCCCCTTCTGGTACCGGCACTGGCCTTCCCTCGAGGACTGAGCCTCCCTTCCCTTCCTGCCCATCAACCCGAATCATTTTCATTTTTTGGTACCCGAGTTTATCTAAGGCAGCCTCTTCAGATCACCCTGCCCTCAGCTGCACCTGCCTTAGAGATCCGAACTTAGGGAAACCCCCCTAGAGCTGGAGAAGAGCCAACCTGAAGCGAGGAGAGAGAAGGTGTGGTGACATGTAATGTCCTCTTCCTTTTAGGCCTGGAGGCCCAAAACCACTAACCTATGTGATTCCTGTGGGTTCGATCGGTTACTGATAGCTAGGGAATCAGATCAGGACTGATGCCATCCATAGAAGCTCTAGGGCATCCTCACTTGGTCAAGAAGGGCCACCTGGGCCAAATGCCACCTTCATGCATGCCATCCGAAGCATTATTTAATGATGCATGCACTTTTTAGGTCTCCATCCGCATGCATGCAAGTCAACGGCAAATTAGAAGATAAAGTGACCTAATTAGGTCAAAGATTAGGTTTTTTGCAGTTGAACTTTATAAATAGAGGATAAAGCAAGAGGAGACCTCACTTATGATTATTATTATTTTGGGAAGCTCTTGGATAGCAGCACAGCAGTTGGGGTTGGAGACGGAGTCTTCAGCTAACAGGATTTCGGCAGTGAAACATCTGTCCTAGTCTTATTCCGGGTAAGCCATACAGGTTCACCACTTGTTCTTCATTCATTCATCAGTTATATAGCACAGGGTATAGATTGTTACAGGGGCACGGTGCAGCCATAAGGGGGGGTTTTCAGCCAGCAAGCCCTAATCAACTGTGGGGCCTCCAGATCTCAGTTTCCTTCCGAAACTCAGGCACCAGACTTATCATCAGCTACATACTCCAGTACTCCGTGATTATCAGCTCCATCTGAGCTCATCCGAAGCCGTTATCAGCATTTCCGGATTCCCAGGGGCATGAGCAACTGCCTCACTGAACCTAGACGCTATCCTGCTTAGAGGTGTCAGAACTTCTGCATATTCCAACCAATCTCTCCGGTACAGCAAGGCTATCATCCCTGCAAAACAGCGGATCCATCAGACACCTCCTTCCTTGAGGGTGTCACCTTTTTCTCTGATTGGGTGTCTTGCTGCTGGGGCATTCACCGGAGGCAGGAGAGACCAATTCCTCTCCGATCCAGTTCTTAGTACTTGCAGACTTTATCTGAAGCAGTCCATCCAGTTATCAATGGTAAGTGTGCATTCTATCTCACAAACCCTAAACCTAATTTTTCCTATAAAATAGGGATTTTTGCATGGCAGTATGCATGCCCAGTTGTATCCGCATAATTATTTAGAAATAGAAAATATCGGGATTTGGGATATTACATGACATTGACCTCTCTCTCAAGAAGTCGTCGTCGGGCCGGCGCACCCGCGGTTTGGGCTTTCAGCACACGCATGCCAGTTTCGAGCAACAACATTTTAGCGTCATTGCTGGGGACAAAGTCCAGTTCTTGAATTTTGAATATTATGATTCATTGACATCTGTGGGAGATTACATTGCAGATTTTTCCTCTCACATGGTGACTCCAGGAAGGAACAAAGCCCTTATCCTTTTGCAGATTTGAAGACCCTATTGGGTGTATAGGTGAGCACACTCATCAGAAGGCTTTCAAGCTCACCTTGGCGACTCCACAGTTTGGTATGAGGTATGATTAAACACATTTTTCAAATTAAGTACCTCATTGTTTGATTATGGGAGAACCCCGTGATATTTGGCATGAGGCTTACAGCCCACTGGATTTCTCAAAAATCCACAGATTTCCTAATCAGTGCTATGACCGTGGGAAGGTGCATGACATTCTTCCCGAATTTTACGGAAATGTTGGTGTTTCAACCATCCATCATATTGCCTCTTTGCAAACTGATGGCTGATTTTAATGTTCATCATGAGGATGATATTATGGTCGTTTTTGCTATAACTTTGGAAAGGGATGCAATGATCTGGTTCTATGGCCTTTTGGATGAATCCATAGATTCAGTGGAAAAAAATTTCGAGAGGTTTCTCCTCCGCTGGCACAATGGGACAATAGATGAGATTGAGCAACTTGCTAAAGAATAGGATGCCCTCATCCCTAAGCTCCATCCTGAGCTTAAAGAACAGACCATTGAAAATCCAATCGGGGAAGCATTACAAGAAACCTTGGTTGAAGACATTGCTGAAGAGATCCCTGATAGAGCTATAATAGAAGATGTGAAGCTGCCCCAAGCTTATGAACAACCTCATGATGTAGATGAGAAGTTGCCTTAGGTATATTTTGAAACTAATAACATTTGTGTTGCAATATGTCTCATGAAAGTCTTATGGATAACAAAATCCAGTTTGATGAAGGGCCGCCCAATGCTTATCTAAGCCCTCTTCAATGTTATCTTGATGAAGCATGCACTCCAATGTGCTATGTGGTTGGAGATTTGAAAGATGACTTGTGTTTGCAACATAAGCTTTTCTATGACAGCCATACTTTGATGGCGTTTTCAGGTCGGATCTACAACGTTTTTTATGAGACTTTGTTTTGGTTAATGACCAAACACAGGGGGAGATGTTATATTGTTGACACGCAACTGAGATGGCTCCATTACTTGTATGCATACACCTGACGTGTGCTAGTCTCATGATAGAGTAGGTAGGTAGGAAGAAATAAGCTTTTGCATGAGCATTTAAATTTTCAGCATGTTCTTATTTGTTTTGTAATAAAGTGCGGGATGTGAATGAAGCCATCCCATCACACTTTTCTTCCAAGTTGATCTGCGGATACACATAGAAGCTGAGGTTCTTGCATGCTCTCTCCGAGAGCAGGCATCCCCCATGGAGCCAAATGTCCCCCCTCCAAATGCATTCTGCACTTTGAGTGCTTAAAACAATATTTATAGAAGCAAAGCAGAAATGAGGAGCAGCAGAAAGTATCAAGGGATCTATCTTACAACCAGCTTTCAGGAGCTCTTCCAACATGGCTTGGTGACAAAAATTTGGAAGTGTATGCAAAGAGGCCAATCTGGTAGGAAATTACTTCGCAAAAAATGAAACAGACAATGGATTTCCTGGTAGAGGATTGGGTTTCCTCCAATAGACCTTTCCGTGTTTTGGTGGAGCTTCAACTCAGTCTAGCTTTGCTATAAATTGTGGAGGCCCACGAGAGACTTCTGCTACAGGAGATGTTTATCAGCAGGACAACAAAACATTCAATGGTGCCTCATTTTATGTCAGTAATAGACAAAATTGGGGAGTCAGTGATACTAGACATTTTATGGCCTCTACCAATCCAATTTATGAGGTACCTTACAATGCAACTGACGATGTCTCTAGTCAATCCCAAATTTATTTGATAGATCCAGCACTACAACTGTACCAGACAGCACGGTTATCCGCTAGCTCACTTCGATATTATGGTTTAGGATTTGAGAATGGGGCATATGAAGTAGTTCTATAATTTGCAGAGACAATGTTCGTAGACACAGAAAGCTGGAGGAGTATTGGAAGACACATTTTTGATGTTTATGTTCAGGGCCATAAAGTATTAATGGACTTTGACATCAGAAAGGAGGCAGGAGGCTCAAATAAACCCATTGTTCAACGTTTCAAGACCAACGTGATAGCAAACCTCCTTGAAATTCATTTTTTCTGGACTGGAAAGGGATCTTGCTTTATTCCTCCACAAGGAACCTATGGACCATTAGTATTAGCTATAAGTGTTACGCCTGATTTGACAAAGAAAAGCAAGACAGGAATAGTGATTGGAATCACAGTTGGAATTGTTGCAGCTTTGATATGCATATTTCTGGTTAGTTTCCTTTGGAGAAGGATAGTTCTAAAGCTCGCAGAAAGAGATGTTGAGGAAAACAGTAGAAAATGACGAAATGATTGAGTTCAAAGATTTTTTCAGCACGCCAGGGTATCTCCATCATCAGTGTTTATTCCTGATCTGAATGGCGTTCTCGGTCAAATCCGAGGAAACTCTTCACGTCACTGGCAGCCGATTTCTTGATTAGCCGTCGATAGAAGATGTCTACACGGTTACATAGAGTCCACCCACTGAATTCTTTCAAAATAGCACATAGACATCATGCTGATCGTTATCAATCTCAGCTAACACTTAGGCCGTGGTATATGTGGTGTATAGTATTTTCTTTTTTGGCCAACCGTAATGCATAATTGCAGAAGATTGGGACTCATGAGCTCTGTCTGACAGTTGTTAGGACATCCTCGCTGATTGTTGGCGTTATCTCTGGTATACTGTAGAGATTTTGGAGCAGGCTTTGAACCGTGGTAGGTAATATTAGAGGACAACTCATGGAATTTCACATTGGCCGCCAAAAAACATGAATTTAGCGTTGAGGAACAGATTGGGGTTTGATGGTTATATTGGTCCCATCGCTCATTACATCATCACAGCCAATTAACTACTGTCAGTTCCCAGCTGATTGAGATGGGTCATTATGTTTTTTTGCTGACTGGCAGTGATCACGAGGATTTTTCCATGGGCATCGATTTATGTCATTGGCAACCACCGAGAAGTTTCAACAAGTAGACACCGAGCAGTCATCCCCATCGGCAGCCGATTCTTTAAAAAATCATTGGCATCTATGTTTTCGCTGGCAACTGATCTACTTGGATTTTGTTTCTTGGATCAACCCTTACGTGGTTGTGTTTTTTGCTAAAGAGGGTTGCTTCACTTTTAGTAAGGGATAGGCTAGCTTCAGTAAAGTAAAGTCCTTTGGTTAGATTTATTAACCAAAGTGATGGTTACACTTTATTAAGTGGTATGTTAAGTGGATCCAGGATCCCACTTTATCTGCACTATTTAATTATTTTTTATCTTTTCTTTATTTTGGGGGGGAGAGAAAAGCTTTTGGGCCTATAAAGAGGTTAGCCTCTTTCTTTTGCAGGATGGAACTTTTTGGGCTTGGAGGATTTTTCCCCAGAGTCAATAAAGAAAAAATATCATGTTGAGTATTTTTGGGATATGTTGGGTTTCTCTGTTGTAGCTTCGGGTTTTCATAAAGTTATAGACCAAGCCAGAATAGAGGGCTATAATCTAGCACATTGGGCAAGCATTTGCGGCTGGCAAGTTGTTTGTCGTCGTTGTGTTCTCAGAGGTCCGGGAGTAATGAAAAGTAGTCGGTTATACTTCCATTCTCCTGGCCTCTGGTTATGGAACGGACCAGCTTAGTCTCACTTCTGCGAAACACAAAGCTCTTTTGAGTCCCCTTCTGACTCCATTTACCATTTTGGTACCGGCACTAGCCTTCCCTCGAGGACTGATCCTCCCTTCCCTTCCTGCCCATCAACCCAAATCATTTTCCTTTTTTTCTACCCGAGTTTCTCTAAGGCAGCATCTTCAGATCACCCTGCCCTCAGCTGCACCTGCCTTAGAGATCCGAACTTAGGAAAACCCCCCTAGAGCTGGAGAAGACCTAGCCTGAAGCGAGGAGAGAGAAGGTGTGGTGACATTGGCCTCTCTCTCGAGAAGTTGTTGCCAGGCCGGCGCGCCCGCGGTTTGGGCTTTCAGCACCTACGTGCCAATTTCGGGTGACAACAAGCTCAACATACAATACATGGATCAATATAACCATAAAGTACCAAAGTGGACTAAATCACCCATAAAGAGGGTACCCCACTCAACAAGAAATAAATGAAGCACATGGTAGGTCCATGGAGTGTTAACTAACTCCCTCTGGGTGCCCCATGGCACAATAAAATAATATAATATTTTAATTTTTTGACTTTGTGCCTCCTTGAGGAAATCGTGAGCCTCCCAAAAGCTCCAGAAAAAAATATAAAAATGCCCAAAAATAGGTGTGGGCCCAATTAGGTGCTGCAACTGCTGGAGAAGGTTCGGAGGACATCACTCGCATCATCATGACTCATCCCATGTCATTTTCTTGCCTCAATAGCCCAAATCGATTTCTTCAATAGCCATTTAATCATTTTTTAATCTGCCTCGGGAAACGTGAACCTGCCAAAAAATCCTCCCAGGTTGCCTACATTGTCAAATTGATCCCACCAGGCTCTTTGGGATGGGGGTACTATGGTACAATCAAGTGGCTGCACCCCCTATGCCCCATACAACGCCCTAGGAGATCCAATAAAAACATCTCCCTGCTTAGACACATCATCCTGTGAAGAAAAACTGCATCCAAAGAGTAAAATGAGCCTGACCATCTCTGCAAGTGCCCGAAACTGAAAACAAACTATCTCATTAGACTCGGAGAGTCCAAATCCATCTAGGGTGTATACTCATACCCCTCTCAGGTCTCTACTTGGTTATCAACCATATCCAATAAACAATATAACCATCTGTAAATGACCAGATACCAATAATATAACTCAGACATCCATCTGCTGCAAGTGTTATAAGGCTGAGACATGCTCTACAAATCATTTAAGCAACAATCACAACAAGTAGCAGTCATTTCATTGACGATACATCAACCAAATACATATATAAGGTTTTTTTTATTATTACTCAGACTAGAGTTTCAGGACTATACTCACTTCATAGTTGTAGTCAATTAGCTAGTGAAGGGTGAAGGGTGAAACTAAAAAGGCTAGGGTAAAGGATGACTTCCTACTTAACATCATGACACTTTGGATATGGCAGGGAAATACTCACTATAACCACATGTCGGACAAACAACAACACAAGGAATGGTAGTGCCTCACAAATAGTTGAGTTGTTCAGAGCAATGTTACAAATATCGTGTCAGCGAATATATCGCCGAGGGTCCAAAAAGATTTTATCAGATTTATCGACGAAAATGTCGGCAAACATCGGCAATATATCGGCAAAGTAAAAAAATACAAAAATATTCATTAATACATGAATATTTTAATCATGATTTAATTTTAGCATTCAAATAAACACATAAATACATGAATATTCATTAATACAAAAATACTAAATCTTTTAATTTTTATATTTTAATCATGGTTCATTAATGTGCAAATTTCAAAATTGAAATTCAATTAATTTATTAACTAATATATATAAATAGTATACTCTAATTAATAATTATAAATTATAATTTGTTAAAAACTTAAAACTTAATGTGTTATTATTTATATATATTATATATAATATATATTATATAATATCTAATATGTATTACAACAATGCGTATAACTTGTATCTAAGTCGCCTATATATTATAACAATGTGTTTAATTAATTAATGCAATAGTGTATAACTTGTATGCAGCAATATTACAACCGAATATTCCAACGATTATTGCCTATAAACCATTGCAGCGACATCAACCCGGAAATACAGAAAAGCAAATAAAATGTATCCATGCGATTTTAGTGATATTCACTTCGTGGCCAAGAAATGTTTAAAACAAAATGGAAAACATGATAATCTCTAGGACGTGTGTCTAAGTCGCAGACTATCAGTTTATCAATTAATTAAACACAATGCGTCAACACTCACTTTTTAAACCCCGACAGACCGTCGCGATGTCAACCTTTCGACTCGCGATTTTATCAGAAAATATTGCCATTTTATCACTAAAAATCGCGATTTTTGGAAAGGAAAAATTGCCGATATATTCCACGATTTTTGTCGATAATATCGGCGTGAGGATCATATCGCGATATCGGTGATATTTGTAACACTGGTTCATCAGAGAGTGCTTATTCAACTTAGGCATCATGTCTACATCAAGTTTGATCCAGTTTCATTAGGATTATCAATTTTATTTCCATGGCCTTTTTGGCCTATATGTCCTTTTGGGGACTTCACCATTGCTTAAAAGCACAACTAACTGCAGCTTTCATCCATGACATATTCAAATTTATAAGGTCAGCAATATTTGGATATAGCATATATTTAACCATTGCTTTTTTGGACCTTTTATTATACCCTTCAAGGGGTATTTTAGTGTTTCATTGTTCTTGCCCTTTTTCACATATGTTAAGAAACACATTTTAACATTTTTCATTTTCCATGTGCGCATAATAATATTTTGCAATACAAGTAGTACATGAGCTTTCAGTTTTAGCCAACAACATCCCAAGTGACCAGGGGGAGTTCTGCACAGTGCCAAACATCGGGACAACCGACCATAATGATTTAGGTATACAATCCAACTCACCAAAGGCAAGTTCTGTCACCAACTCAGAGCCGAGACATAATATAAACAGGGAGGTTTGTCCAACAAAGGTTCTAGCGGGGAAAGGTCCTCCATGCCACAAGTCAAGTAGTAAGTTGGGTTAAAAACAAAACTGGAAGGTAATGGACAGGTGGAGATAGTGAAAGATGAAGCCAACACTAGCAAGCCAAAGAATGGTGGGAATGACTACTTCTATTCTCCCTAGGGAGGGTAAAACCAATGAGTATAGATCAAGAACTTCCAAGTCCAAGTAGGGACATCAATACATAATACAAATACATCCAAGTCCATATAATTATGACTGCCATATCATGACACTACATGTTAATACATGTCACAAAAATGAATACAAGAGCAATGATAACCATAACACAATATAATACAAGCTGAGTCATAACCATGCATATAATCCATCTGAACCATCATCTGCCCAATGAGAAAGCATTGATATAAATCTGGGCATCAATAACTGCTCTTTAAATGACTAAATGGCTACATCAGTCCTCAAATCTGAGTGTCTTGAGACTCAGTCCTGACATGGGAGAGTACAATAGTCCACAAATAAAATAATGATCCGTCAAAACTGTTCATCTCAGCATCTCATATGTAAGAGATCTGGCTGAAAATGTACTGTATCTGAAAAATAGAATATGGTAGCCCGACTACTATATATGTGATAATAGCTCTGATACCATGTTGAATTTTAGCATTAGCATGAATACTTTTTAAAATTTGCAGACTAACATAAACAAATGACAAGTGCAGTAAACAACATCAACACATGAACACACTGAACACAACATCAACACATCAACACATTGAACACAAGAGTTTTTCACTGGAGAAACCTTTAAAAGACAAACCCCTAAAGCATTAGTAATTCATCTTGAAAATGAGATGACTGAGTTCTTCAAAAAATTCTCAAACTGTAACAGGTTTGTTCAATAGATCCACAATTACACAGAAGATAATCCTTTTACAAAAAATGCCCAATTAGGGATTTTAGCATATTAGGGCTTGCTGCCCTAATCTTTCTCTCTCTTTCCCAGAAAATGCAGGCTGCCCTTCTTTGTTTGTCCGGAGCCTGTCTCACCTTGCCCAAGTTTTGTTGCACCTTCCCGAACTTGTTTTAACTTTTACCTATTGCCCGAGGATGGATCTGTTGCTCAGAGGGCAGATTTGCTGCACCTGTTATGTTTGGGCCCGAAGGTCTGGTGGCTTGCCCGAAATTCTTTCGGGTTTTCTTGCTAACTTCCCAAGGCCTCCTGCTCCTGTCTGTTGGCTGCTCGAGGCCTCAGCAGGATGCCCGAGCTGCTGTAGTCGCTCGTTGGTACTCCGAGCCCTACTCTAGGTGCCCAGAGTCACTCTTGAACCCTGTTGTAGGTGCCCGGAGGGTTGGCAGGGCTGCCAGTGGAGCAGAAATGGAATCCTATGGAAGAGTAGGGTTGCCCGGAGGTGGTGCCAAGATGAGGAAGGATTCCCAGAGGAAAACCCTAGCTGCTCGTGAATGTCTTGTTGTTGTTCGTGAAGGAGGGAGTTGTTATAGTAAAACCCTAACCCTTCCTTCGTTGGTCATGAGAAGAGAAGAACATGAATCCTAGCTGGAGGGTAAAAGTGGAAAACAAGTGGGTGCCCTAGCTGGACTCATCCATGCTAGGGCATAGCCACAAAGACAACCTTCTCTTCAAAAACTGTGAGATCTTTTGTTGGAGCAGTTGTACTTGTGAGAGCAAGAGTGTGTGTAATAATGAAATGGATTGATCTTCTTTTATATCCTTTGAGTCACTTGAAAGTGGACCAAAATTAGAAAGAACAAAATATTATTATTTTATTCTTTTCTCACTTTGACTTTTACCTTTAGTACCACTTTTACCTTTGGTGGTACTAAAGGTCTTTTTGCACATCCACTTTTACACCTTAGTGGTACTAAGGGTCCTTATGTTTTTTTTACTAATGCTTTAGCCTTATTCAAGTGCCCTGTGGTCAAGGTGATCTTTCATCCCCACTCAAAGTACATTATCATAAACAGAGAGAATTACTAATGCTTTTATCTCACACTATGTGACGCCAAGATCGGATACTAAGGTGTCTTAACCAAGGGTAGCTAAGCCTTGGAGAAGATCACAAAGCCCATTGATCGAGGGTCAAAGTGTCACACATGCCTAGACCCGGTCTAGGGCTTATAGTGTCTTCCTGGTAACAGACCAAGTGCCTCAGCCATAGGCTACATAATTTGGCACTAGGTCAAATACTTGGTAACGGACCAAGCGACTCCATTCTCAGTGGAGAATGGCCCTCATCCTCGGGCCGAGTCCCTAATCCCAGACTAGGTAAATTCCTAGTAACTGACCAAGTGCCTTCATTCAAAGAATAGCCACTCAGCTCTAGGTTGAGTCTCCTAGTGCTAGATTGGTTCCACATCCTGGTCCCGGACCAGATGTCACCATTCAACATAATGGTCACTATTGCCCACCTATTTCGACTAGGTGGCAACTCCATGTACATGAAGATGTACATAATTGTACAAATTGTACCTTGAAAAAATCTGAGGATTTTTTCACTTCTGCAGCGCAATTGCCCCTTTGTAAAACGAAATGTCCACTCTCCTGCGTGGGAAAATTAATGTAATTATATGTGCTAGTGTGGGTCATATGATATGGATGCCACACCATGGAACTGGTTGTTAGGGAAGTCCCCTCATCGAGTGTTTTTTCCCTTTCCAATTAATCTTGTTGTGTAAACGATTTTAATTGGTTTGGTTTTTCACTCAAAAATCCTCCAAAGTGGTGACGGGCGTTCTAACAGTCAAGTCCATGGGGTGGATAAGGTTTCAAAATGTTATTCGTGACCATGCTAGACATTTGTATAGAGTCTTGCTGAGTTTCGTTATGTTGTTGTATTTTTATTTATTTTTTCTAGTTAATTAATTTCACCCCTTGGTGGTTAATTAGCTCAGTTTTGATGTAATAATGAAATTGCTCAAGCACTGGCGCTTTGTAATAGGGGCTATGAATGCAAGGTAAAATTCTATGAAACCCCCTAAGCCACTGCTTCGAGTCCCATGTCATTCAGACAAGTGGTTGAAGAGATAGACCAATTTTGGTCAAGAAGGGTCTATCTCCCCTAGGGAATTATTTAATTTTTCCCTAAGTCAAAAATTCATGCCATGGTAATTTTGTTTGGGGGTTGCCAAGCCTAGGAAAATTTATTTCAAAATTTTTCCACCCCCCCATGGCCAAGATATAATTTTTTCAAGTTATTTTTAATTTTTTCCTAAGTCAAAATTGGAAAAATTTAAAAATTAAATTGAAAAATTAAATCTAAGGTGAATTAAAATATATAGCCTAAGTCTAAAGGCTAGATATTTTTGGAGCAAATGGCAAAGTCAAAGCCAAGTTTAGAGCCATAAAAGTGGTTTAAAACCCTCACTAAAGATGGCGCTTGCATGTAAAAGGGCCCAAAGAGGGGCGCTAGTGGTAAAAACCCCCAAGATAGTGAGGCGCTAAAGATAGAAGAGGCGCCATTTAAAGGGGAGGCGCCTAGCTAAAGATGGGGGTGCCTATCTAGAGGAGGCGCTACCAAATGTGGAGGCGCTAACCATTTTAGTGGGGCATAAATATAGAGAAGGGTGCTAGCAATAAGAGAAGCCACCAATTAAAAGGGGGCGTCAATCTTTAGGAGGACGTCACATGAAATAAGGGGCACTACCACATTTGGAGAGCGCCACATTTAGTGGAAGATGCCCACACTTGGAGGGGCGCTAAATATGGAGGGGGCGCCTAGCCTTTGGGCCCACATTAAACCCTAAAAGTAGATCTAAGATTAGCATTTGGTCAAAACCCTAGATCTAAGGGTGTAGATTGATTAAGACATGGATCAAGCACCTAGGCCATGGATTGAAAAGTAATCTAAGGGTGTAGAATGATTGAGGAGGATGCAAAGTCAAATACCTAGATCTAGTGGTGGAGATCTAATCTTGGCCATTGATCTTCAAGGGGTTGGGGTTACTCCTCAACTATATAATGGGAGTCTCACTCCCTCATTTCACATCATCTCTGATTACTATTGTTATGTTGTCGGAATATTTCCCCATTCTCCTCTCATATTCTCTCAAGCTTATTTTGATATTGTAATGTCCTTGCCCTAATTGGGCTTAATACAAGTAATCTTTGGAGGAATTCTTGGTCTCTCTCTTCTACATTTCATGCTTCTTTTGTGAGGTAACTTGCTTTATATTTATTTTATTTGCATTTGTATTAGCTTAGATAGTTCTCCACAAAGTATTTTGTGGAGAGACTTGTAGGTAGAAGTATTTCTATCTACATTTGTGAGTAGATGAGTAAGATTCTACAAAGTATTTTGTAGGATTTATTTTTGTGCTCACCTCTTTTCTTACATTTTGCAGCTCTCATAAGTTTATTTGCAGGGATCTAGAACAAAGGAGCATTTTCTCCATTGGTTATATTTTTGTTTTCCATTTTCGCACATTTGTTTACAAGGGATTTAAAACTCAGTTTTTATCATTGTATAGTGATAAAAACCTTGGTTTTAAGGCCCTAACCCTTAGTATATTAGTTAAATGCTTCAGATTTACTGTTTAAACATCATTTAGGTGGCTGGAAACTCAGTTTTCAGCCCTCTAAACATCATATTTCTGTTATCTTTGCACTCAGATTTTTGCTGTAAATTAGTGATTTTTTGGTACTAATTTTTTTTGACAATTTCTTTGAGTTTTTCTGTGATTTCTAGCGGACAAAGCTTGCTGGTTTGTGACAGGTTTTACACAGGTGAAGGGGAGGTGCTGCCCAAATTGGCCCAGAAATACCTCAACCTTCAACCGGTTCCAAAAGGGGTTCAAACCCTCACCTCTCTCTCTTCTTTTCTGATATTTGTAAACCCCAACGAGAATTTCTCTTGGGGTATTCTGCAAAATTTATAAAGCACCTGTAATCTATATGTAAATAGATTAGGAAGTAGAGTAGGAAGTAGATAACTAGTTTTATTTCTGTTTACCCACCTATCTTTGTTACAGACCACCATCTCTGTAACAGAGATTGAAGTGAGGTTGTTTTAGTCTCTTTTATTTCTGTTTACCCACCTGTCTCTGTTACAGACCACCATCTTTGTAACAGAGATTGTTGTGAGGTTATGATAACTAGTTTTATTTTCTGTTTACCCACTATCTCTGTGATAGACCACCATCTCTGTCACAGAGATTGCTGTGCGGTTAGGCATTGCTTTAGCTAGTTACAGTTTCCTTCAAGTTTCAGTAATTTTTAAGTTTCTGTTAAAGGGGTAACCATACAACCCACCTATCCGGTGTATCCTCTGTCCACTTTTCATCTCCCTTTAGGGACTTCAAGTTGGATATGAAAAGTAGGAGAAGTGGGGGCTTAGCTTAGTTAAAACAACTTTCTTTCTCTGCTACAATCTTCACATTTCATTTTTTCAGTCCAAGATCAAGTACCAGCACCTCCCATAAGGGATACCACTTGGTTGATCTTGTTGATAGTTTTAAATAAACCTTGTATGCTAATCACCAAGACTAAAATTTACCCTCTAAAATTAACCAACAACAACTTCACTAGCCTCTGTTCCTCTACTCGGTTATCACCCTTCGGGGTACTCACGAGATACGACAGGGGATAGAGAAGTTTTAACTTAATAGGCATCCATCTAGTTTTTTTCCTGTTGATTAAAAATAGTGCCCTCGGAGGCAACTTGGGGTAGAAGACCGTGGGGGGTCTCTAGGTGTTCTACGTCCCCCTTGTTGAGCACCAGGGCATTGGGGTTTGACCTGTGAGCTACGAGTGGGCTTTGCTCCCACTTTGTTGAGCGCAACAGCAATCCCTCTTTGACTTGAGAAATACTGGATTGGGGTAGTCACACCACCGGTTCGAAAACTAAACTCCAAGAAGAAAAACATTAATAAAATCTACCTAAAATAAACCAAGAGACATTGCAAAACCGGTTCTGTAACATTTTTTCATTTTAGCACACTTCCACTCCAGCATTGCACTCCAACACTTTACTTTCAGTCTCATTTATCTTTCAGTTTCATTTACTTTCAGTTCTGCAATTGTTTATGTGGTGAATGCTTAACACTTGTTTAACTGCTTCAAGTAATTTTCTTTCTGCTATCTCTTGTCTATAATTTGTAAATCTGGTTCATATTTGTCTAAACTGTAACTATTTTACTTGATTTGTTTATACTGATAAATTTAGATCATCTGTACATTGCTTAAATATCTTGATTCATTATTGTATCATTCCTTTGTTTATGCATCTCATTTGTTAGACAACTTAACCTGTGGGATAATTAACTTAGACTGCATCCATTGAAAGTTGCATTCTCTAACTCCATTCTTTAGGCACTAGTTATAAATAAAAGGATTGACTGTCATTTAAATAATTGCATCTTGCATTGGTTTGACTGTCATCTCTCAAAAATCTTAGCCTCAATCTTAATAAAAGATCCCTTTAATTAATTTGTAATTAATTAATAAATATGGAGCTTAGTTTTCCTGTAGGGACTACCCCCCTTGGCTCTGTTGGGATCTTGCCTAAACGGAGGAGTTGTGGACTGTGGTGACAGTGGTCCCTAGCTCTCGCTTGCCCCCATGGACACACATAGCAGGTTGTGACTTTCCTGTGTCTTAAAGTGTGAATTAGGCGGCAACAGTCACTCAACTCAAGGTTGACTCCCCTAGTGTTGGACTGGTTCCATATCGTGGTCCTAGACCAGATATCCCCATTCAATAAAATGGTCACTCAACTTTAGGTTGAGTCCACACCCTGGTGCCAGACCAAGTGTCTCCATTCTCCTAAGAGAATGGTTCTCAATGCTGCTCAGAAAAATCAACAACCCTCATACATGATATAATCCAAAAGAAATGTTGCAATCTTGTCAATCCTCACGGTTAAATCTACTTAATTCTGAATGGGATATGAAATTTTATTTTCTTCACTTAATTTTAAATGGGATATGAAAATATATTTCTTCATATGAAGTTCAATGAAGTTGGAACCATTCTCAAACACCCTAAAAGAATTAACAGTAAAAATAAAAAAATTAACAATAAAAATATAAAAATACAAGTAAAAGATAGAAAAAGAATGTTATTTAATATTACTAGTAACTTACGAGAGAGGGAAAGTGAAAGTAATATCATAGTAATTTTTTATTTTTATACAAAATGGATATAGATGTCAGAATTCCAATGTAAAACTAACCTGATTGGTATGGCAAGAATTTTGGTCCCAATGCTTGAATGACGTTCTTGCTATACCAATCCTGTCCTGTCGATGGAATGTCAGAATTTAGATGGTTGGTCAATAGTTTGGGGTCAAGGAATTGTTGATCTTTCGACTTATATTCTGATTTCATATAATATATCTTCTTTCCCATCTACATACTGAGCTTGTGACATCACTAAGGCATCAATTAACTATCATTATTCCTGGAGTTCATTTAAGGATGTCATTTCTTCTTCCATAGACAACAAGCACTCTAATAGAATATTTATATGTTTTATGCTAGTTTTTTGAGCACCAACATGGACATGATATCTCATTCAAGATTGTAGGCTTCACAACATAATATTATCCAAACTGTCATATCTAGTGATAGAAATAGACTCCAATAAACATTACAACTTTTAATTACTATTTTAACAAAATTATGAAACATCTCGTGTTACTGTCACTTGAGTTGCAAGAACCTTTACTTTCGTCCCTAAAGCAAGTATTGTTTGTTGGCATTCAGTAATCTTCTTGGCAGCAGCTGAAGTATCTCTCTTTTCCTGCTTGCATTTCATCCTCATCAATGGAGTAATGTAAAGCTGCCATCTTTCCATCTCTCGAAGTGTCAAGTTTGTGTCTACTCTGTAGCTATATTTGCATGTCAAGACATGTGGTCTCCAATTCCTGGAAACAACTTCCTATCTCTTCAAATTCTACTTGTAATGATGTATTTTTTCTTTAAATTGATTCAGTTCAGCTCAAGCATTGCTAAGTTGGAGTTCAAGCTATTCATTCAAAGACACTTGTTTTTCTATTTGATCATTCCTCCATTTGCTTCAACTCCTTAGTTGCAGCAAGTTTTGTCTGTAAATCTGCGTGACTTTTTTTCTCTGATTGTAGGAGTTGAGCCATGAGAGCCTATTAGATTGTTGTTTTCCATTTGAAACAACCCTTCTAGCTCTTCCTTTTTAGTTTGATGAGCCTTGAGATCCTATAGATTGTTGTTTTCAATTTGAAACAACCCTTCTGGCTCTTCCTTTTCAGATTTTATGATATTAGGTTGCCTTTTTGGTTTGTTGTTTTCTTCATTTAACTAACACATGCAAGAGTTTCTTTTTCTAATGGGAAATTTTCACCTCCCCACAATTGTTAAAAACAGAGTTCGACTAAAAATCTCCAATAGAAAGTGTAAAAACTAAAGGTTCATTTTCATTTGCAGTTGGAGCTTTTGATTCATGATTCATCATCCCATTTAAGTTTTATCTTGATTGTGGCCCTCATGGTTAATACACATTGAAGTGAGAAAATAATTTACAAGCAAGTCTAGTGCAGAACCCACTTCTTCCACAAACTCTACTATTTGATTTTTTCCTAGAAGGAGATTACTGTAAACATTGACAAGCCTTTGAATGATAGAATTCAATTCTGGATTATGTCACTGGAGGACACATGGTATACCCTAGGGATTTTAAGAATGTAGAGAACTAGACGTAGTGAATGGCATGCTCTTCAACAAGCCCCATTATTTTATGATAGATGTATTTAATCTCTAACTATAAGAGGACATTTTGGTCCATTTGGAAGAAGTAAATGGACCTATTTCATCTTCAGGATAGCTTTCTTTAGAGAGATATCTTGGTGAAAACTAATCTGACATTACTCTCTCTAGATAACTATTGTTCAATCCATCGTTGTTTAAAACATCCAGACAAGTTAACCTTTCTTTTATTTTGTTAATTTGTTCGGCTTCAATGTCGTGATTTTGGAATAACAACTTTCACGTTCTCTAAGATTCCATCTGAGCTTTTCCCTAATTTGTTCAGCTTCAATGTTGTGATTTTGGAATAGCAACTTTCACCTTCTCTAAGAATCCATCCAAGCTTTTCCCTTATGCATGAGCATCCAAAATCATGCAAAAAGATATCTGGGACTAGAAAGGGCTACCTCATTGGCCAAATTTCCAGATTGTAAGGTAGAAAATTGTTGGTCACACGTTGTGCATTTATTAGTGGCTAGGATCGCTATTTTTTTTTTGTAGTGGCAACTTCTAAAACACCTTTCTTCTCCATCATAGGTAAGGTATTGCTATTTTTGGTCCATATTCACTTCAATAGGTCTCTGTGATTGCACTTTTAGTTTTCCAAAAACTATTACAAACTCTGCAATCTGGTCAATCGAAACTATTGCTAATTGTCCCATCTCAATGAGATCATCCTTCAAATTAAGAAAGGTGGCCTAGCAGTTTATTAGAAAGCATGTCAAGCTCTTAAAATGTGTAAGTACAAAATCAATGCAAATGCCCAAGGTTCAACATAGGTAGCGCCATTTTCATTGCCACCACCTTCAGAAAATGAAGCAAGACTTTATTCGTAGCTCATATTCGTATCTTTTGAAAATTCAAGATGATCATCAATAACCATGCAATTTATTTGACCAATACCACGGCCTCTATACAAAGCATGATCATCAATAACCATGCAATTTATTTGACCAATACCACGGCCTCTACACAAAGCATTTAGTTGTGACTCAACTTGTAATAATTGCGCCGAATAGCCGCATTCTACAGCCCAGCAGGGGGACGTGTAACTTCTTCTATGCTCATTTTAGAGCTGACACATGTCCTTTATAAAAAAATAAAATATTCTAAAAAAATGACATGTAGATTTAAACATTTACACTGGCATATATAATATATATAAAACTACACAAATTAGATAAATTAAAACTCTTCCTCAACATTTGCACTCTAAAAGTGGGTTTCCATCTCGAGAGATTTCCATTCCTGTCGACACTTAGTAGATCCCTTTTTAAAATGGATCTATGCTGGTTTATTAGCTGTCCTTACTCACATGAGCCTTGAAAACTAAAGTTCAGTATTCCTCTTTACTAAAGTTGAGTTTATTTAAGAATGCCATCTCTTCTACAGTTCATTATTCCTCTTCACTAAAGTTGAGTCTATTTAAGGATGCCATTTCTTCTTCCATAGACAAAAAGCACTCTAATAAAATATTTATATATTTATATGTTTTATGCTAGTTTCCTAGCACTAACATGGATAGGATCTCTCATTCAAGCTTGTATTCTTCCCAACAGAATATTATCCAGCCTATCATATCCAATATGATAGAAATAGCCTCCAATGATGAACATAATATCTAATCCTGCCTATCATATCCAATATGATAGAAATAGCCTCCAATGATGAACATAATATCTAATCCTGGGATGTCCCCATAGTCCGGTAATCTATCTCTCCAAGAATCAAAGGAAAAATATCCTGTGTTGCTGTGTGTGTCATAGGATAAAATGTTAACTTGGCATAAACCAAAGAAGTCCATAATCCAGGACCAGATTAACAAACGAAATCAACTCCTCCATTTAAAAGAAAAGCAATTGGGTGACGTGGCACCCAACCGGAATCAATAATGAGATAACACTTCCAACATGGGTGCCACACATGAGCCACAGCCACCGGCTCCTGGAGAACCTAACGGACTGTCAAAATGACCATTGATGAGAACAACTGGAACATCATCTTTTGCATAAGCTGAAGAAATCCTTACAGGAATATTTGTGTGGCTCATGTTGAAGGAGCCATTCACAAGTGTTTCGTCCACCTCAACACTAACATTGAATTTGCTCAATGGGGAAACTCCTCCAACTATCCCTTTATATAGTTTGCAGCTTCCAGCTCACCGTGCGAAGTAATCATTTGTTTATATTACCACGCGCTTGGGGAGGTTGCTCGATGCCTAGCGTGAGAGGTGGCATCTGGTGTACTAGCGTGGATAAGACCTTGCAAGCTTGAGTGTGGTAGAGTACGGGATGGTAATTCAGTGTGAATGTAAAATGGTAATTCTCAGTTGGGTCCACCTAGTCCACGTAGTGATAATTCTCAGTTGGGTCCACCTAGTCCACGTAGTGATAATTCTCAGTTGATTCCACGTAGGGTAGGACGTAGTGGGATCTGTGTATCCTTGGATAGCAGTCCTTATTGCTTTCCCAGATACATGGAATAGAGACACTACACCGGACAGAAGAATGCATTTCGTTGGCCTTTCAGGCTTAAACAAGGCTTTGAAACTGTCCCTGAAAACTGTTCAAAATCCTGTTGGCAAGGTCCTTAATGTGAACTCTGCTATCCTTGATAGCAGAGTCAGCAGAGTCAACTGCTCAAAATCCTGTTGGCAAGGTTGGGTCCATGCGAACTCTGCCCTCAGAGTAAATAGAGGGACAACAATTTTGCTCAAGTCTTTAACGAATCTTTTATAACTTTACAATCCTGCTCAAAGGTATCACTGCATGTTGTGAAGTCATCCATAAGAACGTCAACGTTGTTTATAATTAAATCGGCAAAAACACTAAGCACAACTAGTTGGAATGTTCCAAGTGCATTGCATATGCCAAAAAGGAAGCACTCAATAGGCGAAGATTCTCCAGGGGCACGTAGATGTTGTTTTATCTTCATCTTTAGGGGCTAACTGTATCTTATTATACCTGTTGAACCTGTTTAGGAAAGACAAATATTGTTTCCCAACCAAGGAATCTAGAACCTAGTTAACAAAAGGTAGTGGGAAGTGATCCTTATGGGTGGATATGTTTAGTTCTCAATAATCTACACATATGCACCATTTCTTCCCCTTTTAAGGCATGAATACTAAGGGTGAAACCCACTCACTATCAGAAATATGGTAAATAAACCATGTTGTTAATCATTCATGCAGCTCTACTTTGATAATGTCTCTGAGAGCGGGATTCATTCTTCTTTATGATTACCAAACTGGGTGGAACCCATCTTGAATGTAAATGTACAAGTCGCGGGGTTAATCCTTTCCATGTCTTTGTAATCCCATGAAAATTATGCAACATTATTAGTCAACAAATTTATTAGCTAAATATGTTGTCAGGCTATAGTTGGTTACTGATATTGAGGAGTTTCCTAGACAAAGTCTCAAAAACTATGGCTTTCGCATGATCAGTTTCAACTACAAAGCAATGCTTGAGGTACATAAAAGGAGCTTGAATGGTTGAAATGGAACAAATTGTAATGGATGTGTCCCTCGTACATGAGGACTCAACTAAGTATGCAAGTTCTACATGAAATTAAGGATAATCCCATTGTCATATTGATTTTTCAGAGTGAGAAGTTGTACGATGGTGGGAACAAGTTTAACAACATCATCGGCATAATCATTTTCTTCATCCTAGGAAACCCATAAGGGGTCGATTAAAACCATGGCAGATGTAGCTGGAGGATAAAGCATGAGTTTCTTGATTAAACTACCTTGCCTAATTGTCATATTTCTAGAACGACGTCCAATGTAAGCATTGTTTGTTTCCAACCGAGGCCTACCTATGATGACGACCAATGTAAGCGTCGTTTGTTTCCAACCGAGGCCTACCTATGATGACGGAGTAACACCTAAGGCTTGATTTGGTGTGTAAGACCATAAAATCAATAAGATATTCACATGCATCGGAAATTATTATAATATCCTCCAAAATCCCCTTAGGTTTGATAGTTGACCTATCATCCATCTTTAACACTATGGGTATTTGGTGCAACATATCTTACAACTTCAAGGTTTCCATGGCTTCTTTTGTCATGATGTTAATTGATGCTACTAAATGCACCAACGTATTTTGGATTAGAGTCCTACCAATGTGATCTGTTAAAATGGCGCTTCCATGATCATGATATTTAGGATTAGCTATCCTTCTTGACATTAGGTCGGTTGACTTTCTTATCATGTGGATGGAAGGGGGATCTTGCTTCTTTCTTCTAGGTTTCTTTAGACATAATTCTTGATGGTTTTTTTGTAAATGTGGACATCCTTTATAGCTTGGAATAATAGAATATTTATGCATACATTATTTAGTTCTTCAACAATATCAAAAGCTAGTTGTGGTTGTCGATTGATCTGATTTAGCCTCTCTAGAAATGATAATACAACTGGATCATTATTTTGAGTAGTCACCATTGGTTTCTTCTGTTACTTTCTAAGTTCTAGGGAATCTTTATATTTTTAAGATTATCTGTGTGAGAATGGATTAGACAAGATTTTTCCTGATTGTAGGTAAGTGGCTTTGCAATCTAGTGTGGATGGTGTAGGCAGGGTACTCACCAATCTCACTAGTGCATGCAGGTTGGTTTGTTTGACTTACCTTGTTGTTTGGGTGTAGAGGGGGTTGTGTAGGTAATGAAGGTCTAGTCGTCATTTGATTCACGTGTTGAGGTGGAGGAGGTAAAGAGAGACGGTTTTGTTGAAAGGGTTGACTTTAAGGTGGCTTATAAGCTTGTTGTTGACTTGGTTTTTACATCTGTTGGTTGAAGTAATATTGTTTCCCATAAGGCATCTGTTGAGACCAAGAAGTTAAAAAACATGGTTTCTATTATTGTTGATTATTTGGAATTGATGTGAATACCAAGGAGGTGGAGAATATTGATTTTTTCAAAAGGAATTCACATTTTGAGGTTCTGGACTCATACCTAGAAATTGTGGTCTTGACTATCCAAATGTCCATTGATTAATGAAGCATACTTGTTCAATGTTCCATTCCATACTCTGGTATGTTGTCTTTTGTCAAGGTAGTTGAGGTCAATTACTAGTATCGTGGTGACCTGTACATATGCTACAAATAATTGCAGCAACAACAATGAGCAGACATTCACTGTGAGGGTTCTTTTTGTGACTCTTTGGACATAAATGGATAAATCTCTTCCCATTTTGTCTTGTTTCCATTTTAGATGCACGGTCCCTAGTTGCATATACAACAAATTCAATATCTCGATGTTCATATCTTTTATCAAGTTCCCTATTTTAGCTTTTGTGATTCTTGTAGTGGTGGCCTTTATAACTGGAGGTGCAAGGGCTCTGTATCCCCTACTCTTTCTCAGGTTAGCTCGAGTAATTTTTAAACAACTGCCTAACGACTTCATTATTGTTTAATTGATAAATATCTCCAACAACTATTCCTCTCTTATTCCTCTTAATAATACTAGCTTGAGAGAATCATCATCCTACTTATAGTTGATAACATGCTTATAACTAAATTGAAACCTTTCCTCATAATCCCCCAAGGTATCATCAACTCTTTGAGTCATCTGAAATATCACTTCCCTTGTCTCTCACAACTTACACCAATCCTAATACTTTGCTGAGAAGTTTCCTTTCAATTGGTCATGGTTATTGATGTTGCCTCATTTTAATCCCATAAACCATCCCAAGACTACATCTTTCAAGGTTGAAGGAGACAACAAGTTTCTAAGATTGATTTTTTGTACTTATATGTCCGCTACTCTACAACACATCAAATTCAAATAAGAAAGTATTTGTGTCCTCTATAGGTAGACCAGGGAAGTGCAAAAGGATGAATGGTTTATATTCTTCATTTTAGATTCTTCATATGTCTCCTTGATGGGAAACAGGGGTACACCTCTTCTTCTTTTCCAATCCTTACATGCTCCCTCCAATGGCCTTCATTTCTTTCTTGCATTTCATCTACTCGATGTTATGATCTATCCCCCTTCAATTTGGGTTTATCCTTCAAGTGACTATGGGTGATATTTATTCTAACACTTGCCCAAATTCAATAGATGTAAATAACTTTTAATGTTAAAGACTAAAAATAACCATCTTAAATATAAATGAAGCTTAATTTGTAAAAATTCTAAATTTAAATACATTATTAAAGAATAAAAATAACCATCTTAAATATAAATGAAACTTAATTTGTGAAAAATTAAATTTAAATACATTCCAACTGGATGCATTGGAGACTGCTTTACTGAATACATTGGAAACTGCTTAGCATAGTTTTTTGGTAAAGAAAATGAAGTAAAAGCCAAAAAAACCACTCTTTTCTAGTAAATAAAATAAAATAAAATAAAAGCCAAAAAAATGTGGTAAGTTATAGAAAAGCCCAAAAATACCAGGCTTTTCCAGTAAAGTTAAGAAAATAAAAGAAAAGCCAAAAAAATATTATAAGTTATCCAAAAGCCAAAAAAAACCAAGCTTTTCCAGTAGAGAAAAGAAAACAAAATAAAAGCCGAAAAAAATATTAAAAGTTATTGAAAAACCCAAAAAAACCACGCTTTTCCAGTACAGTATAGAAAAGAAAATAAAATAAAAATAAAATAAAATAAAATAAAAGCCAAAAAAATATATATATATTATAAGTTATCGAATCTCGAAAGTATTATAAGTTATCCAGAGTCTAGAGTCTTGCCCAGCAAGAAAAAAAAAACATCGGAAACTACTTTTTCCCAATGCTTTTCCATTAAAGGAAACAACAGCAAAAAGTCTACAACAAGAATCGTGGAAGGCATTGAGAGTATTTATAAGTTCTCTCTAGTATTGATCGACCTTGTCTGCAACAGCAATCATGGAAGGCATTGAGAATATATAAGTTCTCATCGACCTTTTGCTGCTGGATGTCTGTGATGCAGAACTTTTATCATTCGCTTCTTTATCAGAGATCAGAGCTTTTATCATTCGCTTCTTTCTTCTAGATGTCTTGGACGCAGAGCTTCGCTTTTATCATTCGCTTCTCTCTGTATTGTCTGTGATGCAGAGCCTTTATCATTCACTTTTTTCTTTTGGATGTCAGTGCAGCCCTTGCTCTCTTGTGCCTGCTTGGATGTCTGTGATGCAGACTGCTTGGATATCTGTGATGTAGATCTTTTATTATTTTGGTATTGATTGAGCTTGTATATACTTAGATGTAGAAGTTTATCATTCTATTTTTTCTTTTAGTTTTAAGTTTTAGAATGTTTTCTGTGTTCTTTCTTCTTTTTATGTTAACTTGCTATCAACTTGCTATGTTTGAACAATAATAATGAAAGTTGTTTACTAATTTTCTAGTTTCTTTTTACAAATTCAGATCAACCTTTAATTTCCAGGATAAAAATATATATATAAGAAATTAAAATATATATAGGAACGATTATTAAGAGTATTTATATAAGTTTTCTTCGGTATTGATCGACCTTGTGCTGCTTGGATGTCTGTGATGCAGAGCTTCATTCATCTGTTGGCTTGAAGTCATCGACCTTGTGTTGCTTGGATGTCTGTGATGCAAAGCTTTTATCATTCGCTTCTTTACCAGAGCTTTTATAAGTTCTCTTGGTATTGTCTATGATGCAGAGCTTTTATCATTCACTTCTTTGTCTTGTGACGCAGTGCTTTTTTTTCTTTTTCTTTTTTCGTTATCTCATGACTTGAAGTCGTCAATGCAGCCTCTGCGCTCTTGTGCCTGCTTGGATGTCTGTGATGCAGACTGCTTGGATATATGTGATGCAGAGATTTTATCATTTTGGTATTGATTAAGCTTGTAGATGTAGAAGTTTATCACTCTATTTTTTCTTTTAGTTTAAGTTTTAGAATGTTTTTTTTTGTGTTTTTTGAATTTTCTTCTTTTTATGTTAATGTCCAATTTTTTCTTTTTTGATGTTGTTTATCTTCTTTTTCAGCATTTGATTGACATGCAGATGTACTTTCTTTCTTTGTCTGATATATGGGAGACATTTCAGCTAGCAGGTCGTGCTTTGGAATGTATGTTTGCAGGTCACTTTTGATTATTCAGTATTTTCTGACCTGATTATTCAGGGATGATGAGAAAAGTCTGCTTCGATCAGACTTTGTTTCTCTTTATTGTCTGGCAGTTTTGCAGACCTTTTCTATCTTTTGGTCAATGTGTGGAACTGGAATGTTAACTTCCACCTGTCATGTAAATGGTTGTTGTTTAATATGTCTTTTGATTCATATGAATAACAAAGACTGGTATTTTTTTCCTCTGAAAAAAAATGTTAATGTCCACTATTCATGATCAACCGATGTTTGAACAATAATAATGAAAATTGTTTTACTAATTTTTGAGTTTATTTTTGAGAAGTTGAACAATAATAATAAAAGCTGTTTTACTAAATTTTTAGTTTAGTTTTACAAATTCTTAATTTTTATAGCTTTTAATTTTTATGATAAAAATTATATATAAGAAATTTAAAAATATAAGAAATTAAATGCATATGTCAATCAATAGAATACAATCCAACAGTTTCAGAAAATTTTGTTGATTGAGTAAATTGCATGGCTTGCTTTTAACTTTGGTATTTCTTGTGATTTTCTTTACACTTCTTGTTGTTTGCTAATAACGGTGGCGGATGTGAGTGTTGGCGGAAAGCACGGTGTTTGGAAGATGGAGGTGTGTGTAGCGGAGATGGCGTGAGGTAGTAGAGTTATGCGTGGAGTGCGTGTAGTAGAGGGTTGGAGTGCGTGAAGGAGCAGAGGAAGGTATTCTGCAATTGGCAGCATTAATGAAACCGACAGCATTGCAGAGAGGTGTGAGATCAGATTCTGCAATTGGCAGTAAAAGATGAAACGACAACATTTCAGAGAAGCCTGATTAATAATTAGTTCACAAGCCCCTCTTATTAGCGTTATATCTTTGCTCTTTTAGGGGGGTCCTACCCTACCCACACCTTTAGTCAGCTATCAACCCTGCCTGCCTCCTTCATGGGCCTTTAGATTATGGAATGGAACATAGTATAGAATTCCTATTCCTTCAGTGTGACGATCCGATAGGGGAGTAGCTGTTATCTCTCTAGCTAGACGAGCTTTTTCTTTGCTTATGAACAACTGTCTCCTTGTTATGCTTGTCAATCTAGCATCTTTTTATGTTATTTAGCTTGCATCCTAGTTAAACAGGTGGTTTTGTTCACCATTGCTCACAAATCCAGATAACAATAGCAATCACCCTTCAAGATGCCAAACATATTGTAGAAGCCAAAGGAAACTTTTACAAGGCAAGAAGTCATAGAATTTATCATAGAATTGGAATGGATTGTTGTGAGGTCTCCCAAAAGTAGGATTTCTGGATTGTTGTGAGGTCTCCCAGAAATAGAATTTTCCCAAATTTGAATGGGCCTTTTTCAGGCCTCACTAATAGGTCATCTTCTAAGGGGTTTTCATATTCTATCCAACCTAAAGATAAGGACTGCAACTCCATCTCAGAGCTCGATGATTACCCTGTAGATTCGATCTTGGACTTACCTCTCTGCAGTAGTGTTGTTGGACAGGTCTCGTCAGCCCTAACAAACCTAAGTAATTGAACAATGATGCTTCTAGTGGCACTAACTTTTGCAATGTACAAATTTCTGTGAAATCTACGCTCACACGCAACTATTCATCTATACTCAAATATGGCAGAGAATTTATGCCCCTCTTTTTTCCAATAGTAACCATTATTTTTCACATTGAAAACTGTCTAAAACAAGTTGTATGGAAGCTACCAGGCCTTTGAGTCAGTCTGTCTTTCTTTATTTTGTCAAGTGGAGTTGACCAACCAACAATTATTCCCCCAAACCCTTGGTGGTTTAGTTGCTCCATTCAGAGCGATGCAGGAATCGAACCAGCTATCAAAGTCCCTCTTTTCATATAGTAGGCACTGTTTCAATTGAAAAACATGAGCGGAATTTTTGAATTGGAATGGCCTCAATCAACCAACATTATTTAGCTTTCGACTCATAGTTTTCGATTTTTCATTCATCTAATTTAGTGTCTGAGTTTTGTCTTTCTCCTATGCAGTGGCTCATATACAGAATGGAGTGCTATTGAAAAGAAATAAATATAAGAATTTCTGTGATTGAGTTTTGTATGGATTATTAACAAATAATTATAAGAATTTATGTAATTGAGTTTTGTATGATTATTTTCTATTTCCCTTTATTTGCCTTTATGCTTTTGCTTTTGTTGCTATGCAGATCCCTCAGAGGTCAACCACTTTCAAGAGGACAAGAAATGTTATGTAGGCTGGATTTTTATTTTGTCTATTTTTTTCAAAATTGTTGGTTGTTTTTTATAAATTCAGTGTAACCTTTTAGTTCCTAGATTCATGTGATTCAAAATTTAGTAAAATATTTTAATGCTTAATCTTACTCTCAAATCTCCTGTTTATTTGTTTATGGAATGCTAAGACTTATTCTCAAATTTCTTGTTTATTTGTTTATAGAACGCTTACTCTTATTTTCAAATATCTTGTTTATTTATTTATTTATGGAATGCTTATTCTTATTTTCAAATATCTTGTTTATTTGTTTATGGAAGTCAAATGTGATCTTCACAAATAGAAGACAATGCTAATGTCTAAGTCATTTTAATGATATGCTGGTCATTATCACCTGTGCTCTCTGTTTCAGGTTTTTAACAACATGGGCATTGTAGTCTGCTTCCTCTAAATTTTTGGTTTCCTCTTACAACTTTTTTGTAATGTTTTAGTTTTTTGCGGTGGATGTGATTAAAATTTAGCATAATATTGAAACTGTTTATTTCAGTTCAATTGATTTCTAAATGGGATGCTCATCTACAAACACAATACATTGCTAATGACAAGCTATAATTTTAGGAAAGGGTGAAATTGAGTGTTTCATCAATTGTTTTTTCTATTTCCAGAGAAATAATTTTAATGATATGTTTGATTTGTATTATATCTATTTAGTGTTGTTCATTGTCATTTGTGTTCTCCATTTCAGGTTTTCAACAACATTGATGGAGTCTATTTCCTCCAAATTTTTGGTTTCCTTTGACAAACTCTTTGTAACATTTTAGTTTCCTACAAGGATGTGATTAAAATTGAGCAGAATATTGGAATGGTTTATCTCAGTTTAATTGATTTTTAAATGGAAGTTAAATGGGATGCTCATGATCTACAAACATAATACATTGCTAATGATATGCTACAATAATGAGGAAAATAATCCTTGATCTATGCTTTTTTTAAACCTCAATTCACCAATGAAATGACTCCATAGGGATTAATTGTAAAGTAGAATTGGGATTTTCAATATTTATGCTAATTCCAATCAATTATAACCCTATTGACCCTGTATTTTTTGTTGGATGTCTTTTTTCTATTTTGTTTTAACAATAATGTCTATTTTTATGAGTGCATGCTTATGTATAATGTGTTATGTATTTGAATACCATTAATGGTTATGTTTCCACTCATCTTTTGGATTCCTTTTACATTTTTTTTTGACCTTTAATTTCAAGGATGCACGTAATCAGAAAGTTTGTAGAATGTTGAATTGTATACTCTTGAAATCACTATGCTATCGGTTACCAACTATTTTGTACAATAGTTGAACTTCCTATTAAACCACCAGTTATCGAGCATGATGAATGCTCATATCCAGAGTTCATAAGTTCAGTGTGTTCCAGAGTTGCCAGTTTTTTGCTGAACTTTTTATTTTTGTAAGATATATGTTCATACCCCCTTGAGGAAAATGTAAAAAATGTCCTAGCATTTAAATTTTTATAAAAGGCTCGGCTTCCCAGACTTGGGCATCAAGTCGACTAGCCCAGAGTGTTTTTTCCCTTGGTTATTATTGGTTGTTGAATAAATGACCAATAATTTCTGAGTTTTTCACTTGCTCCTCCAAAGTTGGGGTAGTTGTCTTGGTGTTTCGGCCTTGGGCGGTTATTAAAGCCTTCGTGTCAGTGTTGTTTGTGATGCTAGGCGTTCTGATTGAGTCGTATGAACATGTACTAAGTTCCCCTAGAGTTTCGTTGGATTCCGTGAAAAATAATTTTTCCCGTTTTTTAAGCCATTTTTTAATAGTTTAAATGGAAAATTTCAAAATGTAATAAAGGAGTAATCCGGAGTCTGTTTTCGGCATGGTTGGGCTCATTTTCAAGCCTGGAGCAGCATCATTACCCCAGGGGCCACTTTCACTATCATTTGGTCAACCGAAGCACCCCGTAAGTCATCATTTAGCTAATTGAGCACCAGAGCATTTAAATGCTAAAAATGGACATTTTTGGCACTTAGTCAAATATTTTGAGAAGTCAAAAAAATATTGTTTTAATGATGAGGGTGACATGGAGGTGGGTCACTCATGCCATATAACCCATTTCAAAGTGTAATGTGACTTAAGCTTTGGTTTAGAACTAATGCTACGAATTGTTTCCATGGAGATGACGTGAGGACGAGGGGATTCACGCTAATGAGATGTGATGAGTGGGATAAAGTGGGATCCCTCTCCACTTAAAACTTATTATTATAAACCATTGTACAAATAAGATATTGCATGGAAATAGTCACGTTTTAAATTTACATCAAAGGATGACGTGAATGGGGTTCAAGCTAGCGTGGAATATGTGGTTGTTTGAATGGATATTAATGAACCTCTCCACTTAAATAATATCAAAACTAAACCATAGTGGCATATAAGCTTTGGACGGAAGTGATCACGTTTTAATTTCATAAAAGGGAGAAGTCGTGAGCATGGTGACATGAAGATTGGAGCACGCGTTGGTATGTTATTGATGACCTCAACCACTAAATCTGTTCACGCTGGAAATCAATCGTACACACTGCATGAAATCGGGGTTGATTCACTGGTTTGGATGGTGTGTTATGGAGACTGCATGAAATTGGGGTTGATTCGCTGGTTTGGATGGTGTGTTATGGCTCGGCTCCCTTCCACTCACGAGTTAACACTAAAGCGTCAGCCCAGTTCTCTTCTCCTTCACAGCTCACGCAGACTTCTTTGGACTCACGTGTGTACACCCGACAGTTTTGTATTTGATGGTGAAGCTTTCCATGTGAGAGTAGGGGACGCCTTGCCAAGGTGGAGGCCACCTCCCCACACACGCCTACCTCAAACTGGAGTTATATGGTGTGTTATGGCTCCAAGCCAAGATCTGATTGGATTTTGATTGGAATTGAGATTTTTGTCAGGTGTTTTTGGCTCCCTTAGTGCCAAATTCGAATTAGGGTTTTAGGCTGTTAATTTTTGTATAAAGAGAAGTGCTTTGCACTCTCTTGATCATGGAGATTTTGAGCATGAAAGCTCTACCAAAATTATTGTAATATTTGTTTGAAGTTGGAATAAAGCTGTGACTTTGGAGGTCTATGCATGACTTATTAGAGTTATGGATTCACATTGTCTTTGGTGATATCTCTTTTACCCTACCTTTTCAATTATTAAATCATTATTCATTATATACTCTAGAAGGGCTAACAATCTAGTTTATACTGAGTATCTTGTTCGGATTTGATATTGTTTGTAAGGGTTTTGCAGGGATCATTAGGGGTGAATGACAAGCTTGAGATCAAGCTCTCCTTCATGAACCAGTGGCTTTTTTCATCTAACTCCTTCATTTTGCAGGTTCTTCTAAGCACTTCCCAATCCAAGAAAGAGACATAACAATCAGAGATTCTCCTTCCCTCCATCAACAAAGTTTCAAAAACACATTTGGTTACCTGGATCTACGAATTTCACTCTTCTAGTTCTCTTATTTACCCCTTGATTTTCTCGATTTCTTGCTTGCTAGCCTCTTCTTCCTTGCCTTGTTTGGCTTGCCTTTACCTTCTCTTATTTGCTACCCTCTTTTCACTTTAGTTTGCAGCCCCTTTTCTTCACCTTGGACAACCCTCTTTTGCCCTAGTTTTTGCCTCTTTTTGCCCTAGTTTTTTGCCCTACCTTTCTCCTTTTTGGACAGCCATCTTCATCTTCTTTCACTTCCTTGTTTTCACCATTTTTGCAACTCTTTGATTGTTTTCTTCACTGCCCCGTTTTTCATTATTTTTTGCATTTTTTGGTCATCTAGTTCGCTGCCCTATTCTTCCCTTCTCTTGTTTTTTTATTTCCTTTTTGTCTTCCTCCCTTTCTCCCCTCCTTTATATTTTGTTTCAGTCTTCTTTTTCCTCATCATTTTTGCTCTTTTATCGTCTCCTTTGCCCTTTTTTGCAAGTTCGAAGAAAAGTTTTGAATAAAAAGTAAATCACTCTCATTTTTACATAAAGTTCAATAATAAAAAGTTGTATGCTTTACTTCAAAAGTCCTTTCAAAGGTTGAATTCCTAAAGGCAAGTTGTAAAATCTTAATAAAAATATTTTTTCTTTGAATGGAGTTTTAAGTTTCCACTCTCATCCTCCCCCATTTGAGGAGGTTTGTGTTGTTTTCATCTTCTTATGTGCTTAGATTAGATGTGTTTTTGCTCATAATACTTGCGTCATTTCTCTTAGAATACTAATTGTTAGATTAGCACATTTGATTCATTGAATAAGTTGATTACTTCATCTCTCAATTTTGTATCTTTCGTAAGTAAATCAACTACTTAAAATAGAAATCTCTTGAATCTCACCATAAGGTGGATCAAGAGTGCTTTCTGTCGGAGAGTTTAGTAAACCATCTTCACTTTACTTTCGTTCTTCTTATTGTTTAATCTAGTTAATCAATAAGTAAGACTCTTGAACTTGCAGAAACACAAGTCAAGAGCACTCTCTATCAGAGAGAATCATTAGTCTTGCACATCCTTGCATTAGGCATCTACACTAGATAAGGCTTTTGAAACTTTGTCATAAGACAAGGTCAAAAGCATTCTCTGCTGGAGAGTTTAATTAATTGACTTAATAAAATCTTTCAATTCACACTCCCTCTAATTAATTCACTTCGTTGATCTCCTTCACCTAGTATGCTCTGCCGACTTTCGAGTTGGGCTCGTACTTAGAACGATGAATGGACTTGCTAAGACCACAATAACAACATAATTAAAACTTTTACCCCATAACCAACGCATCGACGTTGTCTTGATAAAATACTCAGGTAGTGGGCAAATTCCAAGTGTGGGCGCCGGGCAACCCAATCTGAACACAGTTGGTTAAGTTATTGAACACCTAGCTTGTGATTCCAGACAGGTCCATCATGTCTTCGAACGGAGCCATTGAAGGTATTTTCGGTAAGGATTTCCAAACACCTTAAGCAAGATCACCATTAAAATCTTTAAAACTTACCAAGAACACTTGCACAATCTAACATTCATCGAGTTAAATTCCATACTTGTGTTTATTTCTTCAGCGCATTTCAGTTTCATCGACTCCATAAGGCACTGGTCCTTGTTTTGTTTTTTGCATAATTATATGATCAATTGTCTATGGCTTAATATAATTTTTATCACTGAATGCATACTTGATGTCTAGAACTTAAATTCATCTTTTAATCTCTCATTGCAATGTGGATTGCCTTTTTTCGATCTTGTTTCATATTCATAATAAGTAAAACACCTTTTAATCGCAGTAACTCCTAAAAACACCCATCTACATCCGCAACCTTCAAATACATTTTAACAACTTAAGAGCCGTAGAAAACTCATTTGTAGGGTCTACCCCCCTTGGATTCGTTAGGAGTTAGCCTAAACGAAGGAGCTAGGAGTAGGTGACAGTACTTAGCTCTGTGCTTGCCCCCAAGGTCACACCTCTCCCACTTTCCTAAGTGAGGAGACAGCTTTCAATTGATTTCTGCTGCTGATGTGCAATCAACGGACAACACTATCCATAAAGGATACTCTTATGAGTTTGACTGAGTTCTCCATTAGTTGTTTTCTATTTCCTTAAGTATAAATAGAAACATTGTATTCTCTACATTGTTGTATTACTAGTCTTAAGATTTCATATATTATATTTAAATGAAATTGAAAGAATATAAATGATTATAACCTTCCGTATACCCATGTTTATCTTTGCAAAGTTTCTTCCTTATACCTTGTTTATCTTTCTTACAACTTTGCATTTTATGTTATCTGATAGGGTATAATTTATTGCCAAAATAGTCTTAACTCACCTATTATAAGTGCAAATTTATGTCTTAATTCTACCTGCGAATTAGTATTCCATCTCGTTTTGAATTTTATTAGTATGTCAGCTTGTTTTGAATTTTAGTATTTTTTTGAAGCACATTCCTTTCACGGAAGGTGAATTTTTGGCAGACTTCTTAGAGTTTTGTAAGTATGAATTTGAGTTTGAGTTACAGGAAGGGAAAAGCCTATGCAAGGAAATCAATTTCATCGGTGGTCATCCATAGAATTGATTTGGAGGATGCCAACGTGGGAGAGGGGTTAATATGGGAAGGCCGGCGTGGAAGAGGGATTAAGAGTGGAAGGTACAGTGTTAGAGACCAATGGCATAGATCTATTAGAAAAGCTAATTAAACAAGACTATCTTGGGGTTGCGACTAAGATTGATGGCTCATGCTTCATAAGGAAGGACACTTATCAATTTGAAAACAAAAAGATTGAGCTTGAAGTGATATATGGAGAGACTTTCAATACAAAGGACGACAATCATAGTGATGATCTTAAAGAGTTGGATCTACGAGATGAAAAGGGTAGACGTATTCTATCTTCCCAAAGTTATCAATTTGGGAGAGAAAAGGGCTATGAGTTCCTAGAAGGCCTAGGAAATCTTAGAGGGAGGTTCAATTGGGTCTAAAGGGAAAAAGGTAAAGGATGGAGAGGAACCTATTGTTGATTTAGGAAGAAAAAAATTGTTTAAAATTGAGAAAATAATTGATAGGTTTGGTGTTAGGGATTGATGTCCAAGTGAATGAAGTTTTGGAATATGGGGAAATAGTTTTGGTGGGTCAAATTTTGGGATTTAGAGTAAGTGAAACAAGTGTGAAAGATTGGGTGGACAAAGAATGGGGAGCTTTCTTGGGGTACAAAGAATGGGGACCTTTCTTGGGGTATAATCATGTATCTTTGATTCTCCTAAAGGGCTAGCTAGAATTCATATTCTAATCTAGATTTGACACATCAAGAATCCTAAAGAAAGAATGGAGATACAATTCTTGCTCAATCTTTCTTAAGCATTGGAATCCATTATTTGATGCAAGAAAGGAAAGGTTGGATTAAATGGCAATTTGGGTTAAGTGTTCAGTCTTCCGTTTGAATTTTGGTCTCTGAATTTTTCCATGACGTGGGTATTGTTTTGTGCTCCTATGTGGAGGAACATCTAGAATGGGGGGTGTATTGTGTGGTTCACATTCTGGTAAATCTGGATCTCCAAGAGGAATTGGCGGAAAATATCATGTTAACAGTGAGAAATAAAGTTCATGTTCAATCTATAGACTATATAGGCATACCATTCAAGTGCAATAGGTGTCATAAGTATGGTCATATAGAGGAGTGCACACTTCCGTTTCGTAGGAAAATATGGAAGAAAAAAGGCGGAGGACATGAGAGCAAAAAAGATAATAGTGTTGGAAAGAGGTCACTGGAGCTAGAAAAATATGTTGAAACACCTTCAAAGGATATATAAGTTAATTAGTGAGGAAAGGCTAGTAATGTCTATATCAAGAATATTCCAATAAGGTCAGATACAACATATAAACTTATGAAGGAAGTGGGTGATCACAGTGTTTGTTGCAAAAGAGAAGCAAAATAGTACTTCTGTCTTTTTCGTTTCAGAAGAGGAGGTTAAGACAGACCCAAGTATGACTCTAAAAGACTTGGTCCATTTACAAATAGAAATGTATGTAGGGAAGAATTTATCATTTGATATTATTTCTTTAGAATCTCCCTTTATTGAAAATGATTCATTTGGGAACTGCAAATTAAATGGTGTGAATCTAGTCACACTTTCAAGATATTAGAGACGGATAGGTAGCAGAGGATTCTCTCTCAAACATCCGAATGGAACACATTTATAAAGACAGCCTTCAGTACGTTTAGAGATGATGGATATAGAATAGATGTACATATGAAACCCAGATGATGATGATGTTGATGAAGACCGAATATTACATTCCTTGTTGAGAGGGAGTCTTGGAGTTTGTGCAACTTCAGAAGCTATTCTTATTGTCCTCCTTCGAGAGTTGAACTTGTTGTAATTATTCATCTAAACCCTAGAAATAGCAATGTTATCCTTGGGGAGAAAACCCAGCAATAAAAGAATAAATAAAAAATAAAAAATAAAATTATTTATTGCACCGCCAAGTGAAGTCAGCCCTAGTTATTTTCTAGGTGGAAATACAGTATAAATAGAAGGAACCCCTCCTCATTTCAACACATAATAGCAGCACATTAGCTACACAGCAGTTCGCAGTTTTCTGGGAAAGACAACAGCTACACAGCAGCTCAGAAGTAGACTGATTTTCAGGGTTTCATATTTGGAAGGCATTTCCATATTTTTCTTTTATTTCTTCATTGTACTCTAATCTCAGATCATCTCTAGACGAAGGTTGTTGGGTTTTTCCCAATTGGGTTTCCCAGGTGAAAAATACTTGTGTTATTGTTTTGTCCTTTGTCTATCTTCTAGTGATTCTATTGATAAATGCAATTAAGATATACTGTTATAATTTATAAGAAAATCTAACAATACATACATAAAATCTTCTCCTCCATCTGCAATCACTCACCCAACCTATGATTGGCATCTAGAGTTTCAAGATTTCATGATATTACTTACAGTGGATTATATCACTGAGATGGTGTAATTTTGAAATATTAAAAAAAAAACATCCATGACTGTTGGTATTGCACAACTTTGTCACACAGAATTGAAATTTCCATGTAGACATTAAAGTCTTGGTTCCTGTTCCTTTTGCGATGAGGAAAGTCTTGGTTCTTGTTCCATTTGAGAATAAGTCTAAGCATTATATAAACAAATAAACAAAATATTTGAGAGTAAGATTAAGCATTCCAATATTTGGCTAAATTTTGAATCACATGCATCTAGGAAACTAAAAGGTTACAAAGAATTTGTAAAAAGAAAACCAAAAATTCTGAGAAAATAGACAAAATAAAAATCCAACATTTCTTGTCTTCTTGGCAATGTTTCACCTCTAAAAGAGAGGCTCTGCATAACTTGCCACCTCTAAAGGAGAGGCTCTGCATAACAACAAAAGCATAAAGGCAAATCAAGGGAAATAGAAAATAATCCATACAAAACTCAAAACTCAAGCACATAAATTCTTATAATTATTTCTTTTCCCAACACTCTATTCTGTGGATGAGCCACTGTATAATTGAAAACAATTTTTAATGTGAGTAAATAATGGTTACTATTGGCAAAATAGAAGGGGTAGAAATTCTCTGCCATATTTGAGTGTATATGAACAGTTACTCGTGTGATGTGGGAGCATTGCTCTCATCAACAATTTTAAGTGTTAATCAGACCTTAGGTTCTTGATATTGCCCAAGAGTGTGGATTCATTGCAAAAACATTAGTTTAGAAGGTTCTAAGCTACTAAGGCATTAGTTAAAGTTATTAGTTAGTAGGATAAAGTGAAGAGTGGCAAGAAGTGACGAATCATTGTAACAAATCTGCATTAGCAGGCAGATTTCGAGGAAGGCTAAATATCTAAGTCATGAGTCATTCACTTAGATGCTTAATCATTAAAACTAATCTCGTGACTCAGGTTTCATATTAACTCAAATTGCGGAATGAAATCGATTGATTCAAGGAACAAGGTAAGTCTTCTCCCAGATAATTAATTCTATTTGGGCGAGTGCTCTGAACCTAAAATAGAAGATAGGTTGCAGAGTCCACACATTATAGTCACTATGTTAGTAAGAAGTCCATAGAAATAAAGAAAAGTCTGAACAAGACCGCATGAGAGATAGAGTGGTCTTATTTATGGCATCATCCATTATATTAGAGGATGTTTTGAAGCAATGCAAATAGAATCTGGACAATAATTAGCATAGTACTTAGCAGGTCCATGTTTTAGGCCTGCATCACTGAGTGTATATGAACAGAAATTTGCACGTTGCAAGAGTTAGTGCCACTACAATAATCATTGTTCAATTGCTTATCTTTCTAAGTGTTAGGGCTGATGAGACCTGTCCAACAACAGTACTGCAGAGAGGTATGTCCAAGGTTGAATATCCGGCGTAGTCATTGAGCTCTGAGTTCATTGCAGTCCTTATCTTGAGGTTGGATAGAGTATGGAAATTGCAGTCCTTATCTTTGGGCAGATAACCTATTGATGAGGCCTAAGAAAAGGGCATTCAAATTTGGAGAAATTCTACTTCTGGGAGACCTCACAACAATCCATTCACCATAGGATCTTCTGGATGTCTGGGACGTAGAGCTTCGCTTTTATCATTCGCTTCTCTCTGTATTGTCTATGATGCAGAGCTTTTATCATTCGCTTTTTTCTTTTGGATGTTAGTGCAGCCCCTGCTCTCTTGTGCCTGCTTGGATGTCTGTGATGCAGACTGCTTGGATATCTGTGATGTAGATCTTTTATCATTCTGGTATTGATTGAGCTTGTATATACTTAGATGTAGAAGTTTATCATTCTATTTTTTCTTTTAGTTTTAAGTTTTAGAATGTTTTCTGTGTTCTTTCTTCTTTTTATGTTTACTTGCTATCAACTTGCTATGTTTGAACAATAATAATGAAAGTTGTTTTACTAATTTTCTAGTTTCTTTTTACAAATTCAGATCAACCTTTAATTTCCAGGATAAAAAATATATATAGCAACGATTATTAAAAGTATTTATATAAGTTTTCTTCGGTATTGATCGACCTTGTGCTGCTTGGATGTCTGTGATGCAGAGCTTCGTTCATTTGTTGGCTTGAAGTCATCGACCTTGTGTTGCTTGGATGTCTGTGATACAGACTGCTTGGATGTCTATGATGCAGAGCTTTTATCATTCGCTTCTTTACCAGAGATTTTATAAGTTCTCTTAGCATGGCATACGAAACACTTTAACAACAACTATGATAATAAAGCAATCCAATATTCTATTGAAAAATCCAAAAAAATCAGGGTAAGTTGTCTCCATCAATGTTGTTAAAACAAACAAGTTGATCCTTAATCATACAGAGACAGAGAATGTGGAGTAGATTATGCTGCATGCAGATTACATGATCTCCACATAAGAGCACATAATTTCCTAAGTTTGCTACAGGCTGATTACATGATCTTCATTAACAAATCAACCACATCCATTCCAATATGCTGCTAAATTTCTTGAAAACCAATGGAAACCTCTCCATTGACGTTGTGGAAACTTATTAAAAAAAATCATAAAAAACAGGGCTGCATTAGATGACCAAGTCATTAGATGAAGAAATAAGCAAATGAAAAAATAAAACACTGCATCAAACAGGCACAAGCACTCGATGACTTCAACTTCAAGTTATCAGATGAATGAAAACAGAGACTTCAAATGCACTCGGTGACTGATGAATGAAAAATGCATTGCAACACAGACATCGTAGCAAACGCGAGATTAATAAAAAATGCATTGCATCACATACATGGAAGCAGACGTAAGCTCAACATATAACGAGAATTATCCTGAAAAATAGGTTATTAAACACAAACTACTATTAAATAAAAATAATAATTAAGTTTTCTAGATAAATATTTAATAATAATTAACTTTGCCAGAGAAACATTTCTCTAGAATTTCTACCTCTCAAGGTTTTGATGAGTAAACAACAAAAAGGTTATGATTACAAAATTTAAAAGCAAGCTATGAAATTTACTTAATCAACAAAATTTCCTAAACTAGTCGATTGTAATAACGCATCTAATTTCCATCTACAAATTATAATAGCTCTGAAAGTAAGCATAGGAAATCAAAAAATTAGGGAAACAAACTCCATTAAGTAAACATACATTTCAATATTTTGCTAAATTTCTTAGCCCTAAATTAAAAGTTGGAAAAGAATAAATGTTAAAGAAAACAGAAAACCAGTGGGAACCTCTCCATTGAGGTTATGGAAATGAAATACTAAACTATGCTTCAAGAGAAAATTAATAACTTAAGTCATAAAATGAAGAAAGAAGCAAATGAAAAATATCTAGATATCCTAGCACTGCATCACAAACATCCAAGCTCAATTAATAGCACTGCATCACATTAATCATCCAAGCTCAATTAATACCAGAGACTTCAAATCATGAGATGAATGAAAAAACGTTGCATCTAAAGCCAAAATGGTACTCGATGACTTTAATTAATACAGAACAGAAATTTCAAATGCATCAAACGAATGAAAAAAGCTCTACATCACAGACATCAAAACAGGCACAAGCCGAATGCAAAAAAGCTCTACATCACAAACATCAAAGCAGGCACAAGCTCTGCATCACAAACATCGAGCTTAATCAATACCCGAGAGACATCATAGATATCAAAATAGGCACAAGCCGAATGAATAAAATATCTGCATCACAAACATTGAAGTAGGCACAAGCTCTGCATCACAAACATCGAGCTTAATCAATCCCTGAGAGACCTTATAAATACTCGAGAGTCGAGATTGCCTTCTACAATTGTCGTCCCTTGTTTTCTTTTCACTTTTTACCATTTTCTGCTTTGACGATTGCGTCTCTTTCTTTTTGCTTTTTTCCATTTTCTGCTTTGACGATTATTGTTGCCTACTTTTTGCTTTTGTTTGAGTTTTGTTGATTTTGCCTTTTTGTTCGTTGCCTTCTTTTTGCTTTTGTTTTGATGTCTTTTAAGGGTCGTTGCCTATTTTTAACTGGACTATATGACAATCTTAAAAATTTAAATATATTTTTTAACCTATATGGAAGTTGAACATAAGACTTTTCAAAAAATACATTAAATCAAACAATATTTTAATATATATTATTTGTTATTTTTATTTTTTTAAGGTCTAATTTTATTTTTATTTATCACAGTTGGGCTATTATTTATGGTTGCTTTTTATTTTTTAATACGTAATTTTATTTACATTTAATGGATTTGGGAAAATGTTAACAAATCTATTACTTATAGTGGCTTGCAGGACTTTTAAACAAGGTCAAGAGTACATGATCTATTAAGAATCAAATTTAATTAAGTATAAGAAAACTTCCATTGGACCAAGATCAACCTAAAACTATAGCAATCCAACATACTTATCTTCCATACAAAACTTGATTTAATGAATTCGATAACATAGGGCTTGAGCTAATAAAAAATTACACCATTGTGTTCTTATTGTCAAACTAGTACTCACACTATGGAGGAATGTCTTGAGCCGATTTCTAAATGGGAAGATTGTGCAAGAAGACCAACCAACTTTATAAACTATGAACCTCGAGAAGACTAAACTATTGTAGGCTTTGTTTTCACTTAAGAAGCCATGAGAGACGAATCAAATCAATAACGACCAAATTCCTTGTTGATTAGAAAGGCAGCACCAAGGAAGTACAATCCAATTCAATAGAAGGAGATCTACTAGGAGGCTAGGGACATCTTTGGTCGAATACCAACTCTGCCATCACAATAGAATACAATATCAGCTCACCAGATCATGCAAAATGATACAAGAGCCGAGGACAAGGAATTAGGTACCAATAAAGCAAAGGACCCTGTTTCACTATGGTTTCACTTACTAAAGTATATTTTGGAAGTTGAGAAAGCCACTCAAAATTTACATGGTGTAATTTTGCAACCTATCTAATGCTAGAAATTCATAGTGAAATATGTTCCTCGTTACCAGAAAGAAACCTACAATTGGTTCGACAAAGGTGAAGGAAGTGGACTCCCCAAGAATTACGTCTGGAAGCCCAAGTGCACGACTATGATCTTAAGAATGCGTTGTTGGACTTAGGTTCTAGTGTAAACATCATGCTCAAGAAGTCATGGGAAGGAATGGGTTCCCTAACACTTCTCATTCACCCATTCAGTTGCATATGGAAAATTAATATTGCATTTTCCCCATTGGGTGTTTAGAGAATGTTGAAGTGGATTTGGGGGGTTTTCAAAACCACCACATATTTTGAAGTAATTGAGATCATGGGTGAGATGGATCCCTCTCCAACATTACTCGAAATTGAATGGGCCTAAATTATGGGATAATTGATTTGAAAAACAAAACAATGACCTTCGAAGTTGGTGGCATGAAGGTAATGCAACCTCTATATATGCATCAATGTCTGTGATACATAGAGATAGTTCAAGGAAATATGGATCAAGGTGTTTTGGATGACATTTAATCTTTAATGACAGGAAAGAGGGACAACAACGTGAATCCAACTTTAGAGGGATAGTAAGCTGGAGAGTTATTAAATAATTTGAGAGTGATTCTGAAGAAGCTGGGGACAATTGGGAAAATGGGCAACACCATCTCTCATCCAAGAATTGTGAAATGGTGAAATCGGTTCAGTGGATGGACATAGAACCAAATAAGACACCAATAAATGATGGAACCAATGGTTTGGAGACATTCCTCCATAAAATGGAATCTTCAGTATATGAAGAATGTCATAGGGATGTCTTGGACACAATGCTCAAAGGGACTCCCGCAAGATGGTGGGAAATGCACAAAGATTATTTTCTTTAATGGTTTGCACAAAGATTATTTGCAATTCTTTTAAACACAACATAGTTTTTTAAACAAATTGTAGAATTTATCTAAATTTATTTTTTGATAAGATGTTTTAGCTTAAATTGTCCTTCAACGTCGTTGTTTTGTGCACGGGGATTGCATATTTTCACTATCAATTACTTGGAGATTGCAAGACACATTTTTAGTGTGTGTGTTTTTTTCTATGTGATTCTTGTTAAAATGGTTGAGACTAGGGTTGTTGATCTCCTAACTCCCCATAATTGTCATACTTGGAAACTCAAAATGAAACAACTACTCAATCGTGAGGCATTGTAATTTGTTTTTAAACACAACATAGTTTTTTAACAAATTCTAGAATTTCTCTAAATTTATTTTTTGATAAAATGTTTTAGCATAAATTGTCCTTTAACGTCCTTGTTTTGTGCACGAGGATTGCATTTTTTTCATTATCAACTATTTAGAGTGTGTTGTTTTTCTCTTTATGATTCTTGTTAAAATGGTTGAGACTAGGGTTTGTTGATCTCCTAACTCCCCATAATTGCCATACTTGCAAACTAAAAATAAAACAACTTCTACAATCAAAAGGTCTATGGAAAATATTGGTTAAAGCACAACCAATATTTGCAAAGGAAACTGAGAGATTTGCTTATAGGAACAAACTTGACGAATGCATGGGTTTGATTGGGATACATGATTTAGATAGTTAGTCGTTTCCTATTGTTGAATGTAAATCACCAAAACAAATTTGGGACAAGTTGAGTTCACTATTTGGAAAAGTCAATGAATTTCAAGCATTGAAATTGGAATTTGAATTGTCATCCCTTGTACTTGATGAGCATTCTTGGATCAAAGATTTTTTTACCAAATTCAAGTTGTTTTCACAATTGAGGGGTTGTGGAAAAACCAAAATAGATGAAGAATGTATTTTTCTAATTTTGTCAAAGTTGAATGGTCCTTTCAAGGGATTTTCCTCTACCTTTTATTCTACTATGGACGCAATTGGATAAGAGGTTTAAATGCTCTTGTTTGATATTTTCTATGAGCATCTTAACAAACAACAATATAATATTATGCAATTAAATGCTCTTTCTGGATCTAAGAATCAAGCTCTTGAGGCTCAAACCTACAAAGGTAAGCACAAAACTTAGCACAAACAAAATATTGATCCTACTTAAGCTGAAAGTCTACCTCCAACCCTAAACATTATTCAAAGTTCTCAATTGTATTAGTTTGATGGTTTTGAGCCTTTTCCAGGCTCCTCATTCATATCACACTCTCTTTGAGTAGGCTATGGCATGAAATATTTGGACATCTAAACTATAGGAATTTGCAACACTTGAGAAAACTAAATTTTGTGCTTCGTCCTCCTAAAGTATCTTTCACTTATGGAGTTTGTCTAGGTTGCGTTCTCAGCAAAAAACATCAGAATCCTTTTCTAAAGGCAAGGCCTTGCATGCTACCAAACCTATTGAGTTGGTACATAATGATCTAATTTCATTTTCAACCCATTCATTTTCTAGGGCCAAGTATGCACTTACCTTTATTGATAACTTCTCATGTCGCTCTTGGGTGTACTTTTATAAGTACAAGTGTGAGGTCTTTGCTACTTTTAAGGTCTTCAAATGTGTTTTTGAGAAGTAATCCTCTCTTTCTATAAATAAAATATGCACAGATAATGTGTTCTAGTGTGTCAATCAAGCATTCAACTATTTTTTGTAGAGAAATTGACATTCAACATTAGCACTTTGTTCCCTATGCCCTTTAACAAAAGGGTGTTGTTGAAAGAAAAAAAAGAACATTGAAAGAGATGGCCAACTGCATGTTTTAGTCCAAGAACATGGCACCTTCATTTTGGGTTGACACAATGAATTGTGCAAACTACATTTAGATTTGCATGCCTCATAGGGTAGTGTTATGAATCTAGAGGAGGAATATTCCTATGTCAAGCCTGATGTTTCTTATTTTAGGGTATTTTGCAAGCAATCTTGATCCCTAATTCTAGAAACAAATTAGCGCAAAGCTATGTAGAATAAGGGTCAACCATTAATTTATGTTGGTTACTATGAGGATACAAAGGCATACATGTTATTTGATTTTATTTCTATAGTTGTCGTATTTAAGTAGGTAGTCAACTTTGATGAGCACTTTAACCTAATCGTTTCTCCTAATCCTCCCATAGATTGTCATATAGACGATGGTGAATATGGAATTGACATTTTTGTTTTTATAGAACAAAAATTGATGGAAATATTGTTGTTGCAAATCATACTATTGGAAATAAAAATCAACAAGTAGAAAATATGCATGAAGTTGCAAATTAGGTAGAAGAAAATATTCCATAAACACCACTTTATCAAGTAAGAAAGATCATTTTTGAACGAAAGAGACCTAAAAGATATGGCTACGAGGAAAATAATCTTAGTAATTCAGTCACCAACCATTTCTGTACTTCTTCACATATGATTGGTAATTCTCTTTTGAGAGACACCATTTCATCCAACCAGCAGTTGGAAGATTGTCAAGCTTCGACAAAGTCTAGCACTTTGACTGCTTCGACATGTTCACATCGACATGTTTGCCTCAATAGGTCTGCCTCGACATACAATATACCAACATGCCTTGTCAAACTCGACAATTATCGAACATCGACAAAATTCCTGTGTCTTCTAGTCGTCTAGGACGGTTGAACTTTTGAACCGTTATAAATTCTTTTGTAATTGAACGTAACGGGTATTCATCGAAGCGTCTTAGCTTCTTTTATAAGCATGTATAGTAATGGAATATACATATTTTAGATTCCTCCATCTTTCATGGAGAACAAGCAATAAATTGGGTCGAATTCTTGCATATTTTTTGTTTGTATACTTTTTGTTGACCTAGTGTATTTCCTACTTTGCTAGTTCTTTTTATATTCTTACTCCATAATAGTACTCGACTCATTCAGTCGAATGTTGTCCCCAACGTGCACTTGGGAAAGGCCTGGATCATTGGCATCAAAGCAAGATCTTGTTTAGAGCATAAGTTACATAAGCACTTCTATCAAAGTTATTTAACTTATGCATGTTCAAACACGCTCACAAAATCAACAACACAAGAAGACACTTCCTTCGACTTCAGAAAAGATGGCCGAAGAAGCATACGATAGACATGCAACTGACGAGACAGAAAAACTCATAAAAAAATCTCTGGCTCACCAACGAACCAAAATTTTCACTTAGTTCAGTGAGATTCTCATGCAACTCACTTCGAACTCCAAGGAATCCTTGACGTGACATCACTCCGATAAAATCAGCCCCTTCAAAGTGCAAATGAATCTGGACATACCGAACCTTGAAGGAAATATTGACGTGGAATCCGTTGACAAATGGGTAGAACAATTGGAATCGTACTATGCAGTAAATCAACTCTCCGAAATGGAAAAGATCACCATTGCATACTTAAAAATGTCGACCTTTGTACATGGGTGGTGGGAGAATCTATCGACAAAGATGGAAAAAGAAGAGGACCCTATAGACACATGGGTAATTTTTTTTTAATATGTCCAAAGGGGTTCTACCTGCCCAATTATCTTGAACAACAGTATAATAAGTGGCAGTAGCTAAGGAAATGGAAATACTAGTCTGTACAGAGTTACACCTATGAGATTGATCTACTCATGGCTAGAATTGGCATCCAAGAAGAAGAGAAATTGCTTGTTCTGAAGTAAGTCAGTGGTTTATCCCCATGCATTTAGCAAGAGATGGAGTTTCTAACTGTCAGTACACTTGCAGATGCATTTCATTACACCAACAAGCTTGAAGCTAAACAGAAAGGAAAATCACGTTTCACGAACAAGGCAACAGATCGAACATCCGATAAGAAGTCACCAGCCAACTCCGACAAGTTCAATAACCCTCCTCATCTGACTCTACCAAAGCCCGATCATCAAAAGAATAACTTTCAGAAAGAAAAGAGGGATCGTAGCAAACAAGCTCCTACCAAGAAATGGTGTGATTATCATAGTTCAACATGGCATGATGCATCAGAATGAAAATCTTGGAAGACATTTTTGGAAAAATTGTCGACATCCATCTTGTTAGACATAACCCTAGTAGATTCTGATCGAGATGCATCAACACTCTTGGCTTAGACCTTGACCACTTCGACAGCCTCGACTATCGTCGATGAGGAGGAATGAGAATGCTTGTTCCATACACGGATATGCGTTCATACCAATCCAATACATCCGATTGTGGATAGTAGTAGCCAAAAGAAATTCGTTTCTGAAGATCTTGTGAAGAAATTAGGTCTTGTCACCACTCCACATCCTCAGCCTTACAATATCAGTTGGATGAAGGATGGATGGGAACTAAGGATCACACGCCAATGCCGACTCTCCTATTTCATTAATCCTTTTAAAGATGAAGTACTATGTGATGTGGCACTGCTTTCCATAGACGAGGCACTCTTCGGAAAACTTTACCTATGGGATCGACATGGTGCATATCAGTCACGACCTTAGAAGGTGATTGTCAAAATCTGAAATCAATGGTATGGAATACCAGAGCAAGAACCCACATCAACGGTTGATATGATATCTTCCAAACAAACAAAGAAGCTTATGAGTCATGATCAAAAGTTCGCATTAATCATGATAAAGCCTCAACATTCTAGGAAGACTGCAGCAATGAGTCAAATCACCGACCAACGCAACTCTTGACAACAACAACAGATCGACAACATTCTTGAGGAATACCAGAATGTATTTCAAGCACCAAATGGAGTACCTCTGCATTGTCAGGTAAAACACTCTGTTGAACTTGTTCTTGGTTCCTCTTTACCTAACACATTTGTTTACAAGAGATCCATTCTCGAAAATGAATATATTTGCAGGCAAATCCCGGATTTGATCGATAAGGGTCATATCCACCCCAGCTCCTCTCCTTGTGGAAGTCCATTCACCTAGTTCCAAATAAAGACGGGACTTGGAGCATGTGCATCGACTATCGAGATCTTAAACAAATTTCAGTGAAGAACAAATACCCTCTTCCACGGATTGATGAACTCATCAACAATTTGAAAGGTTCTTAATTCTTTACGAAGCTCGACCTTAAGTTGGGATACCACCAGATTCCAATCAAGACCACCGATGTATGAAAAACGGCTTTCAAGACCAAGGAAGGATTGTTTGAATGGTTAGTCATGCCTTTCGGCTTAACCAATGCACCTGCAACCTTCATCAGATATATGGATGACCTTTTACAACCTTCATCGGTAAATTTGTCATTGTATATCTCGACGATATCTTGATTTTTCACTTGATCATGGGAAGAACATGTCAAACAACTTTGACACTCTCCAGCAACATCAACTATATCTAAACATGGACAAATTCTCATTTACGATGACCAACATCAAATATTTGGGGTATGTAATTGACTTTGCAGGCATTCATGTCGACCTAGAAAAAATACAGATCCTCAAAGATTGACCCATTCCTAAAAACATTCATGAACTAAGAAGTTTTCTTGGTTTGGTGAATTTATATCGACGATTAATACTTGGCTTCAGCCACATCCCATGGCCTTTGAATTAGTTGAGGAAAGGAAATGGGAAAATTGTCTTCAAGTGGACACTGACACAACAAGAAGATTTTGAACAAATAAAAAATAAGCTTTGTACTACACCAGTACTTGTGTTACCTAATTTTCATCAGCGATTTGAGATTGAGACGGATGCATTGGAATATGCCCTCGACGTAGTGATCACTCAGTTAGGTCACCCAATCACGTTTCATTTCGATACTTTCAATGACACTGTTAGAAGGTACTCGACGTATGAAAAATAACTGTATGCCATTATGCAAGCTCTTAAGCAATGGAGACACTACATTCTTGGCTAGGAAATGGACATCCTCATTGACCATAAACCTTTTCAATTAGCTCCGTCCCAGTCGAAACTACGAACAACTCAACAACTCAAGTGGATTAATTACCTGCAACAATTTTAGTTGGTAATTAAGTATCAGAAAGGAAAATCCAATGCCACAGTCGATTGTCTCAGCATACCACCCATTACTCTACTGTCTACAATAATGAGTATGCAGGTTTAGGACACCACTACTTGGCCACATATGTATTTAGTATATTGTGATTTCTCTACAGTTTATTGACAGTTCCAGATCGAGATGTTGTTTACTACCGACTAATTCTTGAAAGACACCTTCCTGCACAGGGTTGGACAGCTTTATGTACGGACCCGTGAGCACCGACAGAAGCTCATTTGGGACGTGCACTACAACAATACTGCAGGACATTTTGGAGTCGAAAAAACACTTGTTATCATCCAATTTTTTTTTTACTAGCCTTCACTTAAATCTGACGTCAACAAGTACATTTGATCATGCGTGGTTCGTGCCATTGCTAAACCGCCTAATCGACGACAAGGACTATACATGATGGCACTCATAGAAAAATCATTGCATCTAAAGCCAAAATGGCACTCAATGACTTTAATTAATACTGAACATAAATTTCAAATGCATCAGACGAATGAAAAAATCTCTACATCACAGACATCAAAACAGGGACAAGCTGAATGCAAAAAAGCTCTGCATCACAAACATCGAAGCAGGCACAAGCTCTGCATCACAAACATCGAGCTTGATCAATACCTGAGAGACATCACAGACATCAAAACAGGCACAAGCCGAATGTATAAAAGCTCTGCATCACAAACATCGAAGTAGGAACAAGCTCTGCATCACAAACATCAAGCTTAATCAATACCTGAGAGACCTTATAAATACTCGAGAGTCGAGATTGCCTTCCACGATTGTCGTCCCTTGTTTCTTTTTCTCTTTTTACCATTTTCTGCTTTGACGATTGTATTGCTTTCTTTTTTCTTTTTTCCGTTTTCTGCTCTGATGATTGTTGTTGCCTACTTTTTGCTTTTGTTTGAGTTTTGTTGTTTTTGTCTTTTTGTTCATTGCCTTCTTTTTGCTTCTGTTTTGATGTCTTTTGGGGGTCGTTGCCTATTTTTAACTGGACTATATGACAATATTAAAAATTTAAATATATTCTTTAACCTAGATGGAAGTTGAACATAAGCCTTTTCAAAAAATACATTAAATCAAACAATATTTTTATATATATTATTTGTTATTTTTATTATTTTAAGGTCTAATTTTATTTTTATTTATTACATTTGGGCTACTATTTATGGTTGCTTTTTTTATTTTTTAATACCTAATTTTATTTACATTTAATGGATTTGGGAAAATGTTAATAAATCTATTACTTATAGTGGCTTGAATGACTTTTAAACAAGGTCAAGTGTACATGATCTATTAAGAATCAACTTTAATTCAGTATAAAAAAACTTCTATTGGACCAAGCTCAACCTAAAACTATAACAATCCAACATACTTATCTTCCATACAAAACTTGATTTAATGAATTAGATAACACACGGCTTGAGCTATAAAAAATTACACCATTGCTTACTTATTGTCAAACTAGTACTCACACTATGGAGGAATGTCTTGAGCCGATTTCTAAATGGGAAGATTGTGCAAGAAGGCTAGCCAACTTTATAAACTATGAACCTCAAGAAGACTGAACTACAGTAGGCTATGTTTTCACTTAAGAAGCCATGAGAGACGAATCAAATCAATGACGACCAAATTCCTTGTTGATTAGAAAGGAAACACCAAGGAAGTATAATCCAATTCAATAGAAGGAGATCTACTTGGAGGCTATGGACATCTTTGGTTGAATACCAACTCTGCCATTGCAATAGACTACAATATTGACTCACCAGATCATGCAAAATGATACAAGAGTCGAGGACAAGGAATTAGGTACTGATAAAGCACAGGACCCTGTTTCACTATGGGTTCACTTACTAAAGTATATTTTGGAAGTTGAGAAAGCCACTCAAAATTTACGTGGTGTACTTTGCAACCTATCTGATGCTGTGGAAATTCATAGTGAAATATTTTCCTCGTTACCAGAAAGAAACCTACAATCGGTTCGACAAAGGCGAAGGAAGTGGACTCCCCAAGAATTACGTCTGGATGCCCAAGTGCACGACTGTGATCTTAAGAATGTGTTGTTGGACTTAGGTTCTAATGTAAACATCATGTTGAAGAAGACATGGGAAATAATGGGTTCCCTAACTTTTCTTTATTCACCCATTCAGTTGCATATGGAAAATTAATATTGCATTTTCCCCATTGGGTGTTTAGAGAATGATGAAGTGGATTTGGGGGGTTTCAAAACCACCACATATTTTGAAGTAATTGAGATCATGGGTGAGATGGATCCCTATCCAACATTACTCAAAATTGAATGGGCCTAAATTATGGGATAATTGATTTGAAAAAAAAAACAATGACCTTTGAAGTTGATTGCATGAAGGTAATGCAACATCTATATATGCATCAATGTCTGTGATACATAGAGACAATTCAAGGAAATATGGATGAAGTTGTTTTGGATGACATTTAATATTTAACGACAGGAAAGAGGGACAACAATGTGAATCCAACTTTAGAGTGATAGTAAGCTGGAGAGTTATCCCATAATTTGAGAGTGATTCTGAAGAAGCTTGGGACAATTGGGAAAACGGGAAACACCATCTCTCATCCAATAATTGTGAAGTGGCGAAATCGGTTCAGTGGATGGACATAGGACCAAATAAGACACCAACAAATGATGGAACCAATGGCTTGGAGACATTCCTCCATAAAATGGAATCTTCAATTTATGAAGAATGTCATATGGATGTCTTGGACACATCGCTCAAAGGTACTCCTGCAAGATGGTGGGAAATGCACAAATATTATTTGCAATTTTTTTAAACACGACATAGTTTTTTAAACAAATTGTGGAATTTCTCTAAATTTATTTTTTGATAAGATGTTTTAGCATAAATTGTCCTTCAACGCCCTTGTTTTGTGAATGGGGATTGCATTTTTTCACTATCAATTATTTGGAGATTGCAAGACACATTTTTAGTGTGTTTTTTTTTTCTCAATGTGATTCTTGTTAAAAATGGTTGAGACTAGGGTTGTTGATCTCTTAACTCCCCATAATTGTCATACTTGGAAACTCAAAATGAAATAACTACTCAATCCCGAGGCATTATATTTTTCTTTTAAACACAACATAGTTTTTTAACAAATTGTAGAATTTCTCTAAATTTATTTTTTGATAAAATGTTTTAGCATAAATTGTCCTTTAACGCCCTTGTTTTGTGCACGGTGATAGCATTTTTGCATTATCAACTATTTAGTGTGTGTTGTTTTGCTCTTTACGATTCTTGTTAAAATGGTTGAGACAAGGGTTGTTGATCTAGGCTAACTCCCCATAATCGCCATACTTGGAAACTAAAAATGAAACAACTTCTACAATCAAAAGGTCTAAGGAAATTTTTTTTTAACAGAAACTTAAAAATGAGTATATTAAAGAGGTTGTGCACAACCATTCAGTGCAAAATCACAGCAAATATAAGATTCTAGAAGTAAGGTAGATACAGAAACAAAAAAAAGGCCATAAAGAGTGCCTTCTAAATCCGTGAAAAGTGTTGATGTTCTGAGTGTTTACAGACGTAGTGTAAATACAGATAAACTGCTGATTTAGTAATATGCAAAAAAACATAAGCTAATGGAAGATCATTTCAGTTTTCCTAGAAAGCCCACAAGCTGGGTGACGGATTCTTCTTCCATTTCTGTATGACTACTCATGTATTTTCTTGAGCGTGACTACCCTGGTTCAGTTGCACCAAATTCTGAAGGTCCTCCTGAATGCGGTCAATTTTTCCCATCATCTCTTTGAAATTCATCTCATGATCATCAATTCTTGAATCATGACAACTAGTATGATAGGAAACATCATCCACTAACTTATTGACCTCCTTAGTAGTCTCCCTATTGTCAATGATTCCGATGGCCACAAAGTCTGACAGGCACTGGATGTTTACCTTCAGGTCTGCGAACCCTTCTTTTACACTTCTCTCAACATGGTCAATTCTTTTGCGTTCCATTCTTAACATGGGAGGTGGATTATTACTGCAATAACTATGTCTGAAATTAAAACTATAAATGTTGTTGCTAGCATAACCAAGAAAGAATATATCTCATTCAAGAGAAGCCCCTGAACCCTGCAAGGAACTGATAGTTACGGCAGAGAGCCTACCCACAACTTCCTCGAGATACAGTGACTAGAAGCGACTCCTTAGTTCATCAGAGAACAAACACTGACTGTTTATGATACCTGAGGAATGAAAGACAAAAGTTGGATGCATAGATGGCGTGTTTCCCCCAGCCTAACCAAAAACAAAAAAATGCAAAGGACTAAGGGGACAGGTACAAGTTGCTCACCAAAACTAGAGACTGAGGGAAGTAAGGAGATAGTCACGAGAGATCAACGGGTATGATACACCCTTCATAGATCTCGAGATGCAAGGAGAGCTGCACCTCATTGACGGAGGAACCACTAACAGGAAACAGGAAGAATGACCAACGCAAGGAATGAGAAAGACGGTTTAAGCCTCGAGGAAGACCCATCGTATGAGCAAGGGTGTGGGCATAAGCATGAGGATTGAGCACATCTTTAAGTATGGAGGGTACTGCTTTAAAAGCAGAGGGAGGCAAACAAAGGATGGGGGGTGGTGGAGGCCACGTGCCCCTTTTCATAGTGCATGAGCTGCCAACTATTAACAAGGCTATAACAAAAATAAGCCTTTGCTCAATATTTTTCCCTAGAATTTGCAATGAGGATAGATGCCCTTGGGTTGAGTTAGGGAATGGTTTTAGGACTAAATTATTCATTGTTTAGTGAAATGAAACCTTGAGGTAGAGAGGCACCTGTATTTGCTAGAGCATCTGCCTGGGCGTTATTCGCTCTTAAGATGTGGAAATAGTCGATGCTAGAAGGGAGCGGTAGCTGAGTGATCCTGTTATACAACCTTCTACATTTGATGGAGCCTGATAAGTAGCCAGATGCCATTTTGAGAATAACATGTCGCGAGTCCCCAAAGACTAGCAGTCTAGAGATGGCTCTATTGTCTAGAATTTCTAGTCCCTGTAGAAGCGCTAGCCACTCAGCCTCGTTGTTTGTCTTGTGTCCCAATCCCCAAAAGAATGTTTTTATTTTTTGTCCTCTAGGGTCAAGGATGACCCCCCACCGCACCTGCTTCCCCAAGGTCTATGGAAAATATTGCTTAAAGCACAACCAATATTTGCGAAGGAAACTAAGAGATTTCCTTATCGGAACAAACTTGATGAATGCATGGGTTTGATTGGGATACATGAGTTAGATAGTTAATCGTTTCCTATTGTTGAATGTAAATCACCAAAACAAAGTTGGGACAAGTTGAGTTCACTATTTGGCAAAGTCAATGAATTTCAAGCATTGAAATTGTAAGTTGAATTGTCATCCCTTGTACTTGATAAGCATTCTTGGATCAAATATTTTCTTACCAAATTCAAGTTGTTGTTGTCACAATTGAGGGTTTGTGGAAAAGCCAAAATAGATGAAGAATGTATTTTTCTAATTTTGTCAAAGTTGAATGGTCCATTCAAGGGATTTTCCTCTACCTTTTATTCTACTATGGATGCAATTGGATAAGAGGTTAAAATGATCTTGTTTGATAGTTTCTATGAGCATCTTAACAAAGAACAATATAATATTATGTAATTAGATGCTCTTTTTGGATCTAAGAATCAAGCTCTTGAGTCTCAAACCTCCAAAGAAAAGCACAAAAATTAGCACAAACAAAATATTGATCCTACTTAAGCTGGTAAGTCTACCTCCAACCCCAAAAATTATTCAAAGTTCTCAATTGTATAATTTTGATGGTTTTTAGCCTTTTCAGGATCCTCATTCATAGCACACACTCTTTGAGTAGGCTATGGAATGAAAGATTTGGACATCTAAACTATAGGAATTTGCAACACTTGAGAAAACTGAATTTTTTGCTTGGTCCTCCTAAAGTATCTTTCACTTATGGAGTTGTCTAGGTTACGTTCTTAGCAAAGAACATTAGAATCATTTTCTAAAGGTACCTTGCATGCTACCAAACCTATTGAGTTGGTACATAATGATCTAATTTCATTTTCTAGGGCCAAGTATGCACTTACCTTTATTGGTAACTTCTCATGTCGCTCTTGGGTGTACTTTCATAAGTACAAGAGTGAGGTCTTTGCTACTTTTAAGGCCTTCAAATATTTTTTGAGAAGTAATCCTCTCTTTCTATAAATAAAATATGACATAGATAATGTGGTCGAGTGTGTCATTCAAGCATTCAGATATTTTTGTAGAGAACTTGACATTCAACATTAGCACTTTGTTCCCTATGCCCCTTAACAAAAGGGTGTTGTTGAAAGAAAAAAACGAACACTGAAAGAGATGGCCGACTGCATGTTTTAGTCCAAGGACATGGCACCTTAATTTTGGGTTGACACAACGAATTGTGAAAACTAAATTTAGATTTGCATGCCTCATAAGGCAGTGTTATGAATTTAGAGGAGGCTTAGGCCTATGTCAAGCCTGATGTTTCTTATTTTAAGGTATTTTGCAGGAAAGCTTGAGCCCTAAATCTAGAAGAAAATTAGCGCAAAGCTATGCAGAATAAGGGTAAACCATTGATTTATGTTGGTTACTATGAGGATACAAAGGCATACATGTTATTTGATCTTATTTCTATAGTTGTCTTATTTAAGAAGGTAGTCAACTTTGATGAGCACTTTAACCTAATCGTTTCTCATAGATTGTCTTCTAGACGATGGTGAAGATGGAATTGCCATTTTTGTTTTTATAGAACAAAAATTGATGGAAATATTGTTGTTGCAAATCATACTATTGGTAATAAAAATCAACAAGTGGAAAATATGCATGAAGTTGCAAATTAGGTAGAATAAAATACTCCATAAACACCACTTTATCAAAGACGAATTTTGAGAAAGATCCTTTTTGAATGAGCGAGTCCTAAAATATATGGCTACAAGGAAACTTATCTTAGTTATTTAGTCACCAACCATTTGCGTACTTCTTCACATACAATTGGTAATTCTCTTTTGAGTGACACCATTTGATCCAACCAGCAGTTGGAAGATTGTCAAGCTTCAACAAAGTATATCACTTCGATTGCTTCGACTACTCTGACTGCTTCAAAAAGTTCGCCTTGACAGGTTCGCCTCGAAAGTTTCACCTCGACAGGTTCTCCTTGAAAGGTCTGCCTTGACATACAACATACTAGCATGCCTTGTCAATATCGACGATTGTCGAACATCGTCAGAATGCCTCTATCTTCCAATCCTCTACGACAGTTGAAATTTTGAACCGTTATAACTTATTTTGTAACTGATCGTAATGGGTAGTCACCCAAGAGTATCAGCATCCTATATAAGCATGCACACTAATTTAATATACAGATTTCTGATTCCTCCATCTTTCATGGAGAAGAAGTAATAGATTGGTTCGAATTCTTGCATATTTTTTGTTCGTATACTTTATGTTGACCTAGTCTAGTTCCTGCTTCGCTGGTTCTTTTGATATGCTTCTGTCATAATAATACTCGACTCTTTCAGTCGACTGTTGTCCCCAACGTGCACTTGGGCATGGCCTGGATCATTGGCATTAGAGCAAGATTTTGTGCAAAGATTAAGTTACATAAGCACTTCTATTGAAGTTATTTAACTTATGCATGTTCAAACATGCTCTCAAACTCACCAACACAAGCAGACACTTCCTTCGACTTCAGAAAAGATGGCCAAAAAAGCAGACAATAGACATGCAACTGACAAGAAAGAACAACTCATATAAAAAGCACTGGCTCGCTAGCGAACCGAAATGTTCCCCCAGTTCAATGAGATTCTCATGCAAATTACTTCGAACTTCGGGGAATCCTCGACGCAATATCACTCCGATAAAATCATCCCCTTCAAAGTGCAAATGAATCTGGACATACTGAACCTTGAAGGCAATATTGACGTGGAATCCATTGACAATTGGGTACAACAATTGGAATCGTACTATGCAGTGAATCAACTCTCCGAAACAGAAAAGATCACCATTGCATACTTAAAAATGTCGACCTCTGTACACTACTGGTGGGAGAATCTATTGACAAAGATGGAAAAAGAGGAGGACCCCATAGACACATGGGTAAAATTTGTTGAATATGTCCGAAAGGATTTCTACCTGCCCAAGTATCTTGAACATCAATATAATAAGTGGCAGTAGCTAAGGAAATGGAAAGACCTGCCCATACAGAGTTACACCGACGAGTTTTATCAACTCATGGATAGACTTGGCGTCTAAGAAGAAGAGAAATTTCTTGTCTTGAAGAACGTCAGTGGTTTATCCCCATGCATTCAGCAAGAGATGGAGTTTCTGACTGTCAGTACGCTTGCAGATGCATTTCATTACGCCACCAAGCTTGAAACTAAACGAAAAGGAAAAGCATGTTTCATGAACAAGCCAACAGGTCGAACATCTGACAAGAAGTCACCAACCGACTCTGACAAGTTCAAGAACCCTTCTCATCCGACTCCACCAAATCTCGATCAACAAAAGAAGAACCTTCAGAAAGACAAGGGGGATCGTAACAAACAAGCTCCTACTGGTAAATGGTGTGATTATCACAGTTCAACATGGCATGATACGACATAATGTAAATCTTGGAAGACATTTTTGGAAAAATTGTCGACATCCGACTTTTCTGACATAACCCTGGTAGAATCTTATCCAGATGCATCAACCCTCTTGGCTTAGACCTCAACCACTCCAACAACCTCGACTATCATCGATGAGGAGGAACGAGAACGCCTGTTCCATACATGGATATGGGTTCATAACAATCCATTACATCTGATTGTGGATAGTGGTAGCCAAAAGAACTTCGTTTTTGAAGATCTTGTGAAGAAATTAGGTTTTTTCACCACTCCACATTCTCAGCCTTATAATATCAGTTGGAGGACGGATGGGCAGGAAGTAAGGATCACACGCCAATGTCGACTCTCCTATTTCATTAAACCTTTTGAAGATGAAGTACTATGTGATGTGGCACCGCTTTCCGTAGTCGATACCCTATTCGGAAAACCTTACCTATGGGATCGAGACGGTACATATCAGTCATGGCCTCAAAAGGTGATTGTCAAAATCCGAAATCAATGGTATGGCATACCAAAGCGATAACCCACATCAATGGTTGCTATGATATCTGCCAAACAAACAAAGAATCATATATATCATGCTCAAAAGTTTGCATTAATCAAGATAAATCCTTCACGTTCTAGGAAGACTGCAACAACGAGTCGAGTCACCGACCAGCGCAGCTCTCGAAAACAACAATAGATCAACAACATTCTTGAGGAATACCGTAACGTATTTCAAGCACCAAATGGAGTACCTTTGCATTGTCAGGTAAAACACTCCATTGAACTTGTTCTTGGTTCCTCTTTACCTAACGCATCTATTTACAGAATATCCATTCTCGTAAATGAAGAGATTCACAGGAAAATCTAGGATTTGATCGACAAGGGTCATATCATCCCCAGGTCCTCTCCCTGTGGAAGTCCATTCGTTGTATTTCCAAAGAAATACGGGACCCTAGAGCTTGTGCATCGACTATCTGGCTCTCAACAAAATTTCAGTGAAGAAAAAATACCCTCTTCCACGGATTGATGAACTCATCGACAGTTTGAAAGGTGCTAAGTTCTTTACGAAACTCGACCTTAAGTCGGGATACCACCATATTCCAATCGAGACCACTGATGTATGGAAAATGGATTTCAATACCAAGGAAGGATTGTTTGAATGGTTAGTCATGCCTTTCGGCTTAACCAATGCACCTGCAACCTTCATGAGATATATGGATGACCTTCTACAATCTTTCATTGGTAAATGTGTCATTGTCTATCTCGACAATATCTTGTTTTTTCAGTCGATCATGGGAAGAACATGTCAAATAACTTCGACACTCTCCAGCAACATCGACTATATAGGAACATGGACAAATGCTCATTTGCGATGACCAGCATCAAATATTTTGGGTATTTAATTGACTCTGCAAGCATTCATGTCAACCCAGAAAAAATACAGATCCTCAAAGATTGACCCCTTCCTCAAAACATTCATGAAATAAGAAGTTTTCTTGGTTTGGCGAATTTCTATCGACGATTAATACTTGGCTTCAGCCACATCGCATGGCCTTTGAATCAGTTGACGAAAGGAAATGGGAAAATTTTCTTCAAGTGGACACCGACACAACAACAAGTTTTTGAACAAATAAAAAACAAGACAGTGCACTGCCCCAGTACTTGTGTTACCTGATTTGCATCTACCATTTGAGATTGAGACGGATGCATCGGACTATGCCCTCGATGTAGTGATCACTCAATTAGGTCACCCAGTCGTGTTTCATTCCGATAATTTCAACGACATCGTTAGAAGGTACTCGATGTATGAAAAAGAATTGTATGCCATTGTGCAAGCTCTTAAACAATGGAGACACTACATTCTAGGTTAGGAAACAAACATCCTCGCTAACCATAAACTTTTGCAGTTCACTTCGTCCCAGTGGAAACTATAGACAAATCGACAACTCAAGTTGATTAATTACCTGCAACAATTTTAGTTGGTAATTAAGTATCAGAAAGGAAAACCCAATACCGCAGCCGATTGTATCACTAGACCACCCATTACTCTACTGTCTACAGTAATGAGTATGCATGGTTATGACAACACTACTTGGCCACAATTGTGTTTGGTAGACTATTTTTTCTCTGCAATTTATCGACAAATCCAGACCGAGACGTTGTCTACTACCAACTACTTCCCGAAAGGCACCTTGCTATACAGGCCTAGACAGCTTTGTGTATGGACCGGTGAGCACCGACAGAAGCTCATTTGGGACGTGCACTACACGAGCACTGCAGGACATTTTGGAGTAAAAAAAAAACTTGTTATCCTCCAAAAATATTTTTACTAGCCTTCACTTAAATCTGTTGTCAACAAGTACATTCGATCTTGCATGGTTTGTGTCATTGCTAAACCGCCGAATCGACGACAAGGATTGTACACACCCCTTCCAGTTTCTAGTCAACCATGGGAATCTATTTCTATGGACTACTTGAATGGATATCCTACTACAAAACATCAGCATGCTGCGATATTAGTAGTAGTCAACATATTTTCCAAGATGACTATACTCATACCATGCAAGAAGACTACGACAGCACATCAGATTACTTAGCTCTTCTTTGAACATGTGTGGAAACATTATGGCCTCCTGACGACCATTATTTCCGTTAGAGATGCTATATTTGTCAGCACCTTTTGGAAAAATCTCTGGCAACAACTTGACATGAGACTTTCTTTGTCGACGGCCTTCCATTCGCAGACAGGCGGACAGGTGAAAGTTGTAAGTCGCTTAGTCGTACAACTACTTCGCATGTACAACAAGAAGCATCACCGAACATGGGATGACAACCTTCCATACATACAACACATCTACAATTGTGCTCAACACAACTCTACGGGAAATAGTCCATTTGAGATCTGTTACGTATTTCAACCCTCAATGCCTATCGACTTAATCAATTCCTTGACACAGTCGAACGATACCGACTTCGAAGGACGAGAAGTGGAGAAAGCATTGAAATTCAGAGATCAAATCTACAATATCCAGAAGCAAGCATAGGAAATGTTGCATTGAGCGAATGAAAAACCTAAGGCTCGACAGGACAAGCATCGTATTCCTCATTCATTCCAAATTGGGGATCATGTCTAGTTACATCTAAAGAAGGAGCACTATTTTGGTCCATACATAAAGATGAAACCATTGCCATATGGTCCATATAGTATCCTTAAATGGATTGGAGAAAACGGTTTTCAGCTCGACATTCCTGCATGTCTTGTCCTACATCTAGTTTTCAATGTAGATCTACTTCGACCATACCATGCACCATTGTTGGAATAGAATGACTTGTAGATAACAAAACCCGCAAGAATCCATGCAGATGTTCAGGAACCTCTTCTTTGCGACACCATTATGGGAACACGCATACACCATACAAGGACGAACTCCATTCCCTTGTTTCAAGTGGCTAAAGCTTGACAACTCCCTGCGCAAGGAAAATGGTACTCTGCTACTGAAGTAGCCAACAAGTTTCCTCAGCAGAATGAATACAAAATGGAGACCATTATTTCTCAAGGAAGGAGGAATGATCCAACCAACAGTTGGCATATTGTCAAGCTTCGACAATGTCTAGCACTTCGACTGCTTCCACTACTCTGACTGCTTTGACATGTTCACTTTGAGAGGTTCGCCTTGACATGTTCCCCTCAACAGGTCTGCCTCGAAATACAACATACCAACATGCCTTGTCAATATCGACGATTGTCGAACATCGACACAATGCTTCTGTCTTCCAGTCGTTTGTGACGGTTGAACTTCTAAACAATTGTGACTTCTTTTGTAACTGAACGTAATGGGTAGTCACCCAAGTGTCTCAGCATCCTATATAAGCATGTACACTAATGTAATATACAGATTTATGGTTCCTCCATCTTTCATGGAGAAGAAGTAATAAATTGGTTCAAATTCTTGCATATTGTCTGTTCATATACTTTCTGTCGACCTTAGGTGTATTTCCTGCTTTGCTGGTTCTTTTGATATGCTTCCGTCATAATAATACTCGACTGTTATCCCCAACATGTACCTGGGCACGACCAAAATCACCATTTCTACCAATCCACAACAATTTTTTGATGTTGTTGGTATACCAAAATGGGATGTTGCTATGGTAAATGAGTATCCTTCCCTGCTGAAGAACAACACCCGAAATATAGTTCCCCTTCCTAAGGAACACAAGCTTGATAATTGTAAATGGATTCATAAAAGCGAATATGTAGTAGATGGCTCTATTGACAAGCATAAGGCACATCATTTAGTCAATGGGTTTTTACAAGTTCAAGGAATTGATTATTCTGAGACCTTTTCCCCTTTTGCCAAGAGTGTTTTTCTACATGGAGATTATGACGAGGAAAATGAAATGGAGAAATCTTATGGTTTTGTGTAGGATTCTTAACATGTTTGCAGGCTCCGACATTAGTTATGTGGTCTCAAACAAGCTCCTCGAGCTTGGTGTGAGAAGGTGTATAATTTTCTTATTGTATCAGGTTCCAATCGTTGTCATTTCGATCTTATAATGTACATTAAGAGGTAGGGTGTTGTTCTCTTTATTTTGGTTATGCACATGGATGATTTAATTCTCAAGGGTATTTCTTCATCCATGATTCAGAGTGTTCATCGAGCACTAATGGAGCAATTTGATAAGGCAGACCCTAGTCCATTGCATTATAATTTTATCAGCTTACGAGTCCTTCATCTTCACAAGGGATTTCCAGTTTTTAGTAAAAGTATGCCCTTGATTTACTTCATTGCTTTGGAATTGTTGATTGCAAGGCGTTCAAATTTTTGTGAGTTGTACTTTACCATGTGTTTATCCTTTTCTATATAGGAAATTGGTTGGGAGTCTATTGTATTTGACCCATACATGACCTACCATCTCATTTGCAGGCATGTTTCTTAGTTCTTTCAATTTTCTCATTAATCACTAGAAGGTATCCAAGCAAATTATGAGGTACATCAAGGGAACTACCAATTTTGGCATTTGGTAGACGGTAGGTGCTTCTCAATTTGTGGGTTTCACTGATTCTGATTGGGCTAGTTTAGTTGATGATAGAATGTCCACATTTAGTCTTGCTTATCACCTAGAATTTGCTCCTATTGTCTAGTATTACACGAAACAATCAATGATTGCATTATCTTATGTATAACCTGAGTATTGTGTTACGATTCTTTGCTAGCCAAGAGGTATTTTGGCTTCAACAACTGATGATAGAGTTTGGAATTAAGCAAGATCACCCCACCACTCGTTGGTGTGATGATTAGAGTGCCATACCTAATCATCATAACCTAGTGGAGCATCAAAGGAAAACATGCATAAAGATTCACATGCAACTCATTCGACAACTCATTTGGGATGGTGTCCTTAGTTCAGGATATTTTCCTACTGTAGAGCAAGTTGCAGACATCTTCATTAAACCTTTTATTTTACATTGCCTCGTTTTCTATAGTTGTGATTGATGCTTGGGGTGAAAGAAGTTGTCGTTGGGGTGCCATCTTGAGTCCTCCTTCCTTCATACTTTTTTACGTTGTTTACTCTTTTTTAGGAAGGAGTTTTTTAAACAAAAGAACAACGGTTGGATAGTATTTTGTTCATAGTATTTCACACAATGGTATATGTTTTTATTAGCTCAAACCATGCATTATCTAATCATTTGTTGGTTTCTAAATGCTTTTATTGATTAAATCAAGTTGTGTATGGAAGATAAGTATGTTGGATTGCTAGAATTCTTAGGTTGAACTTGGTCCAATTGTAAAAGATAAGTATGTTGGATTGCTAGAAGTCTTAAGTTGAGCTTGGTCCAATTGTAAATTGGCAAAAGTTTTCTTATACTTTATTAGGGTTGATTTTTAATAAATCAGTTTTTAATAGATAATGTACTTTTACATCTTGTTTAAAAATCCTTCAAATGACCATGGGTGATATTTATGCTAACACCTGCCCAAATCCAATAGATGTAAATGACTTTGCATGTTAAAAAATAAAAATAACTATCTTAAATATAAATGAAGCTTAATTTGTAAAAAATCTAAATTTAAATACATTTAAAGAATAAAAATAATTATTTTAAATATAAACAAAACATAATTACAAAAAAATATATATTTAAATACATCCCGTAGATATAAATAACATTAGAGGTTAAAGAATAAAAATAACAATCTTAAATATAAATGAAGTTTAATTTGCAAATATTATAAATTTAAATATATTTAATAAATAGAAATAACTTTAAATATTATAAAATAAAAATAACCATCTTAAATATAGATAAAGCTTAAATTCTAAAAATTCTAAAATTAAATATAGCCGATTCCCAAGCTGGATTCATAAAAACTATTTGTGAGCGTATGTAAAAAATATAAAAGCAAAAAAAACAAACCTTTTCCATATATATATATAATGTTATAGAATGTTACAAGTTATGCAGAGGAATGGCCAACAAGCAAAAAAAACATTGGAAATAGAGTGCAGGCTGGGATCGACCTTGGGCTGCTGGGTTTCTGTGATGCAGAGCTTCATTCATCTGATGGCTTGAAGTCATAGAGTACAACCTGCTTGGATGTATGTGATGCAGAGCTTTTATCATTAGCTTCTCTATCATAGACTGCAGCCTGCTTGAATGTATGTGATGCAGATCTTTTATCATTCGCTTCTCTATCAGACCTTGTGCCTGCAGAGCTCTTATACGTTCTCTTCCTATCGTCTGTGATGCAGAGCTTGTATCATTGGCTTCTTTCTTTTGGATGTCTGGGACGCAGTGCCTTTTTTTCTTTTTTCGTCATCTTATGTGCAACCCATGTTCTCTTGTGCCTGTTTGGATGTCTGTGATGCAGACTGTTTGGATATCATTAATGCAGAGCTTTTTTCAGTCTGGTATTGATTGAGTTTCTATATGCTTAGACGTAGAAGTTTATCATTTTGTTTTTTCTTCTAATTTTTTTTTCTTTTTTTTCTTTTTTATGTTAATGTCTATTATTCATGATCAACTTACTATGTTTGAATAATAATAATGAAAACTGTTTTACTAATTTTCTAGCTTTCTTTTACAAATTCTTGATCTTTAAAACTTTTAATTTCCCTTGAAATTCATCCAAAGTATATAAGTTCTCTCTCATGTTGATCGACCTTGTGCTGCTGGGATGTCTCTGATGCAGAGCTTCATTCATCTGATGTCATCATGTCATCAAGTGCAGCCTGCTGGGATGTCTGTGATGCAGAGCTTCAATCATCTGATGGCTTGATGTCATCAAGTGCAGCCTGCTTGGATGTCTGTAATGCAGAGCTTCTTTCTTTAGGATGTCTGGGATGCAGTGTTTTTTTTTATTATTTGCTTTTTTCGTCATCTCATGACTTCAAGTCGTCAGTGCAACCCCTATTCTCTGTTCTCTTGTGCATGCTTGGATGTCTGTAATGCAGACTGCTTGGATATCTGTGATGCAGAGTGAGTTTTATCATTTAGTATTGATTGATTGAGTTTTTATCTGCTTAGATGTAAAAGTTTATCATTATGTTTTTTCTTTTCTAGTTTCTTTTTACCAATTTTTCATCTCTATAACCTTTAATTTCTTATAAGATATTAAAAAATATAGAGGAAATTAAATGCATTGCATTGAGAGTACTTATAAGTTCTCTCCAGTATTGATCGAACTTGTACTGCTTGGATGTCTGTAATGCAAAACTTCATTCATCTGATGGCTTAAAATCATCGAGTGCAACCGCTTGGATGTCTGTGATGCAACGGCAATCATCGAATGCATTCAGGGTATTTATAAGTTCTGTCAGGTATTTATCGATGTCTGTGATGCAGAGCTTTTATCATTCGCTTATTTCTTTGTAGTAGTTCTCTTGTGCCTGCTTGGATGAAGAAGTTCTTTTTTTTATCTGATTTGTGCCTGATTAGATGTTTGTGATGCAGCAAATTGCATGCTTGCTTTAACTTTTGTATTTCTTGTGATTTGTTTTGCTTTTAACTTTTGTAATTCTTGTGATTTGTTTTACACTTTTGTTGTTTATTAATCAAAACTCTTAGAGATTGAATCTGGAAGAAGAATGTCCACAAAGTTATTTTGGTTTGTGTTATTAGTCTATCTTTCATGCTAATTCTTGTTATCTGTGTCTATGCATTCTTTCTAATTGAATACTACTCTGCATTCTCCTCTAATAATTCCCATGTCTTTCTTGTTATCTGTGTCTATGCATTCTTTCTAATTGAATACTACTCTGCATTCTCCTCTAATAATTCCCATGTCTTTATAAGATTAATGATTAGCTTGTTTGTTTGTATTCTTTTCTAATAATGCCTATGTCTTTATATGATTAACGATTAGCTTGTTAATTTGAAGTTTGAACAACATTAATAGAGACAGCTTACCCTGATTTTCTAATTTTTTAAATTATTCCTTGTACAAGAGATTAGAAATTTAATAGAATATTGAATTGATTTGTTCTCATAGCATAGGGCACAGATTCATGAACTTCAAAGCTTCAGTTTTATATTGGTGTTCTTCAATGCCCTATGATTCAATTCTTTTCATTCTTATGCAATAAGCTTAAAAGTAAGTACTTCCAAGATGATGAGAACAGCTGCATTATAGAGTAAATGCAGGATATTGAAAACATCTTGAAAAGCAAGAAAAATATTCATAAAGGAAAAAAATACCACTTTAAAGCCAAAAGTAGACGGCGCAAATGGAAGCTAAGGATAGTAATTAGACTTGTGAATATGGGTCGACCTACGATAAAGAAGAAGGATTTGTGCAGATTGATTAGTTATAGGGCAACATACACCTTTTAGGGATACTCTTTAGACTAGAAAAGCATTAGAGTGAACCAAGAGGCATCTAGCGACCTGACAGGGCTAGGTGGCCTATAATTATTTTCCAGGTATGCTGGTACAGATTTGTGTAAGAACAGTAAGTAAGATCCCCTGTTTGATGGAACCAACAAGTGGAGGAAATGGTCTGGTTCTATTTGTGAGTTAGTGGTCATGTATGCTAATTTTGGGATAATGTTGGTTCTCATGGGATTTTTATGTGCTAAAAGCTCATAAATGTTTAATAGGCATTTCATTTTGTTATGAGTATTGTAGCATGGGTTTGAGGGTAGATTGTCAGCTATGAGTATAGTGTATCTAGAAGGTAAGGATGTCTAGTGTTTGGGTATTCCATACAGTGTATAGTTAAGATAAATTTTGTCAAAAAAACAAGCATTGGTTTCTCTTAATGAAATCATTACATAAGCTTATCAAGGTTTATTTGAAAGGACATACAATTTTTAAAATAATAATGACAATGGTTGCATACATTTATCTCCAAAATCTCCAAATTTAATCTGAAGGGACTTGAATTATTTTGTTAAATAATAATCATGGGCACATACATTTATCTCTAAGGTTCAATATTTGGTTCATTTGATTTCCATTGATCCAGGTCTTTAGGAAAGATGTCCATTTAGGGGCAAGTCGCTGCATTTACAGGTGGAAAGAACTCATAACTAATGTCAAAGAGGTCGACTAAGGCTGTTGATTCGGAGAGAATAATGTTTCAATGTATTTTCCATTTAGGTTGAATATAAAAAAACAATTTTGAATACGTTTTTGAAAGGAAAATGCTGATTATTAATGAAATGTAGCCAATTGGTCTATGTCTACGGCAGAAAATACATAGCATGCGGTAGAGTATTAAATGCTGCAGCAGCAGCAATATGGGCCATTGGATCTCAAATGGTTGATATCCAATGGCCCACAAAGCTGCTGCGGCAGCATTTAATACTCCGCGGCATGCTATGTATTTTTCGCCTATGTCTACCACTAGATACTAAAGCTGATTTGAGTCAAAATGTAATTATTTCTTGTTTTTGAGGCAGCAAATATAGCTAATGTCTCATGCATGCACTCTACAGGAAATCATTTGCTTGGGGATTTTTGTATGAGATGGAAAATAACAGGTTTCATACATATGACAACCAAACAGAACTGAACTAACAAGCAGCAGGTTTTACCCTCAGCAAAGAAACAGATTGGACATTAATTTTTTGGCTTGAAATATTGTTGATTGAATGTTTGCAAAAATGTAAAGATAAGGCTGGGGTGACAATTGAAAGGTTTAAAGGGATGTTCCATATTGTTTCTGAAGAACCAGCAGTTTCCCATCTTAATATATCTTGAGTCAAAACTGAATTAGAGGCCTTGTATGGTAAGCTGTGGTTTTTGAAAGAGAAAAACTTGAGAAAAGAAGTGGGTTCACTTGGTGACTGAAAAATGATTGTATGCCAGCACTCAGTATTCAAATGCATCCAAACTTATTTTATGATTTCCGGAGACTTGGGAAGCAAAGATAGAACTTGTATTATTTTTTGAAGTGAGCGTATTAAGTACACGAATACTAGTTTAATGTACTGTTAGGTCTTTCTTAAAGTGGATATCTTGTTACAGTGAGACATACTTTGTTGCTTTGTGAAAGGCCCAACACTGCCTTTGACTTGGAACTAGAATGGCAGCAAGTTTTGTATGGACTGTAAGCTCCCGCAGCCGCATCCATTCAGTGGGCCGACGGTTCATCATCCGCATCCCTTCAGCTGCCGACGGTTCATTTAGTTTGGCAACCATTTTCTTGCTGGGAGTTTTTGGAGTGGTCCATCACTTAAATTTGTGGAACATTTGACACATAGCCTACAGAAGCTTGATGGAAGCTTGGCTATTTAAAACCCCTGTTGGTCCTCAAGCTCACTATCTCAATCCCCTTCAGTTTTACACCATCAAGAAAGAGAAAGCAGAGCTTGGAAGTACCGTACAAGAAGCTAAACTTGTGTGGAACAGGGAAATCTTCTACAGTAAGACAAGTAGCATCAATGGCTGGAGGTATGATCTATTCAGCATTTCTATTTCAATTCTGTCTCAGAGTTTTATTCCGCATTTGTTTAGAATTGGAAATTTAAGCTAACAGTTGGTATCAGAGCAATTATCTCTGCCTTGTAGGGTTTCGCTGTTGTTTATGAGCTGTTGTGATCTTTCTCTTACCTGTTAGGATTGTCGTGATTCTCTTTCTCAGTTAATAGTAAATGGGCCGCGGAGATATGCAATTGTTTTTTCAGTCTTTTACCTGTAGAAAGGTTTTCACTCCATTTACACTCTTCTGTAATGAATCTTGAAAGACTTGCATTGCAGACTGCATTTATACCTTCTTTGTAGCATTTTACCCTTTTTCGTGTAGTCGTTTCCTTCCATGGCCGGTAGATCTGTGGATTGGCATTTTAGGGTTATTAAAATTAATTGCGTCTGAACGGAAATGTTGCCTTGTCTATATATCAAATTGCAGGTTATTGCAGGCTGATTAAGCATTACTGCTTGCAACTTAATTTATAAACCTTAGCTTTTATGAATGCGTTTCAATCCTTTCAACGGCCGTAATTCTTGTAGATGTGGCAATAAACGGCTTTTTGTTGGTTGTAGGTGTGTTTCTTGTGCAGAAATAGCTAAATCGATGGATTACACTGATTCCAATTGTTTTCTTATTTTGAAAGAAAAATATTAATCTCAGTTATTTGTTTTACTGGTTTGATTTTACTAGTTTAAAGCAATTATTCTGATATTAAATCTTTGGTGCATCTTGATCCGTTTCGACCTCAAACTAACTGGGAAATTTTCTTTGGATTAAGAGTTGTGAGTGTTTTTATTTGAATAAGAAGTTTGTTTTTGTTGAATAAGAAGTGCCTGTGCTTGCATTCTATCGAAGATTTGCTCCTTTTGGCTTATTTTGGCTACATATCCCTCACCCTGGATCTAGAGCACCTGGCTTACTATTAGGAATCAGATCTGGGAAAGGGATAAAATTAACCAGATAAAGTTTACTGTAGCACAAAATTTGTATACTTTGCTTTGGACGGGCTTTTATTTTTTACTAATTTATCTAAAAGTCTTTGTATGCAGTAGATTATTGCAAAGTACACGATTTTTTGCTTTTCAATAGTACTCAATGCAACCTAAAACTCTTTCAGATATATGCCAGAAGTATGGAAGGTTCACAGTAGCGCCACATAATGAATATGAATGGCATACATCTTACTTAGATAAATATAAATAAACACACTGCATGATAGTTATTATTGAAATTTTCAGGGTTCCAACATCTGGCCACTCAAACAAAGAAGATTATAACTTATGGGTAAAAACAATGATAAACCATACCTGAAGGGAAACCTCTGATAGCTCCTTTGCTCAATTTTATGGTGGTTATAATCTTTTATAAATTTTACTGTACAATTTTATGGTAAATTTTGGATTTTGGATGGCTATATTTATGTTATGGCTTAGCTAAAGGAAGATGCTTTAGACAGAAATAATATGGTATTTTTGAATATCTATTTTATATGAAAATAATGGATTTTATATTCCAGAATTTCTTAGCTTGCCTTCATTCAGATCTGTTCATTTGAAGCTTGTTTTGTTACAGTGAACAGCAATAATGTCTAGTGATCTAAATGATATTTAATTAGAGAATAGCCACAGCGTCTCTAATTAATTAATATTATAAAGAAAGTTTATACATTAATTGTAATTAATTATACTAAATATAATAAATTTTTTCCCCTAGGAATTTTTATTATATTTATGTAATTAATTAGGATAAAATATTGAATTATTCATAACTTACCCACAGGAATTATGAATTAATAGTTTTATCATAAAGAATATTTGAATCTGCTTGAATTAAAAATTTAGCCCACAGGCAATTTTTATGTCGTTAGATTCAATCTTAGAGCATGAAATTACATTGGTAAAACATGAAATTTTATTTGGTCTCAATTTTAATGTAAGCATGTGATCTCTATTTTTATGCAGTTGTACAACCTGCAAATTTCTCTGAAATTCATTGTGATATCCCTGAATTTAAGGGAGATAACTATAAGGTCTGGAAGGAGAATTCCGGAGAGAATTCTCCTTCATTTGGGATGGATGGACATAGATTATGCTATTAGGAAAGATGAACCACCAACACTCACCAATACTAGCACTGCAGCGGACATCACGCTTTATGAGCGATGGGAGCGATCTAATCGTTTAAGCATGATGTTCATTAAGACTAAAATTTCAGCTGGTATTCGTGGTTCAGTTGATCAGCATGAAAGGGTTCGATATTTGCTAAAAGCCATTGATGATCAATTCGTCACTTCAGACAAGGCACTAGCAAGCACCATAATCATGAAGTTCTCATCCCTAAGGCTTACCAGTGTGAAAGATGTGCGCAAGCACATTATGCAAATGAGGGACACTGTGGCTCAATTGAAGAAACTCGAGGTTGAAATATCAGAGTCTTTCCTGGTGCACTACATCCTGAACACCCTTCCGCACCAATATGGACCTTTCAAAATCTCATACAACACACATAAGGATAAATGGTCAATAAATGAACTCATGACCATTTGTGTTCAAGAGGAAGAAAGACTGGTGATGGAACTGGGAGAAAGTGCAATGTTGGAGGAAGGGCAAATCTCAAGCCAATAAGAAAGGGAAAGGTAAAGTACCTCCCCAAGCTAATATTAAGAAGGATTCCAAGTGTTTCTTCTGTAAAAAGAAGGGACACATGAAGAAGGAATGCGAAAAATTTCAGAAATGGCTTGCGGACAAAGGTAATGCAATCTTGTTTGTTTGTTATGAATCTAATATGGTCAATGTCAATATTAACACTTGGTGGATTGATTCTGGATCAACAATTCACATTTCGAATTCCTTGCAGGGTTTGCAAAACCTAAGGAAGCCAGTGGGAAGTGAGCAAAGCATCTTATCAGGAAACAAGATGGGCTCGCATGTGGAAGCTATAGGAACATGCTATTTGACTTTAAGTAGTGGCTTTGTTTTAGAATTAGAAAAGATCTTTTATGTTCCAAGTTTTTCTAGAAACTTGATTTCAGTTTCAAGACTTTTACATTTTGGATATTCCTTTAACTTTTCAGAAACATTCGTCAGTTTATTTTATAAATCTGATTATGTTGGGAATGGTATTTTGTCTGATGATCTTTACTACATTAATTTACAAAACAATGTCACTTATGATTCAATGCATGTTCACACTGGCACTAAAAGATGTGTTATTAATGAAGATTCCTCTAAATTATGGCACCGGAGGTTAGTTCATATCTCCATAGAAAGAATTAAAGGATTGGTAAATGAAGGAGTACTTAATACTCTGGATTTCACTGATTTTGAGACTTGTGTGGATTGCATAAAAGGAAAGCATACCAACAAGTCAAAGAAAGGTGCCAATAGGAGTTCGGACATATTAGAGATCATACATACTGATATATGTAGTCCAGAGATGGACTCACATGGTCAGAGATACTTCATCTCTTTTATAGATGATTACTCACGATATATGTATCTCTACATGCTTCATAATAAGAACGAAGCATTAGATGCCTTTAAGATATTTAAGGCTGACGTAGAGAAACAATGCGGCAAGCAAATTAAGATCGTGAGATCAGATAGAGGTGGAGAATATTATGGTAGATACGCAGAAGATGGACAAGCACCTAGGCCATTCGCTAAATTTCTTCAAGAGCATGGGATTGTTGCACAATACACCATGCCTAATTCACCCGACCAGAATGGTGTAGCAGAAAGAAGAAACCAAACTTTATTGGACATGGTGCGAAGTATGCCTAGCAGCTCCAATCTTCCTAAATCCTTGTGGACTGAAGCACTTAAGATGGCAGTGTATATATTAAACCAAGTTCCAACCAAGGCCGTTCCTAAAACACCATTTGAATTATTGAAAGGTTGGAAACCGAGTTTGCGACATATGCGCGTTTGGGGATGCCCGTCTAAGGTGAGAATATATAATCCACAAGAAAAGAAGCTGGACCCAAGGACCATTAGTGGGTATTTCATTGGATATGCTGAAAGGTCTAAAGGTTACAGATTTTATTGTCCATCTCACAACACTAGGATTGTGGAATCAAGAAATGCAAAATTTCTTGAAAATGACTTGATCAGTGGGAGCGATCTAACCAGGAACATAGTTTCCGAGAAGGATCATTTAGAATCTCAACCTTCCACCTCAAGTGATAGATTGGTTATTGTTCACAGCACCCCTCAAGTACAAACTGGTGTTGAACAACCAATTGTTGAAGTTCCACAAGCTGCAAACGGCATTCTAGTAGATCAGGTAGTTCAAGAGTTTCCAAGCACTTTTGAACAACGAGTTGAACCACATACTTCTCAAGAAGATAGTGATACAACATTGAGAAGATCTGCTAGACCAAGGAGATCAACAATTCCTGATGATTATGTTGTGTATATGCAAGAATCTGACTTTAACGTTGGAGCCGAAAATGATCCCAAGTCCTTTTCACAAGCCATGAATTGCAAAGAATCAGAATTATGGTACGATGCCATGAAGGAAGAGATGAATTCTATAAAGAGTAACGAAGTCTAGGATCTTGTTGAGTTGCCTAATGGTGCAAAAGCCATTGGATGTAAATGGGTCTTTAAGACAAAGAAAGACTCATTGGGAAACATTGAGAGATACAAGGCTAGACTTGTTGCTAAAGGATTCACTCAGAAAGAAGGAATCGACTACATGGAGACTTTCTCTCCTGTATCTAAGAAAGATTCCTTGCGCATTATTATGGCATTAGTATCCCATTTCGACTTGGAGTTGCATCATATGGATGTGAAAACGGCTTTTCTAAATGGAGATCTAGAGGAGGAGGTTTACATGAAACAACCTGAACGATTCCCCTCTAGTGATGGTGAGAAATTGGTTTGCAAGCTCAAGAAATCCTTATACGGTTTAAAACAAGCATCCCGCCAATGGTATTTGAAATTCCACAATGTAATTTCTTCTTTTGGTTTTGCAGAAAACATTATGGATCAATGTATATACTTGAAAGTTAGTGGGAGTAAAATTTGTTTTCTTGTTTTATATGTGGATGACATTTTGCTAGCAACCAATGATAAGGGTATGCTGCATGAAGTGAAACAATTCCTCTCTAAAAATTTCGATATGAAGGATATGGGTGAGACATCTTATGTCATTGGCATTAAGATCCATAGAGACAGATTTCGAGGCCTCATGGGTCTGTCTCAGGAAACCTATATTAATAAAATTTTAGAGAGATTTCGGATGAAGGATTGTTCACCGAGTATAGCTCCCATTGTGAAGGGTGATAGGTTCAATTTGAACCAATGCCTAAAGAACGACCTTGAAAGGGAACAAATGAAGAACATTCCATATGCTTCTGTTGTCGGAAGCCTAATGTATGCTCAGGTCTGCACAAGACCTGACATTGCATTTGTTGTGGGAATGTTGGGACGATATCAGAGTAACCAGGTATAGACCACTGGAGAGCTGCAAAGAAAGTAATGAGGTATCTTCAAGGAATTAAAGACTACATGCTTATTTATAGACGAACGGACAATTTGGAAGTAATTGGCTACTCAGATTCTGACTTTGCTGGATGTGTTGATTCATGCCAATCAACATCAGGATACATTTTTATGATGGTCGGTGGAGCTGTATCATGGAGGAGTGCCAAGCAGACCTTGATTTCCACTTCCACTATGGAAGCTGAGTTTGTCTCCTGTTTTGAGGCTACTTTACATGGTGTATGGCTTAAGAGTTTCATTTTTGGGCTTAGAATTATGGATTCTATCTCTAACCCATTGAGAATGTATTGCGACAATTCAGCTGCTGTTTTTATGGCTAAAAACAACAAAAGTGGGAGTCGAAATAAACACATCGACATCAAGTATTTAGCCATCAGGGAACGTGTTAAAGCAAATAAAGTGGTCATTGAGCACATCAACACTGAGTTCATGATCGCTGATCCTTTGACTAAGGGCATGCCACCGTTTAAATTCAAGGATCATGTAATGAATATGGGACTTGGTTCCATTATGTCGTCTCTCATTGTATGGACAATGTTATTTTTAATGAAATTCTTAATTAATGTGTTGTTTTTTCTCATACATATATGCACCTTAATTTAATTTGAGAAAATTCATCTATGAGGACCAAGAATAAACATAAGGTTTATTCATTAAGAAATTGTTGCCACATAAATTAAAATAGCAATAAATACATCGTAATACATGGAAGGTAATACTTGTCATAAGAGGACTTATCTTGATTCTTGTATCTATTACTTAATACATATTGTCAATAGGTTTTAAGATGAGACATTAAGTTTGGGAGTATGGACCAAGTGGGAGAATGTAAGCTCCCGCAGCCGCATCCATTCAGCGGGCCGACGGTTCATCATCCGCATCCCTTCAGCTGCCGACGGTTCATTTAGTTTGGCAACTGTTTTCTTGCTGGGAGCTTTTGGAGTGGTCCATCACCTAAATTTGTGGAACATTTGACACATAGCCTACAGAAGCTTGATGTAAGCTTGGCTATTTAAAACCCCTGTTGGTCCCGAAGCTCACTATCTCAATCCCCTTCAGTTTTACACCATCAAGAAAGAGAAAGCAGAGCTTGGAAGTACCGTACAGGAAGCTAAACTTGTGTGGAACAGGGAAATCTTCTACAGTAAGACAAGTAGCATCAATGGTTGGAGGTATGATCTATTCAGCATTTCTATTTCGATTCTGTCTCAGAGTTTTATTCTGCATTTGTTCAGAATCGGAAATTTAAGCTAACATGGAGCTATCATCAATTTTCTGTCGTTAGCTGGAATAATCTTGATCAATAAACTTATGAATTCCAAAAAACAGCTTACAATTGAAAAATATTATTAACATGATGTCTTGTGATATTGTGGCTGTGTCATGTATATAAGGCTCTTTAAAAGGGTTCAACCTCATGACTGGAAGCTTGAAATATTATGAAGAAATCTATGTGCTATATAGTTAGAAAAAAGTAGGAATCAACATGGAAAGGGAAGTTCTTGGTATCTTTACCTGGCTCACTAGAACATGAATGAAATCGACTTACCTCCTGTTAATAGTCACATCAAGAATGAGCTTATATTTGAAGGTTGATTAGTGTAAATGCAAGATATTGGAAACATAATGAAAAGCACGAAAAAGATTCATAAAGGCAAGAAAAGACCACTTTAAAGCTCAAAGGCATAGACACAAACAAGTGGAAGTTAAGGATAGTGTTTATACTTGTGAAGAAGGGTCGACCTAATACAAAGAAGGTTGTTTGCTAGCTAAAGAAGACAGGAAACTCACCCAGAACAACAAGTTAACCACAACAGCTATCATCCAATCGAGAGGTTTTATTTGGAAAGAAAGATGGCAATTTTTCTGATGAAGGGAAAGTGAAAAAGGTCTCCTAAATGGAAAAAATATTCATACTTAGTTTGCATGCATGTCTTTTTGTATTGTGGAGATTTCTTTCCTTCTTTTCCAGTAGACAAGTCAACTTGGTATAAGGTCGATTGAGTTCTATATACTCATATTCGAAGAAGAGAAGAGGCATGGTTAGACAATAATGTCCTTGGTATAAGGTCAATTGAGTTCTATATATTCATATTCGAAGAGAAGAGGCATGGTTAGACGATTATTCTTTGGGCATTATTGATGTAGTGGACTACCCTTCACTATTTCACTCACCATACCGAGAACAATACCCTCATTGCAAGTAAGGAGATCCATGGAATCCTGTAAGCTTTGACTCATTATGATGTATACAATCCCTTGGGTAAATGTGATTTGATACAATCCTTGGTTGCCATTGATTAGCTTATATACACTATTATGGTAGTTATTGTGCACTTGCTTTGAATTTATTTTCACTCAAGGTGCACATTCTTTTCATAATTTCCATTGACTTTGTTGTTATAGTTACCTGTAGAACCTAATCTCAACCACTTAAAAATATTATTTGAAACTGACCCTCACTCTTGACTACTTATGGACATTAGGGAGTCTTTTGTGTGCTGATCATCTTGGACTTTGTACATATTGATTGGTTAGATGGAAGCATACACCTTTTAGGGACAAAGAAAAGCACTAGACTAGACAAAGAGGCATCTAGCGGTGACAGAGCTAGGTGGCATATAATTATTAGGCAGGTCTGCTAGTGCAATTGTGTGATAAATGTAAGCAAGATCTACTATTTGATGCCACCAACAAGTGGAAGACATGTTTATTACATTAGGCTGGTTCTATTTGCAAGAGTTAGTGGTCATGTATGCTGATTTTGGGATAATGTTGGCTCTCATGGGAATTTTGTGCACTAGAAGCTCATAAAGGTTTAATAGGCACTTCATTTTATTATGAGTAGTGTAGCATGAGTTCGAGGGTCAACTGTAAGCTATGCGTATAGGGCATGTAGTAGGTAAGGATGTCTAGTAGATGATCTTGAGTTGGTAACATGCTCTTAAGTACATGTTGTTGCTTGTTTTCTGTTTTAACATTTTTGACAACCACTATAGGATAACAAGAGTTTCCAATTATGTTTTTTTGGTCATTCTATTATCGTCCGGGTGACAAATTTAATAATAATAACTTTGGAATCATACAAAAATATTGTCCTAGTTTCTCTCGTTCATACTAGCTAGGCTAGTTCTTCTTTTCTTAGTTTGTTAATGTTAATCTATAGCATGCTGCTACAAAATACTTAGTTTACATCCAAAACTCTGTGTTGAAGTGTGCTAAACAAATAATATTCCATTCCAACTAATGGAAATGTACTAAACAAACAACATTCCATTCAAGTCAAACTAACATTTTTGCCAATGTGACAAATGGATGTCACCTTGCTCATAGAACCAAAGGTGTTAAGAGGGATCAATTTTGAATAGGACCTCCATCTAATTTTGTAGATTCTATATAGATACAATATTAAATAAAGATGTAGTGAGCTTATGGAATGTGGTCAACTTTTGTCATTTGAGTAAAATTGGTTTATGCACAAATAAAAATGATTTCTTGTAAATCATCTATAAGATGCCAGCTTTTGAAAATATGTCTGGAATATGGGTGCATATGCTATTTATATATTCATTCTTCATTCACTTTATTTCTCTTATAGCTGACTTTTTTTCAAAATTTATTACAGGTTCCATCATTCACATGATATACAAGATCACATGTTATTGTCCAAAGAATTTTGAAATCCTTTACTTAGGTGATGCAGTCCCTTTGACCTACTTAATTGGCTCTAGAAACCTTGCCAAAATTGAATGTTCATTGATCAACCTAATGCAACTGAAAAGGAGAAGCACCAAGACTTTCACCTGCATTCTAGAGGGTGCATAAAATATGATTGCCAGTAGACATCAAGATCTTGGATAAACCTTGTAGAAAACATGGTGATCATGCTTGTCATCACCTTGGTAAGATTCAAACCTCGAGGGTGCTGGGATATCAAATGAAGTGTTAAGAAAAATCACACATGATTTAGAGAACAATCCATACAAAACTCAATCACTTTTCTGGATTGCAGTGTAGTCCACTAATAAACATGGAACTTTGACAATTTAAACACCGCAATTCTGCTAAATCACTAATTGCATGTATCATGATGATGAAAACTAAAATTCATAACTAAGATATATATAATTTTATTAATTGCAAAAAAAAATCACAGTAAAGAAGAATTATGCATCAAACTGTGAAATAATTGGAGTAAAATCAAGAATTTACATTTAACATAGAATGCATGTTAGATTTTTATCATTTAATCAATATGATCTAGGATCTTATCTGAGAGAATAACATGCACAGCAATAATCACGAGACAAGAGACACAAAGAATTTTCTTCGGGGAAACCATAAAGGAGAAAACCCTGCAACTTCCTCAAAGATAGAATGAGCACTAATAGCAGCAGTAAAATCCAAAGATAGAAAATATGATCTCCAACAGTTGTTCTCTCTCTCACTTGTGTGAGCACTTCCTCTCTCACTCATGCGCCCCAGTTGAGTGAGTGTGTGTGACAAATAGAGAGTCTCACTCTCTATTTATATTAGTTTTCGACTTGACAATTACTTACCGGGGTCGGCATCTCTAGGAGATTCTAATAACCCTAGTGCCCCTCAACTGTGGGGAATTTGCCCTCCGATCAACAAGGAGGGTTAACCTTAACTCAATTGTGGGGACTATTTCCCTGACTTACAACGAAGGGTTAAACTCAATGACTTTACATGACTTTATTATATTAATGACTCTCCCGATAGGAACATCATGGTACAATGAAATACAAATGATTCTCCTGATAGGAACATTGGGGTACAATATAAGATATACAAGTGAATACATTCCGAAGTTACAAATACATCAACACTCCCTCTTAACTAGGAAGGTTTTCTCTTGACACAATTCATCAGCACAAGTCTTTGTCACTGGATGATCACTCGATCATCATCAAAGCTGGATCATCACTGGATCATTATCAAAGCTAGATCATCATCAAAGCTAGATCATCATCAAAGCTAGATCATCACTGGATCGTCATCATCACTGCTTCTACTATCTCGATCAACTGGTTCTATCTCCCAATTCTTCTTGTCATAGGAAGTTCTACAGAGCCAACCCTTTTGCATGCTAGTTGTAGGCCTAGCCTTCATGTAGGTCTTCATCTTCATCACACTTATATCTGACCCAGTCAGAAAGGACCGCCCAGCACTTACATCTGACCATGGGAGGAATACATCCACCACCATGTCTGAAAGGCATGCCCAACACTCACATCTGACCATGGAAGGAACACATCCACCACCATGTCAAAAAGGCCCAGCACTCACATTCGACCATGGGAGGCCCAGCCTGCCACCATATCAAAAAGGCTCGTCTATCACTTATATCTGACCATGGGAGGCCTAACCTGCCACCATGTCAGAAAGGCCCAGCACTCACATCCGACCATGGGAGGCCCGACCGGCCACCATGTCGGAAAGGCTCAGCACTTATATCTGACCACGGGAGGCTTAGCCTGCCACCATGTCAGAAAGACTCTGCACTTACATCTGACCCAGTCAGAAAGGCTCTGCACTTACATTTGACCTAGTTAGAAAGGCTCTGCACTTACATCTAACACAGTCAGAAAGGCTCTGCACTTACATCTGACCATGGGAGGACCTGCCTACCACCATGACAGAAGGGCTCACGGACTCATCACTTCCTCTTGGAAGGAACCTCGATCTGGAGAACACCAAGCTTCTCCCTGAAGTACTCAAACTTCATTTTGGCCATTTCTAGCATAGAATCACATCAGGGTTTATTACGTCCAAAGATAACCTGTGAGATTATCCAGGACCGATTACATTTGAGGACAACCTACAAGACCGTTTACGTCTGAGCCACCTACGAGCTTCACCGGGATTTTATGCTCAGACAACCTATCTCACTGGCTATGCTAGAACTCCCTCTTTCGAGAGATATCGATCTGGATCACATACTGGAGCTTCACTGCTCCTCTCTGCATCATACAAAAATGCAAGTCAGATCAATCAAATCAAATAGTAGTTTTCAAAAGAAACATACTACCTCCCAAATAACCAAGCAAGTGGCAACATATTTTTCCTCAGTTGTTCTCAGCGCCATGCAAGACTCCTTCCTTCTAAACCAAGAGATCATACCTGATCTCATACTGAAGCATCACCTTGAAGTGCTCTTCCTATCAATGGCACTACCAGCCTAATCTGAATCCACATAACCCTCTAAGTTAATCTTCCGATTCGCTTCATACTTGAGCCCATAATCAACTGTACCCTTTAGGTACCTCACTGCATGCTTTGAAACCATCAGGTGAACATGTCTCGGATCCGTTAGGAATTGGCTCAATGTGTTCATAGCAAAGCAAATATCCGGTCTTGTATTCATCAGGTACATCAAGGACCCAATCAACTGATGATACATCGTAGCATCAACCGACTCTGATGAAGCAACACTCAATAGCTTCAGGTTCGATGCCATAGGTGTGGTCATGGCCTTGTAGTCCATCATCCTGAACCTCTTCAGGATCTCTATTGCATACTTTCCTTATCCCAGGGAGATTCCATCTGCATTCTACCACACCTCCATGCCTAGAAAGTAATGAATCATATCCAAGTCCTTCATCTCGAACTCGACAGCAAGTCTCCTTCTTGCAACTTTAACAAGTCATCGACATATAACAGGAGCATCACTAGTATTCCATCTTCAACCTTGAAGTAAAGGTTGGAATCCACTTTACTCTCAGTAAAGCCTAGATCCATCAGTAAACTGTCCATCCTGCCGTACCATGTCGAACCTCAAGATCTTCTGCAGTCACTCCCTCTAAAGTGGAGCATCATTCTCCCTCTTCCTTTCGTACTCTATGCATTGAAACATTCTGTACAGGAGTGACAAGTAGCTTCCTCTGCTACAAATATTCTATGTATCCATCTAGGGTCAATGGATACCAAGATCCTCTATCTTGAACCTTTCCAAAAGTTCTTCTCGTACCCATCTATGAGCTTGTCATCCTCTATAGGCTTTCATCTTGTAGCAAAGGTTAAGATATTCATCACTCTAGGTGATCTTCAATCTCCTCATGTATGTGTTATCCCATGGGTGTTTTATGAGCTCGTACAAGGCCTTCTTTAATTTGCACACATGAGTCTGCCTGTCATGTGTCTTAACTTCTAGTTGCTGCAAATGTCTCTTCGTAGTCTATGCCTTCTTTCCGTGAGAAGCCTCGTGCTACGAATCTTGCCTTGTATCCCACAATGTTGCCATCTACTTGCAGATACCACATCCTAGACATTATTCTTCTTGAACTGGTACTCTCCTTCCCTTTCTTCTTGGCTACTTCTTCATAGCTGGAAGAATCTGCATCAATGATGTCACTCAACATTGTCACATAACTAGAGTGTTTCTGAGGCCTCTTTCTTTCTTTGAAAGTATCGTCATATTATTCTTCATCTTGGATTCTTTCTTGAACTATCGTCACTTGTTCTTTGGAACAAGTGGCATCCTTCTTTTCTTGTAGGCGATTGTACGCGATATTTCCTACAAGTCAAATGCACCAGTTTTATGGTGAGAAACATTTCATAAGGCATATTCATAATGGAAAATTATTTTGCATCAAGATATAATCATGCAACTATTTTAGCCAATACAGCATTCATCCATATCTTATGAAAACTTTCTAGATGCCTTCCATCTCTACCAGGACAACATTGAGATTGTGCACTAATCCAATATGTTAGCAAAGAGGTTTCATTCTAGATAAGTAGCAATGGAGATTTGTATAGCACCATGAGCTACTTACCCATCACATGCATATTAGTAGTATACTGTCATTAATGCAAACATTCTATCATGCATAATACATCAACTAAATATAAACAAATGCATAACAAAATAATATCATGAAATGACAATTGAATACTTATATTTATTTGTTTCGTGGGTAGACTCCTTCTTTTAGCTTCATCATATTCTTCATTCACAACAACATCATTTCTTATCCAAATGCTCAAGATGGATAAGAGGCTCTTCAAGAATTGAGTTCTTCATATTCCTCATCACTTGAGGGATATTCTTTGAATTGTGAGCGCTTGATCTTCAATTGCTCCCATATTCTCTTCTCTTATTATGAGTCAAGCTTCTTCTTGTGTGCACTCTTCCCAAATTCTTCTAAAGGTAATCACTTTCTTTTGGCACACATTCCTCAAATGAATAAATCCCATGATCCTGGGAGGCCATTCAAGGTGGTTATAACCATATCTTATTCTTCTTCGATTACTTTGTCATAACATTGAAAGCTTCCTTTTGGTGTCTTCAAGGATGACACATGAGGGATGAGATGATCTTTAATAGAATCTACAATGATTTGCTTGGCTCTAGCCTTGGCCTCATCTCCATTTGGCTCCTAGACCTTTCTTACTGAAATACTGATCTAAGTCAATTTCTTCAAGGATCACGAAGTTCCTATACTTCTTCCGATTTATATTATTTCCTTTAAAATAGCTTAGTCAATGAATCAAACATCTCTTTAGGTGTCTTTAGGGAAGACACTTGTGGTATAAGGTGATCCTCTTGGCCTTGACCAAGTTCTTCTTGTGCAAGGCCTTAGCCTTATCTCCCTCTGGAATTGGAACCTCTCCACTTATGTAGGTAGCCAATTCATTTCCTTCAAGAACTAGTGAGATCCTATACTTCAATGCCTGGAAGTTTTCAGCTTCACCAAGCTTGTCATCAAGCTGGTGTGATTAACCATTTTGAAATGAGAACCTCAAATGTAAATAGAAAAATATTAGCTCTTACCAATTTGAGATGCCCGTCCTGCTTTTGGATCTTGCTGATCTAGGGTTTGTCAGAGAAACCCTAATTTCCAAAACTTGGAATCTTTCAGATATGATTGGATATAAATATATACCTCTTCAAGGCGAGCTGTCCAATGTACTCATTCTCTGAAAACAGTGGAGGGAAGCTCCTTGAACAGGAAGCCCTAGTTTTCCAAATTCTTCTGCAGAAATGCCTGATATTGTTTCTGTGGTATCTCCAAAATTATTGCTCCTCTGTGTCTGAAAATTTGTACTAAGGTAGCCTCATATGTACTCTTTCCAACACCATAGGTTTGAGCATAATTGGTTTCACCATTTGGGACTTATGATAGTTTTCCCAAGGTGACTTCTTTCAGGACTGTTCAGTATTGTGAACTTGTATGGATTGCCACGTGTCATCGTTTCACCTTCAGGGTCTTCTGGAAAATCTTGAGAAATTTCATTTGGACCTTTGTAGCCTAAGATATAACAATTTTCCCTAGCTGTCCTCTTTAGGGATGAATCCTGGAAGAGGTTGGAACCCTAATTTGGAGGAATCACATCTCCCAGAATATAGGGAATATGGAGCTGAAATGTTTACACAGGGTACATCAGGATTTTATCTTTGGCCTCTAAACATTTCAGCCCTTGAGACTTCTTCAATCTTGAGATATAGAGAATGTACCAAAACTACCCGTTTTAGTATTTTTGTGTTTTTCAGGCCTGGGGCCAAACTAGGGTTTGACTTTCCTGTAGTTTTACTCAACCAAAAACTTTGACCTTGGTCTATAAACTTCGATTTTAATGAGGAGAGAAATCCTATGCTGGGCTCACTCAAAAATTCCTCTTCTGTAAAAAGCCCTAATTTCCAACAGCAAAAACTGAAAATGCCGGGAATCAAATTCTGCTTCGACAGAAAGATGCACCCTTCAATGGAGAGTTAGCCTAGCCTCCTTTTGCTGATGGATTGTGGAGAGAGACCCAAAAAGTAAGCAGCCCTAGCTTCTGCAGCTGCACAGTGTCTTCTTCTCATGTTGGCTCTGATACCATGTTAGATTTTTATCATTTAATCAATATGATCTAGGATCTTATCTAAGATAATAACATGCACAGAAATAATCACAAGAGAAAAGAGATACAAAGAATTTTCCTTGAGGAAACCCTAAAGGAGAAAACCCCGCAACTTCCTCAGAGATAGAATGAGCACCAACAACAGCAGTGAAATATTGGTTAAAGCACAACCAATATTTTCAAAGGAAACTGAGAGATTTTCTTATATGAACAAACTTGATGAATGCATGGGTTTGATTGAGATACATGATTTAGATAGTTAGTCATTTCCTATTGTTGAATGTAAATCACCAAAACAAAGTTGGGACGAGTTGAGTTCACTATTTGGCAAAGTCAATGAATTTCAAGCATTGAAATTGGAATTTGAATTGTCATCCCTTGTACTTGATGATCATTCTTGGATCAAAGATTTTCTTACCAAATTCAAGTTGTTGTTGTCACGATTGAGGGGTTATGGAAAAACCAAAATAGTTGAAGAATGTATTTTTTTTTAATTTTGTCAAAGTTAAATGGTCCTTTCAAGGGATTTTCGTCTACCTTTTATTCTACTATGGATGCAATTGGAAAAGAGTTTAAAATTCCCTTGTTTGATATTTTCCATGAGCATCTTAACAAACAATAATATAAGATTATGCAATTAGATGCTCTTTCTAGATCTAAGAATCAAGCTTTTGAGGCTCAAACCTACAAAGGTAAGCACAAAACTTAGCAAAAACAAAATATTGATCCTACTTAAGCTGGTAAGTCTACTTCCAACCCTAAACATTATTCAAAGTTCTCAATTGTATAATTTTGATGGTTTTGAGCCTTTTCCAGGCTCCCCATTCATAGCACACGCTCTTTGAGTAGGATATGGCATGATATATTTGGACATCTAAACTATTGGAATTTGCAACACTTGAGAAAACTGAATTTTGTGCTTGGTCCTCCTAAAGTATCTTTCACTTATGGAGTTTGTCTAGGTTGCGTTCTTGGCAAAAAACATTAGAATCCTTTTCTAAAGGTAAGGCCTTGCATGCTACCAAACCTATTGAGTTGGTACATAATGATCTAATTTCATTTTCAACCCATTCATTTTCTAGGGCCAAGTATGCACTTACCTTTATTGATAATTTCTCATGTCGCTCTTGGGTGTACTTTCATAAGTACAAGAGTGAGGTCTTTGCTACTTTTAAGGTGTTCAAATATTTTTTTGAGAAGTAATCCTCTCTTTCTATAAATAAAATATGCACAGATAATGTGGTTGAGTGTGTCAATCACGCATTCAACTATTTTTGTAGAGAACTTGAAATTCAACATTAGCACTTTGTTCCATATGCCCCTTAACAAAAGGGTGTTGTTGAAAGAAAAAAACAAACACTGAAAGAGATGGCCAACTGCATGTCTTAGTCCAAGAACATGGCACCTTCATTTTGTGTTGACACAATGAATTGTGCGAACTACATTTAGATTTGCATGCCTCATAGGGTAGTGTTATGAATCTAGAGGAGGAATAGACCTATGCCAAGCCTGATGTTTCTTACTTTAGGGTATTTTGCAGGCAATCTTGAGCCCTAATTCTAGAAGAAAATTAGCGCAAAGCTATGGAGAATAAGGGTCAACCATTGATTTATGTTGATTACTATGAGGATATAAAGGCATACATGTTATTTGATCTTATTTCTATAGTTGTCGTATTTAAGTAGGTAGTCAACTTTGATGAGAACTTGAACCTAATCGTTTCTCCTAATCCTCCCATAGATTGTCTTATAGACGATGGTGAAGATGGAATTGACTTTTTTGTTTTTATAGAACAAAAATTGATGGAAATATTGTTGTTGCAAATCATACTATTGGAAATAAAAATCAACAAGTTAAAAATATGCATGAAGTTGCAAATTAGGTAGAAGAAAATATTCCATAAACACCACTTTATCAAGGACAAATTTTGAGAAAGATCCTTTTTGAACGAAAGAGACCTAAAAGATATGGCTACGAGGAAACTAATATTAGTTATTTAGTCACCAACCATTTATGTACTTCTTCACATACGATTGTTCATTCTCTTTTGAATGAAACCATTTGATCCAACTAGTAGTTGGCAGATTGTCAAGCTTCGACAAAGTATAGCACTTCGACTACTTCGACTACTCTGACTGCTTCGACATGTTCACCTCAACATGTTCGCCTCGACAGGTCTGCCTCGACATACATCATACCAACATGCCTTGTCAATATTGACGAATGTTGAACATCGACATAATTCCTCTATCTTCTAGTCGTCTGCAATAATTGAACTTATGAACCGTTATAACTTCTTTTGTAATTGAATGTAACGGGTAGTCACCCAAGCATCTCAACAGCTTATATAAGCATGTACAGTAATGTAATATACATATTTCTGATTCCTCCATCTTTCATGGAGAACAAGTAATAAATTGGTTTGAATTCTTGCATATTGTTTATTCATATACTTTTTGTTGACCTAGTGTATTTCCTGCTTTGTTGGTTCTTTTTATATGCTTCCACCATAATAGTACTTGATTCATTCAGCCGATTGTTGTCCTCGGCGTGCACCTGGGAAAGGCTTAGATCACTGGCATCAAATCAAGATCTTGTTCAGAGCTTAAGTTACATAAGCACTTCTATCGAAGTTATTTAACTTATGTCTGTTCAAACATGCTCGCAAACTCAACAACATAAGAAGACACTTCCTTCAACTTTAGAAAAGATGGCCAAAGAAGAAGACAATAGACTTGCAACTAACGAGACAGAACAACTCATAGAAAAAGAATTGCTTCACCAACGAACCGAAATGTTTGCCCATTTCAGTGAGATTCTCATGCGACTCACTTCGAACTCCAAGGAATCCTCGACGCGACATCACTCCGATAAAATCATCCCCTTCAAAGTGCAAATGAATCTAGACATACTGAACCTTGAATCCAATATTGACGTGGAATCCGTCGACAATTGGGTACAACAATTGGAATCGTACTACGCAATGAATCAACTCTCCGAAATGAAAAAGATCACCATTGCATACTTAAAAATGTTGACCTATGTACACTGCTAGTGGAAGAATCTATCGACCAAGACGGAAAAAGAAGAGGACCCCATAGACACATCGATAAAATTTGTTGAATATGTCCAAAAGGGTTTCTACCCACTAAAGTATCTTGAACAATAGTACAATAAGTGGCAGCAGCTAAGGCAATGCAAAGACTAGTCTGTACAGAGTTACACCGACGAGTTTTATCGACTCATGGCTAGACTTGGCATCCAAGAAGAAGAGAAATTGCTTGTCCTAAAGTACGTCAGCGGTTTATCCCCGTGCATTCAGCAAGAGATGGAGTTTCTGATTTTCAGTACGCTTGAAAATGCATTTCACTATGCCAGCAAGCTTGAAGCTAAACATAAAGGAAAATCATGTTTCATGAACAAGCCAACAGGTCGAATATCCGGCAAGTAGTCACCAGCTGACTCCGACAAGTTCAAGAATCCTTCTCATCTGAATCCACCAAATCTCGATCATTTGAATAATAACTTTCAGAAAGAAAAGAGGGATCGCAGAAAACAAGCTCCTATCGAGAAATGGTGTGATTATCATAGTTCAGCATGGCATGATACGTTCGAATGCAAAGCTTGGAAGACATTTTTGGAAAAATTGTCGACATCCGACTTGTCTGAAATAACCCTAGTAGAATCTGATCCAAATGCATCAACCCTCTTTGCTTAGACCTCGACCACTCCGACAACCTCAACTATCGTCGATGAGGAGGAACAAGAACGCATGTTCCATACACGGATATGGGTTCAGAACAATCCATTACATCTGATTGTGGATAATGGTAGCCAGAAGAACTTCATTTCTGGAGATCTTGTGAAGAAATTAGGTCTTGTCACCACTCCACATCCTCAACCTTCCAATATCGGTTGGATGAAGGATGGGCAGGAAATAAGGATCACACGCCAATGCCGGATCTCCTATTTCATCAAGCCTTTTGAAGATGAAGTACTCTATGACATGGCACCGCTTTCCATAAAAGATGCCTTGTTCAAAAAACCTTACCTATGGGATCGACAGGGTACATATCAGTCACGGCCTCAGAAGGTGATTGTCAAAATCGAAAATCAATGGTATGGCATACCAGAGTGACAACCCACATCAATGGTTCCTATGATGTCTTCCAAACAAACAAAGAAGCTTATCAATCATGCTCAAAATTTCACATTAATCATGATAAAGCCTCAACATTCCAAGAAGATTGTAGCAATGAGTCGAATCACCGACCAGCGCATCTCCCGACAACAACAACAAATCGACAACATTCTTGAGGAATACCATAATGTATTTCAAGCACCAAACAAAGTACCTATGCATTGTTAGGTAAAACACTCCATTGAACTTTTTCTTGGTTCCTCTTTACCTAATGCATCTATTTATAGAAGATCCATTATAAAAAATGAAGAGATTTGCATGCCAATCCAGGATTTGATCGACAAGGGTCATATCCGCCCCGTCTCCTCTCCTTGTGGAAGTCCAGTCGTCCTAGTTCCAAAGAAAGACAGGACTTGGATCATGTGCATAACCTATCGGGCTCTCAATGAAATTTCAATGAAGAACATATACCCTCTTCCACGGATTAATGAACTCGTCGACAATTTGAAAGGTGCTAAGTTCTTTACAAAACTCGACCTCAAGTCGAGATACCACCAGATTCCAATCGAGACCACTGATGTATGGAAAACGACTTTCAATACCAAGGAAGGATTGTTTGAATGGTGTTGGAGCAGGGTCCCGCAGCTACAGAAGAAGCTGCTAGTTTAGCGGATAGATAAGTTTTGGCGGAGAGAAGATAAGATAGAGCTACGACGCCGTAGCACGTTTCCAGCTAACAGAGCAGAGCCGAAAACCATGACTTTTAAGATAGAAAAGTCAAGAAAGATGATGGTACCTGAGCGGCCGAGAAGAGAGAGCTCACCCACTGCATTGAAGTCAGCGGCGGAGACAGGAGGGCTCAGCAACCCTCATAAAGGAAAAGGAGCAATGAGGCTGAAGCATTGAAGACGAAGGACAGAAAAGCGAAGTGGTGCACAGTACCCATGATCAGCGCCGGGAAGCTAAGAAGAGTTGTAGACAGAGCGAAGGCTCTGGAAGAAACCGTGGTGAGAATGGACGAAGAAGTGGCCAGGATGAAGGTAGACCACGAAGTGCAGATCACCGAGCTTGAGGGTCGCATACAAGACACCTCCCAGGCAAACCAGAAAGCGCGAGTAGACGCCTTTCGGCTCACTTCCACGCAGATGAAATCTCGCATCGATGAAGCACTGTCGGTACTCGTGAAGGCCACGAACACATGGTCCGAGTTAGATGAGCCGCCAGAAAAAGTAGAAGTTCAGCAAAGTATTCAGTAGATAGAGAATAATGCAGCAGCAATGAAAGAAGAAATTAAGGGCTTGGAAGCTCTTCAGAAGATGAGGAAGACAAAGGAGATGAACTGCTTCCAGTAGGAAGCGCAACGATTAAGAACAAAGGAGATACACATCAATGACCTGCTTCAACCCTACCAGGAGCAAATCATCGAGTTAGTCGATACGGTTGAGCAGAAAGTGAGGGAGTTCACTACCACCAGAGAGGAAACTGACGCCACTGAGGACGCCAGTATTAGTCAAGCTTTGCTTGACTCGGCACAAGAGCGTGTCGAATTGATGCAGAAGGAAGTCATAGGACTTCGAGACAGGTTGCAGAGGACTTCGCAGGAAGCCAAGGCAAAGCTACAGTAGGAGAAGCCCGCTGGAAGTGGCTCGAGGACGAGCCACAAGTAAGTGTTAGGGGACTGTTGGAGCAGGGTCCCGCAGCTATAGAAGAAGCTGCTAGTTTAGCGGATAGATAAGTTTTGGCGAAGAGAAGATAAGATAGAGCTACGACGTCGTAGCATGTTTCCAGCTAACAAAGCAAAGCCGGAAACCATGACTTTTAAGATAGAAAAGTCAAGAAAGATGACGGTACCTGAGCGGCCGAGAAGAGAGAGCTCACCCACTGCATTGAAGGCAGCAGTGGAGATAGGAGGGCTCAGCAACCCTCATAAAGGAAAAGGAGCAACGAGGCTGAAGCATTGAAGACGAAGGACAGAAAAGTGAAGCAGTGCACAGTACCCATGATCAGCGCCGGGAAGCATGGAAGACTGCAGAGAGCTGTGGTGTGACGAAAAGCGGATACCTCAAGTATAGATATGGCCGACTGTCACTAATTAGGGTTTGGGTTACTGTTGGGACAGGCCCACATTGTTGTAATGGCAAGACCTTCGAGCTGCCTATAAAAGGATACATTTTGTATTGTAAAGGGTTAGACATTAGCGGGTTCATCCAGTAGTTAGTTGTTTTTTATTATCAGACAGTTGTAAAAGTCAAGCTCTGGTTCTGTTATTAGCGGTAGAAATCTTACTGTAACCAATAGCTGGCTTATAGAGCATGCATGTAACGATCCGTAGGGATCGACAGAGAGGGAAGAGTATATTGTAAGAGAGACAATATAGAGATAGAAAGAATATCTAAGAGAGAAGATCTAGAGCTGCATATGCGGTGCAACAGAACTGTGTTTTACCTTCCCCTGAGCTATAATGAAAACACAGTTCTGTGGACGTAACTTCCATCCTGGAGGTGAACCACATTAAAATCGTGTGTTATGTGATTGGATTATGTGTTATGTTACTTGTGCAGTTATCAGTTATTTCATGCCTTTGTTTACAGTTTAATGAATGAATGTGTTAATCAGTTTATAGCAATATAGGAGGAAGACATAAGTTGAAGTCTTTTGGCATGTTGTATGTGGGTTCATTTATGCTTTGCTAGAACAGTCACTAGTCGCAGTATTAGACAGCCTTGTATGTTGAGTCTTGCACATCGACACGAGCAACACTAAGTGCGCTAGGCCGCGGAGGTAGGATATCGAAGAGAGGCGATACCGCACCGGCAGAGGAGCTGCGGTGCGCGATACCGCAGGTTGAGGGCTTAGTGTTGGGCAGGAGCTGCGTGTCGCACGGTGTGCGGTGATGCGATAAGGCTGGAGTTATCGCGAGTCAATTAAAGTGTGCGACGTGGAAAGGGACCACACGACAGTAGAAGGGACATCTCGCGGCTAGAGGAGCTGCGAGACGAGGAGATCACGCGATGCAAGCAGAGGAGTCACGCGACGGGCAGAGAAAGAGACCTCGCAGCTAGAAGAGCTGCGAGTCGCAAGAAAATACGCCACAGAACCTGGTCCAAGACACTTGAGTCCTTGGCCAACCCATTAGAATCACTTCGGGTGAGACTTCAGGTCGCTTCACGGTCTGTTGCCGAAAGGGCCAGTGAGCTAGGGGTGTTGTTGGTTGATTATAGTAAACCCAGGTCTGCCCATGATAACCAACAAATGGTTAGTCATTCCTTTAGGCTTAACCAATGCACCTGCAAAATTCATGAGATATATGGATGACCTTCTATGACCTTCCATCGGTAAATGTGTCATTGTCTATCTCGACGATATCTTTATTTTCAGACGATCATGGGAAGAACATGTCAAACAACTTCGACACTCTCCAGCAACATCGACTATATTTGAACGTGGAAAAATGCTCATTTACGATGACCAACATCAAATATTTGGGCTATGTAATTAACTCTGCAGGAATTCAAGTCGACCGAGAAAAAATGCAGATCCTCAAAGATTGGCCCATTCCTCAAAACATTCATGAACTAAGAAGTTTTCTTGGTTTCAAGAATTTATATCAACGATTAATACTTGGCTTCATCCACATCGCATGGCCTTTGAATCAATTGATGAAAGGAAATGGGAAAATTGTCTTCAAGTGGACACCGACACAACACCAAGCTTTTAAACAAATAAAAAACAAGCTTTGTACTACACCAGTACTTGTGTTACCTGATTTGCATTAGCCCTTTGAGATTGAGATGGATGCATCGGACTATACCCTCAGTATAGTGATCACTCAGTCAGGTCACCCAGGCGCGTTTCATTCCGATACTTTCAACGAAACTGTTAGAAGGTACTCAACATATGAAAGAACTGTATGCCATTGTGCAAGCTCTTAAGCAATGGAGACGCTACATTCTTGGCTAGGAAACTGACATCCTCACAGACCATAAACCTTTGCAATTTTCTTCATCCCAGTCAAAACTACAGACAACTTGACGACTCAAGTGGATTAATTACTTGTGTTGATTGGATGGGCAGACCCGGGTTTACTATTATCAATCAACAACACCCCTAACTCACTGGCCCTTTCGGCGATAGACCGCGAAGCGATCTGAAGTCTCACCCGAAGTGAATCTAATGGGTTGGCCAAGACTCAAGTGTCTTGGACCAGGTTCTACGCATCCTACTCTTCTTCTCTTACTCTTGTGAGTCACCAGGTCAGCTATGCCGGCGCATCGCATGTCCCCTTCTACTCGCAGCGCTTTTAGCCGTGCGATTCTTATCCACGCGCCAGTCGCACGGTCTCTTCCCGCGTCGCACAACTTCCACTTACTCACAATATCTCCAACCTTATCGCATCTCTACGCAGCGCGGGACACCCAACCTCTCCTCAACGCTAAGCCCTCAGCTCGCAATATCGCGCACCGCAGCTCCTCTGCCGGTGCGATATCACCTCTCTGCGATATCTTACCACTACGACTTTGCACTCTTAGCGTTGACTGTGTCGACGTGCGAAACTCTACTTCCCGGACGTTATATTGTGATTAAATGGTCATTAGAAACAGACGTAAAGGAGTCTTTAAGCAGTTTACTAAAATACTTTAACTTATCTCTATCTTCCCGCATTACCGTGATCTGAACAATACATACATTCACTTACTGCAACTAACATTATATGCATAATAACCAGTAACAATAAGCAAGTACAATCACATTCATGCAACACATAACACGCAGATTTAACATGGTTCACCCTCAGGATGGGAGCTACGTCCATCAAACTGTGCTTCTATTATATCTCTTGAGGGAAGTTAGCACAGTCTGTTGCACCGCCTACGCAGCGCGAGATCTCTTCTAGATCTCTGGCCTATTTCTATCTCTATATTGCCTTTCTTTCAATAGATCCTTCCCTCTCTGTCCTCTCTGTGGATGGTTACATACAGACTCAAATGACTCACAGACAAGCTAGGTGTCTGGATCGTTACAACACAGTCTGTCTGACCAACTCCTGAGTCTACTTCAAAGTAATCAACTGACCAACTAACGACTCATCCTATGAATCAACCAACTGGTTAACTGACTGACTAGCTAACCCTTTACAATACAAAATGCAAGCTTTTATAGGCGGCCCGAAGGTCTCGCCATTACAACACTGTGGGCCTGTCCCAACAGTAAACCCATACCCTAATTAGTGACAGTCGGTACTCTCTGTCCTTGAGGTAGCCGCTTCCCGTCACACCACAGCTCTCTGCAGTCTTCCATGCTTCCCGGCACTGACCATGGGTACTATGCACCGCTTCTCATCACACCAAAGCTCTCTGCAGTCTTCCATGATTCCCGGCACTGACCATGGGTACTATGCACCGCTTCTCTCTTCTGTCCTTCGCCTTCAATGCTTGAGCCTCGTTGCTCTTTCTTCTTTATGAGGGTCGCTGAGCCCTCCTGTCTTCCGCCGCTGCCTTCAATGCAGTGGGTGAGCTCTCCCTTCTCGGCCGCTCAGGTACCGTTGTCTTTCTTTGACTTTCGCATCTCAAAAAGTCACGGTTTTCGGCTCTGCTCTCCAGCTGGAAACGTGCTATGGCGTCGTAGCTCTGCATTGTCTTCTTTCCGCCAAAACTTATCTCTCCGCCAAAACTAGCAGCTTCTTCTGTAGCTGCGGGACCCTGCTCCAACAACTTGCAAAATTTTCAGTTGGTAATTAAGTATTGGAAAGGCAAAGCCAATGCCGCAACCGATTTTCTGAGCAGACCACCCATTACTCTACTATCTACAATAATGAGTATGCAGGGTTATGACACCACTACTTGGCCACAATTGTATTCGGTAGACTGCGATTTCTCTGCAATTTATCGACAGTTCTAGCTTGAGACATTGTCTACTACCGACTACTTCTTGAAATACACCTTTCTACACAGGATTGGACAACTTTGTGTACGGACCGTTGAGCACCTACAAAAGCTCATTTGGGACGTGCACTACAGCAAGACTGCAGGACATTTTGAAGTCACAAAAACACTTGTTATCCTCCAAAAATATTTTTATTGGCTTTCACTTAAATCTGACGTAAATAAGTACATTTGATCGTGTGTGGTTCATGCCATTGTTGAACCATTGAATCGATGACAAGGACTGTACACACCCCTTCCATTTCCTAGTCAACCATGGGAATCTATTTCTATGGACTACTTGACGGGATATCCTACTACCAAACATCAACATGACATGATATTAGTAGTATTCGACAGATTTTCCAAGATGGCTATACTCATACCATGCAAGAAGACTACGACAACACATCAGATTGCTCAGCTCTTCTTTGAACATGTGTGGAAACATTATGGCCTCCCGACGACCATTATTTCTGATAGAGATGCGATATTTCTCACCACCTTTTGGCAAACTCTCTGGCAACAGCTTGACACGAGATTTTATTTGTCGATAGCCTTCCATCCGCAGACATATGGACAGACGAAAGTTGTAAATCGCTTAGTTGTACAACTACTTCGCATGTACAACCACAAGCATCATCGAACATGGGATGGCATCCTTCCATACATACATGACAACTACAATCGTGCTCTACACATCTCTACAGGAAAGAGTCCATTTGAGATATGTTACGGATTTCAACCCTCAACACCTATTGACTTAATCAGTTCCTCACACAATCGAACGATACCGACTTCGAAGGACGAGAAGTGGAGAAATCATTGAAATTCAGAGATCAAATCTACAACATCCAGAAGCAAGCACGTGAAATGTTGCAATGAGCGAGTGAAAAATATAAGGCCCGACACGACGAGCATCGTATTCCTCATTCATTCCAAATTGGGGATCGAGTCTGGTTACATCTAAAGAAGGAGCGCTTCACTGGTCCATACAGAAAGATAAAACCATTGCGATATGGTCCATATAGTATCCTTAAACAGATTGGAGAAAACACTTTTCAGCTCGACATTCCTGCATGCCTTGGCCTACATCCAGTTTTCATTGTAGATCTACTTCGACCATACCATGCACCATTGTTAGAACAGAATGGCTCGCTGAAAACAAAACTTGCAAGCATCCATCCAGATGTTCAGGAACCTCTTCTTTGCGACATCATTATGGGAACACGCATATGCCATACAAGGATGAACTCCATTCCCTAGTTTCAAGTGGCTAAAGCTGGACAACTCCCTGCACAAGGAAAATGGTACTCTACTACTGAAGTAGCCAACAAGTTTCCTCACCTGAACGAATACACAATGGAGACCATTGTTTCTCAAGGAAGGAGGAATGATCCAACCAGCAATTGGCAGATTGTCAAACTTCAACAAAGCCTAGCACTTAGACTGCTTTGACTACTCTGACTGCTTCGATAGGTTTGCCTCAACATGTTCGCCTCAACAGGTCCACCTCAACATACAACATACCAACATGCCTTGTCAATATCGACGATTGTTGAACATCGACAGAATGCCTCTATCTTCTAGTCATTTGTGACGGTTGAACTTCTGAACCGTTATAACTTCTTTTGTAACTGAACGTAACAGGCAGTCACCCAAGCATCTCAGCATCCTATATAAGCATGTACACTGATGTAATATACATATTTTTTATTCCTCTATCTTTCATGGAGAAGAAGTAATAAATTGGTTCGAATTCTTGCATATTGTTTGTTCATATACTTTCTGTTGACCTAGTGTATTTCCAGCTTTGCTGGTTCTTTTTATATGCTTCCACCATAAAAATACTCGACTCATTCAGTCGACTATTGTCCACAGGGTGTACTTGGGCACGGCTTGGATCACCATTTCCACCAATCCGCAACAATTTTTTGATGTTGTTGGTATGCCAAAATGGGATGTTGCTATGATAAATGAGTATTCTTCCCTGTTGAAGAACAACACCAGAAATCTAGTTCCCCTTCTTAAGGAACACAATCTTGATCATTGTAAATGGATTCATAAAATCGAATATGTAATAGATGGCTCTATTGACAAGCATAAGGCACGTTATTCTGAGACCTTTTCCCCTTTTGCCAAGAGTGTTTTTCTACATGGAGATTTTGATGAGGAAAATGACATGGAGAAATCTTATGGTTTTGTGTAGGATTCTTAACATGTTTGCAAGCTCCAACATTAATTATGTGGTCTCAAACAGGCTCCCCGAGCTTGGTGTGAGAAGGTGTATAATTTTTTTATTGTATCAGGTTCCAATCGTTGTCATTTCGATCTTATAATGTACAATAAGAGGTAGGGTGTTGTTCTCTTTATTTTGGTTATGCACATGGATGATTTAATTCTCATGGGTATTTATTCATCCATGATCTAGAGTGTTCATCGAGCACTAATGGAGCAATTTGATAAGACAGACCCCAGTCCTTTGCATTATAATTTTATCAGCTTACAATTCCTTCAATCTTCACAAGGGATTTCCATTTTTTAGTAAAAGTATGCCCTTGATTTACTTCATTGCTTTGGCATGGTTGATTGCAAGCCTCCAACCAATCTATTTTAGTTAAGGCATTCAAATTTTTGTGAGTTGTACTTCACCATGTGTTTATCCTTTGCTATATATGAAATGGAGTCTATTGTATTTGACCCATACATGACCTACCATCTCGTTTGCAGGCGTGTTTCTTAGTTCTCTCAATTTCCTCATTAGTCACTAGAAGGTATCCAAGCAAATTATGAGGTACATCAAAGGCACTACCAATTTTGGCATTTGGTATACGTAGGTGCTTTTCAATTTGTGGGTTTCACTAATTCTGATTGGGCTAGGTTAGTTGATGATCGAATGTCCACATTTAGTCTTGCATATCACCTAGAATTCGCTCCTATTGTCTAGTATTACAAGAAACAATCAATGATTGCTTTATCTTATGTATAACCTGAGTATTATGTTACAATTCTTTGCTAGTCAAGAGGTCTTTTGGCTTCAGCAACTCATGATAGAGTTTGGAATTAAGCAAGATCACCCCACCACTCTTTGGTGTGATGATTAGAGTGCCATAGCTATTCATCACAACCTAGTGGAGCATCAAAGGAAAAAATGCATAAAGATTCACATGCAACTCATTCGACAACTCATTTGGGATGATGTTCTTAGTTCAGGGTATTTTCCTACTGAAGAGCAAGTTGTAGACATCTTCATTAAACCTTTTACATTGCCTCGTTTTCTATAGTTGTAATTGATGCTTGGGGTGAAAGAAGTTGTCCTCGGGGTTTCATCTTAAGTCCTTCCTTCATACCCTTTTACGTTGCTTACTCTTTTTTAGGAAGGAGTTTTTTGAATAAAAGAACAACGATTGGATAATATATTGTTCATAGTATTTCACACGATGGTATATTTTTTTATTAGCTCAAGCCATGCGTTATCTAATCATTTGTTGGTTTCTAAATGCTTTTATTGATTAAATCAAGTTGTGCATGGAAGATAAGTATGTTGGATTGCTAGAATTCTTAGGTTGAACTTGGTCCAATTGTAAAAGATAAGTATGTTGGATTGCTAGAAGTCTTAAGTTGAGCTTGGTCCAATTGTAAATTGGCAAAAGTTTTTTATACTTAATTAGGGTTGATTTTTAATAAGTCAATGTTTAATCGATAATGTACTTTTACATATTGTTTAAAAATCCTTCAAGTGACCATAGGTGATATTTATGCTAACACTTTACATGTTAAAAAATAAAAATAACTATCTTAAATATAAATGGAGCTTAATTTGTAAAAAAACTAAATTTAAACACATTTAAAAAATAAAAATAATCATTTGAAATATAAATAAAACATAATAAATGAAGTTTAAATTGCAAAATTCTAAATTTAAATATATTTAATAAATGAAAATAACTTTAAATATTATAAAATAAAAATAACCGTCTTAAATATAAATAAATAAAGCTTAAATTATAAAAATTCTAAATTAAATAGCCGATTCCCAAACTTGAGCATCAGAAACTGTGTGACGGTATACTTTTTGGTAAAAAAATAAAAGCAAGAAAACAAAGCTTTTCTTGTAAATAAAATAAAATAAAACAAAACATATTATAATTTATGGCATCCCGAGAATATTATGAGTTTTGCATAGTAATGGCCAGCCAAAAACCAAAAAAAAAACTACTTTTACAAAAACCAAAAACGACGCTTTCAAAAAACCAAAAACAAAAAAATCTGCAAAAATCTGCAACGGCATTCGTGGAAGCCAATTGAGAGTATTTATCGACCTCGGGCTGCTGCGATTTTTAGAAATTGAGAGTATTTATAAGTTCTCTCAGGTATTGATCGACCTTGGGCTGCTGCGATTTTTGTGATGCAGAGCTTCATTCATCTGATGGCTTGAAGTCATAGAGTGCAGCCTGCTTGGATGTTTGTGATGCAGAGCTTTTATCATTCGCTTCATTCTTTTGTTTTTACTTTTGCTTTTTTCGTCATCTCATGTGCAGCCCCTGTTCTCGTGTGCCTGTTTGGTTCTGTGATGCAGACTGCTTGGATATCTGTAATTTGTATTTCTTGTGATTTGTTTTGCTTTTAATTTTTGTAATTATTGTGATTTGTTTTACACTTTTGTTGTTTACTAATCAAAACTCTTAGAGATGGAATCTGGAAGAAGAATGTAGGCAAAGCTATTTTGGTTTGTGTTATTAGTCTATATTTCATGCTAATTCTTGTTATCTATGTCTATGCATTCCTTCTGGTTAAATACTACTCAACATTCTCTTCTAATAATTCCCCTATCTTTATAAGATTAACAATTAGCTTGTTTGTTTGTATTTTGCTCTAATAATGCCCGTCTTTATATGATTAATAGAATAGGGACAAATTCATAAACTTCAAAGAAAGATTCATTTTTGTATTAGTGAATTTTATGCCCTATGATTCAATTCTTTTCATTCTTATGAAATAATCTTAAAAGTGAGTACTTCCAAGATGATGAGAATGGCTGCATTATACTATATAGAGTAAATGCAAAATATTGAAAACATCTTGAAAAGCAAGCAAAAGATTCATACAGGCAAGAAAATACCACTTTAAAGCCAAAAGGTATAGACTGCAACAAATGGAAGTTAAGGATAGTGTTTAGAGTCTTAAGTAAACATCCATTTTCAATATTTTGCTAAATTTCTTATTGGTAAATTAAAAATTATAGAAAAATAAATGTTTAAGGAAACAGAAAACCAATGGAAACCACTCCATTGAAATTGTGAAAAGGTTTTAAAAATATTAATAAAGAACATGGATTACACTTGATGAGTTCAAGTGGAAACCACTCCATTCAAGTTGTGAAAAGGTATTAAAAATATTAATAAAGAACATGGACCACACTTGATGATTTCACGTCATCAGATGAAGAAAAAAGCTAATGGAAAAAAGAAAAAAGCACTTCATCAGGGAAATTGCTCTAAGCAAAAGGAGAAACTTCCACATCTAAGTTCTCAATTAATACCATTAGACATCCAAGGAAAAAGGAAAACTTCAATCTCAATTAATAGAGAAGAGAGACTTCAACTGAACTCAATTAATACTAAATAAATAACAGAAACTTAAAATGAATTGGAGGGCTTCAAGTCATCAGATGAAGAAAGGAGTGAATGAATAAATCTTTGCATCACAGACATCCACAAACTCAATCAATACCAGACAGAACTTATAATTACTCTCGATTTCCTTAGACGATTACCATTGCCTACTCTTAGCTTTTGCTTTCTTAACTGGAAAAGCGTTGTTCTTTTTGCTTTGCTTTTCTTTACCCACAAAAACCGTTTTCGATGCCTTCTGTTCGAATACTTGAAAAAAAAACATTGCCTACTCTTAGCTTTTGCTTTCTTAACTGGAAAAGCGTTGTTCTTTTTGCTTTGCTTTTCTTTACCCACAAAACTGTTTTCTATGTCTTCTGTTCGAATACTTGAAAGAAAAAAAAAAGGTTTCAGGTCCATCCTGGAAATTAAAGGTTACATAGATCAAGAATTTATAAAATGAAGCCAAAAAATTAGTAAAACAAACTTTAATGAGCAAACATTCATTCTAATATTCTCCTAGTAAAGGAAATTAATAAGTGACTGCACTTGATGACTTCAAGTCATCAGATGAGAAAGAAGTGAATAAATAAAGCTCTGCATCACAGACATCCATCAGGCACAAGCCCAATCAATACCAAAGAGAACTTATAAATTTTCTGGGATTTTCGTGGCTTAGTCATAGCTTTTGCTTTTGTTTTGTTTACCAGAAAAGTGTTGTTTTTTTTTTCTTTTCTTTACCCAAAAAGCATGCCCAGCAAAAACCATTTCGTATGTATCTTGGAAATTAAAGGTTACAGAGATCAAGAATGTGTAAAATAAAACCAGAAAATTAATAAAACAACTTTTATTGAGTAAACCTCCATTCTAATATTTTTCTAAATTTTTTATATTAAAAACCAGAAAATTAGTGAAACGACCTTTCTTGAGTAAACATACATTCTAATATTTTCCTAAATCTTTTATATTAAAAGAAAGTTATTGAAAAAAATTGTTAAAAAAACAGAAAACCAATCAAAATCTCTTCACTGATCGTTGTGGAATCCTATTAAAAAAATTAATAGAGAACAGGGACTGCACTTCAAGTCATTAGATAAAGAAAAAAGCACTGCATTAGAGACATCCAAGCAAAAAGGAAACTTCTACATCTAAGCAGGTACAAGCTCAATTGATAGAGAACAGAGACTTCAAATGCAGTCCATCATCCATGACTTCAAGTCATGGAAATGAAGAAAGAAAAGACTCAATACAAATCAATTTCCTAAATTTGCTCCATGCTGATTACATGATCTCCATGAACAAATTAACTAGATACATTCTAATATTCTGAAAATGCACAAAGCTATTAACGTTATGGAAAGCTATTAAAAAAATTAATAGAAAACAGTGACTGCACATGACTTCAAGTCATCATTAAAAGTAATGACTGCATCCATGACATTCAAGCAGGCACAAGCTCAATGCAGTCATCAGATGAAGAAAGAAGCAATGCATCGCAGCACAGACATTCAAGCAAAAAGAGAAACTTCTACATCTAAGCAAACTTTTACATCTAAACACTTACAAGCTCAATTGATAGAGAACAAAGACTTTAAATGTAGTCCATCATCCATGACTTCAAGTCATCAGAAATGAAGAAAGAAAAGACTCAATACAATTCAATTTCCTAAATTTGCTCCATGCTAATTACATGATCTCCATGAACAAATTAACTAGATACATTCTAATATTCTTCAAAAGCACAAAGCTATTGACGTTATGGAAAGCTATTAAAAAAATTAATAAAAAATAGTGACTGCACTTGATGACTTCAAGTCAGCATTAAAAAGAATGACTGCATCCATGAAATCCAAGCAGGCACAAGCTCAAAGCAGTCATCAGATGAAGAAAGAAGCACTGCATCGCAGCACAGACATCCAAGCAAAAAGAGAAACTTCTACATCTAAGCACTTACAAAAGCTCAATTGATAGAGAACAGAGACTTTAAATGCAGTCCATCATCCATGACTTCAAGTCATCAGAAATGAAGAAAGAAAAGACTCAATACAATTCAATTTCCTAAATTTGCTCCATGCTAATTACATGATCTCCATGAACAAATTAACTAGATACATTCTAATATTCTGCAAAAGCACAAAGCTATTGACTTTATGCAAAGCTATTAAAAAAATTAATAAAAAACACTTGATGACTTTAAGTCATCATTAAAAAGAATGACTGCATCCATGACATCCAAGCAGGCACAAGCTCAATGCAGTCAGATGAAGAAAGAAGCAGTGCATCGCAGCACAGACATCCAAGCAAAAAGAGAAACTTCTACATCTAAGCAAACTTCTACATCTAAGCAGTTACAAGCTTAATTGATAGAGAACTGAGACTTCAAATGCAGTCCATCATCCATGACTTCAATTCATCAGAAATGAAGAAAGAAAAGAGTCAATACAAATCAATTTCCTAAATTAACTGCATGATAATTCCATGATTTCCATGAACAAATTAAGTAGATACATTCTAATATTCTGCAAAAAGGGCACAAGGCTATTGACGTTATTGAAACTTATTAAAAAAATCAATAGAAAACAGTAACTGCACTTGCACTTGATGACTAGTCATTACTAAAAAAAAATGACTCATCATTGAAAAAAAATGACTACATCCATGACATCCAAGCAGGCACAAGCTCAATGCAGTCATCAGATGAAGAAAGAAGCAGTGCATCCCAGCACAGACATCCAAGCAAAAAGGCCACAAGCTCAGTCAGTACTCAATACCGAGGAGAACTTATAAATACTTAATGCCTTAGACGATTGCCGTTGCATACTTTTGCTTTTGTGTTTTTAAACGGCAATAACAGTTTCCAGTGCTTTTTGCCTGCCTGCCAAAAATCTCGAGATTGCCTTACAGGATTTGGATGTTTTTTGTTTTCATTACCGGGAAAGCAGTTTTCCATGCTTTTTGTTTTCTTTACTAGAAAAGCATGGACAGCAAAAACAGATTCTGATGCTTTCTGTTTTCTTTTACGGGCAATTTGTAAGGCATGGACAACAAAGATAGATTCCGGTGCAGCTAGTTGAAATATATTTAAATTTAGTTTTTTTTATTATCTGTATTTAATTTATTTTTTTTATCATTTATATTGAGAGAAGCTCTATATTATTGTGCATTAACTTTATACTACAATATTGTTGTAGTATTTGTGATATTTTAGATATTATTTTCATTGCTGAGGATTATCTATCATTTTTATGAGCCTTTCATTTTATTAGTTCACAAATTACATAATCCATATTTTATGGTTAATTGGAAAAAACTCTTAATCCATTTTTTATGGTTAATTGGAGAAAACTCTTAATTTGTAGTCCATGGTTTCCCTTTCCTTCCTCTTTCTCTAACTTCACTCTGACCTTATTTTATTCATCATCTTTCCTTCTTCCTAAGTCCCACGCCTTTCCCATGGTTTCCCTTTCCTTCTTCTTTCTCTAACCTCACTCTAAACTTATTTTAATCGTCATCTTTCCTTCTTCCTAAGTCCCACGCCTTTCCCATTTGCTGGTCTCAAATCAAAGTCCGTTCCACCTAATTTTTTTGAAATCACCCTTGTATTTACAAAAAAATCCATAAACTGCAAAAAAAGGAAGAGTGTGTACAATGGATATCTTAATCACTTTTGAAATGCAACTAGAACATAAATAAAATTAGAATAAACCAAGGGCACTGAAGATCAAGGATCCTTGATCAATAGTATGGGGTGTTCCCATGAAGATGGGTAACACTTTTTGGTAAGCGAAGGGCATGAGAATGGTAAAAAGCAAACTCGATTGAACTTTTGTTAAGTCCTCAATTGAGCTTTCAGAAGCTCAGTCAAGGGTTTTCAAAACTCTTTATTGAGCTAGATAGCTCGATCAAGGGTTTTCTTAACCCTCAATATAGATTTAAAAGGTCAATCAAGCTTTTAAAAAAGTTAGATTGAGCTTTTTAAAAAGCAATACTGAGCTCTTAAAAGTTGGAACGAGCTTTTAAGCTTGATCAAGCTTCTAAACTCAAACTAAATAACTCAAACTAAATAGCACACTTTTTTTTGAATTTTATTTCACAAGAGCTCGATCAAGCTTTTTGATTTAACCATACTTAAACCCTCTATTGAGGTATTTAAAAATCTACCCAAAAACCTCGATCGAGGGTTTTCAACACCTTGGTTGAGCTATTAGTTTGATCGAGGGCTTTAAAAATTTGCTTTTATCTCACTTTTCTACAATTGTAATCTTGCTTCCCTCCTTACCTTGCCTAAACTCTGTCCTAGGATGCACCTTAGGTAGTGGACTTCAAACAAATAGATTCATCAACTATACATCTATCCAATGGCCTATAATTTTAAGGTTTATGGGTTCATATGATAATTTCAATGGTTAGTTTCGAAAATTAATAAAAAAGATCATTTCCCACCATAAATTAAAAAAAAATGTGCGCCATCTCGTTTGTAGGTGTGTCTCTTAGTTCTCTTAATTTCTTCATTAGAGTCACTATAAGGTAGTCAAACAAATTTTGAGGTACATTACGGGAACTACCAATTTTGGGATTCGGTATACCTTAGGTGCTTCTCAACTTGTGAGTTCCGCTGGTTCTGATTGGGCTAGTTTAGTTGATGATCGAATGCTCACCTAGTTTAGCTGTCTATCACTTATAATTTGCTCCTATTTCCTAGTATTAAAAGAGGCAAAAAATGATTGCATTATCTTATGTATAACGTGAGTATTGTGATGTAATTCTTTGCTAGTCAAGGAGGTTCTTTGGCTTTGACAGTTGATGATAGAGTTTGGGATTAAGCAAGATCACACCACCACTCTTTGTTGTCATAATCAAAGTGCCATAACTATTTATCGCAGTCGAGTGAAGCATCAGAGGAATAAATTCATAGAGATTCACATGCAATTCATTCAACAATTCATCTAGGATATTGTTCTTAGTTCAGAGTATTTTCCTATTGAAGAGCAAATCACAGGAATCTTCATTAAACCTTTTACATTGCCTCATTTTCTATAGTTGTGATTAATGCTTGGGGTGAAGGAAATTGTCCTTGGGGTGTCATATTGAGTCTTCCTTGGGGTGAAGAAAATTGTCCTTTGAGTGAAGGAAATTGTGAAGAAAAATGTATAACATAAAGGTTGTTGTTTGATTTAATGTATTTTTGAAAAGGTCTATGTTTAACCTCCATTGAAGGAATATATTTTAATTTTAATATCGTCATATGGTCAAGTTAATGCACAATATGGTAAATATTGCATGAAGTATAAATGGTAAAAATTCTAAGCACATATGAAGTAGAAATGGTTAAAAATATAAATTTAAATACAATTGAACTAGTTGCATCGGAAATTGTTTTGGCCACGCATGCATTTTTGGTAAAGAAAAGAAGAGCAAAAATAAAACAATGTAATCAATGATCAAATTTGAAGGGCTACTCTTAATTTCATGTTGAAGGGTAACTATTCGTCCAACCCTTCCATGATGAAGAGTTGAAAAAATATTTGTACTCCAATTGGCAAGAGTAAACTATGTATGCACTTCAAGGAGAAATATTCTAAAGAAAATATTTATCTTCAAATTTTTTACAATGTTTATAATATATTAACCACTAGATACATATGTTTTGATTTCAATAAAAAGTGATAACATTTAAATCTTATAATCGAGCCATGCAAAAATTTGTGCGAGAGAACAACCATAATCCATAATGCATAAGTTTGGTAATAACAAGAATTACACTACCTTTTGGATAACTTTCCAAGGAATCCCACACATACATAAAAAATGTTGTTATAACCATAAACGCTAGTTTTTTTTTTACATTGGGATATAACAAAACATGAAGCAAGTGAAAGAGTGTCATATATAAAGATGCATAGAGTCAAGAAATGAGGAATGACTATTTGGGAGAACATACAAGCAAGAATTTGATGATGTAGAAAACTCAATGAACAAAATCATATTTTGAATGCTATTATCCATATTTAAGGTTTGTGTAGATGACAAGGTCCATTTTGTTCAAGTTCATATCTAAACAAAATTAAGAATATGTAAGTAAGAAAATTTCACGGAGCTTAATGGAGATTTTGTCCGAAACAAAATCATTGAATACTTTTTTTCAAAAATAAAGGAAAATCTATGTATTATCTTTATGACGAAGCTAGCCAAACTCACACAAGATCCATGGATTCATGAGAGATCTAAATTTAATCATTAGTTATATGTTTCCCTTAAGAGAATTGCATTAATTACAAACTGAGTGATTCAAAGGCCTAATAATGTGGTCAAATAAAAAGCAAATATTAGATATCAACATTGTAACCATATCATAAATTTTGACATAAAAACATATAGTGTTACCAATACAATAAAATGACTATAAATCAACATGTTAGATGCTTTTAAAGAGATGGAATATGTAAACATGAAAAAAAAGATGCCCACATTTTATTAGGTTCATTCAATGTGTTTTGTTTGCTTATCAAAATTATCATTAAGCCACACATTTGCAATCAATCTTACATTAGGCCCAAACTTTTGAAGTTAAAAATGGGCCTCAAAACAAAAATTGTACCATTAAAATGCACTTTATATGAACCAATAGGATTCACGATGATGATGTCAACCATAAGGGTAAAATTTGTAAAAAAAATGGAAGAAAAAAGAAAAAAATATCTTTTCTTATCGTATTTTTGGCATATCTCCTTATGGGTTCACCCAAATTTCAAGTTTGGGACTCGTTAGAAGCGGAATTTAATCCTACATCCAACCCATACCCACAATGCATACTTTTGAGCTACCCATGGCACCCAAAAATGAAAATGTCAATAAAAAAATTATTTTAATATTAAAATACATTTTTTTATTGAAATTGTTATTTTTGGGTGTCGTGGGTACCTCAGAAGTATGCAATGTTGCTATGGGTTGGATGCATAATTAAATTCCACATCCAAGGAGCCCGCAAACTCGAAATTTGGGTGAACCGATAAGGAGATATGTCAAAAATACAATAAGAAAAACTAGTTTTTATTTTTCCCCTTCAAAATTTTGAACTTTTATTTTATTATTTCCCTTATCAGGCCCATTTCAGACCTCAAAAATCCCCTAATGTTAATAAGTCCCCAATGCCATTATAATTTACACCCATAATGTGTGACTAATTGTGTTAATATTACAAAGTCAAATGGGGAGGAAATTATAACAAAGATAATGAAATTATGGTTGTTATAGCATGATTTGCCACACCTTATGCATCATGCCTTAATGGTCTTCCCTTGTCCCTATGTAGACTCATTATACCCCCCATACTCAGTATAGTCCTAATGCTTCAATATAACCCTTTAAAAGACAACTTTGAATATACACATGGGTGAACAGTTATGCATCCGACATATGCACATGTTGCACCATTACAACTCACACACAACGGATTTTGTGCTCAAAATTAAAAATACTTTGGATTTCCCATGACAAGTCACAATGATTACAGTCCTTGACCTTCCATATGCTAGAAAACGTTTTAATTCGACCCTCCATTTTCCATTTGAGGGTTATATATTGAACCATTGTGAAGCATTGGAGGGGGGGGGTTGGGGGGCACTTAGAGAGTAAGGAAATTATAGTGAAAAATTGCCCCATTGCCATATGGCTGTGTCTGTATCTCTTTATCCTGGTTGATAGAACTCTTTATGTTCATCTACCAAGCTCTCCATTGTATTTGTGAGCTTTCCTTAGTATGGAGGATTGGAATGGTGGAGCCCCAGGTGGAGGAGATTGGTTTCTCGTTTCCGGCGAGTTGTTGACATAGGTTGTCACTTTGTACTTATGTTTTGAATTAATAGAAATATTATTTTCTTTTCCAAATTCATGTGCATATATATATATCCATGGGTGTATATGCCTCATACATGTTTAAATGGATTATTCTAGAGTAGGTGTTAACATTTCCAGAATATATTATATGCTTCAATATATTTGTTTTTGAGGAGAAGTTGTAGGTTTCAAGCATTGGATTGAAAGCTCAACATCGAACTTCTTTGAACTTCTGGTTGAGGTACAAACATTTATCTTTTTTGTTAGCATTTACATTCATATGACATATTTGGGATTAGAGTTGATTTCTGGTGTCATCCTGTCGGTTGTGGTCCACCCCAATCCATAGGAAGATTTTCTTCGTAATTGAATTGGTGACCTTATTAGGGAAGTCTCCTTTTTATTGGGGATTTTGGGTGCATGTTGGTTGGAACTACTCTCAATTTCTTTGTGTTTTTGTGTCGCATCTATTAGTATAGTCATCTGTTGTTAGTTTCCTAGAGCGATTTGGCCTTAAACTTTCTTTTTCCCCCATTTATTGTGTATACGCCAGTGACAGTGGTAACAATTGCGTATATATGTGGGTTGTCCTTTATCAGGTTGCGTACGTACGTTGTTTTTCTTTGAACTGACGTGGTGCACTTCAATTTTTTCTCGATATCTTGGTTGGAGTGATTGTTGGGTGGGTTGTGAGTGTTGTTGAGTCTCCTAGGGTCCCTATATTGTTTGATGATTGCTTTTATTGTGACCCGAAACTCATTTTTTACTAGTTTTTTAGGAAAGTTGTTCTTATTATTTTTTCCACTTTTTGTTTTGTTTCTAGTGCATGATTCATTGATTCTTAATGTCTTTTTGGCCTTGTGTCTTTGTACTTGCTACAGGGGATGAGAGTTTAGTGATTCCACTTTTCATTTTCATTTCTTTATTTTGAAAATTCAAAAATATTTCCATCATTGCATTAAAATAAGGACTTGCATTGGGTGTCCCGACAAGGTAGGGATCGGACGACACAATCACTTTATGCATTGAAGTTTAGGTCCACTATAATTGGTCACACACATTCTCTTGTAGTGTATGGGAGCCTCAAGTCTCTCTGAGGAGAGACATAGCTGCTACATATCAGGAGCTCATTTACCCTCATTCCTTTCTTGTGTGCATCTATCCTAGCTTCTTTAGGGGTGTGCTCTCTATTCGCTAGTTGTACTTAAGGATTGTTGTCACTTGAGTCTTTCTTCATAGATTCATCATGGATCAATTTTCAGCTACCCGTCGGTCTTATCGCTTAGCAGGATTACCACCTTTTGATCCTTCACACCCTCTTTACAAGAGGTAGAGATGTGATACTGGTCCTCTTTCTCATATAGGGCTTATTATACTTTTGATGATGAGTACTACTTATGAGACGTCAGAATTTCCTCTAACCCCTTTGTATGCATTGGGAGGAGGAGTCCCTGGGACTCCTTCTTCATCTTGCTTGTGGGTCCCTTGGACTTCGGCCTACACTGACCCTCATACTACTAGTCCTTCTCCCCCCATAGTAACAAATTATTTTGGGTTCATGTGGTCTTAGGACTATGTACTGAAATTTTCCTCGAGGGGGTTGGGTACTAAGGCTCACTTCTTTCCCTTTACCTCAAATCCTTTTACTTTAGGCATGTTGAATTTACCAATGAGTATTCCATCATCCATCTTGGTTCCTAGTAGTAACCCTATTGTTGGACTAGGGGGCACGCCGACCCCTTTCATTGCATATCAATTCAGAGGTGGTCATATCCATCCTTCTACTACGTTCGTCAGAGGTGGCCATCCCCTTGGTTTGTTCCTCACACTAGTGTTAATCCTTTTTCAGATGGAGGTGGACATGTAAATGATGGGTCCATGACCTATATCTCATCTTTTATCCTATCGTCTATTGCACCTATTCATTTGAATACGTCTCTCATGAAGAACCCTCATCCTACTTCGAGGGGTCCCTTAGGAGGGAATGTTTCTTTTGGTATGGTTCCCTCTTCATTTGGCGTCCCTTTGTCGGGAGGCTACATACCTCCTCAGGAGTCTAGGGGGAATCCGACCCATCAAATGGTTAATTTTGGTAATGTCATTCCCCCTTCCCAAGGAATGAACAATATGCAAATTCTCGTGCATCCTTACATGGGCCATATGGGAGGAGGTTACTATATGATTGGTCAAGGACAATTCCTTCACTAGAATTCACCTTTTCATAATCAATCTTTTTATGGGGCATGGAATCAAATGTCACAACCTAAGCTCTCTTTCTTAGCCACGTTGAATTCGATTGACTTGTATAGACTCACGAATGACCCGATGTGTCATGATCTAACATTGCCTCTGGTCCCCACTAAGCATCCTTTGGACATTTAAAAGTTTGAAGTAAGTAGGGAGAGGATCCTGGTGATCACGTCATGAATTTTCATCTCTGGTGCTCTTCAAATTCATTGAACCATGATTTTGTTTGATTGACACTGTTTCAACACACCCTCACGGCTCCATCCATGAAATGGTATAGAGAACTTCTTGGGGAAACATACCAGATTTTTAATGATATGACCATGGTATTTCTTAATCACTTCCAGTTGTTGATCCTTTACAACGTAGGCACAAAGTTCTTGTCAAATTTTTGGCAAGACAAAGCTACTCACATATTTGACCATATTAAAGAGTGGCGTAGATGAAACCAATTAATTAAAGCCAACATTCCACTTGAATTTCTATTAGAGTGGTTCCTTAATTCATTATTGCCTTATATCATGAAGGATGTTTCGACATTCAGAGTGGCTATCGAGGAACAAGCCATTTTTCGAGCTCAGTAATTCGAATTTACTTTTCTTAGTCTAGGATCCTTTATGAGATCATTCTTAACACACTGAGATCGAAACATGACCCCAAGTTCAAACTCGGGATGCATGCCAATGCAATTGTTGGCTCTACAAGTGCAAAATTTGTGGACTAAGTTACGAATCAAATGAAACAAATGTCTATTAACAAATCGGTGGTTGGACAAGCTACAACATTGTCCACCCCCACCAAATTAGCGGATGTACATTATGTGTAGTCGATGAACCAGAAGGGTAACCCGAACAGAATAAAAATATGGGGAAGAATAATAAGAAGGGCGAGAATAAGAAGGAAAACATCAATTATGACAAGAACAATGAACATGCTGGTGGGGACAAGAATCCTAAATTTAAGGTCAAATTCACATGTAAAATTTGTCGAGGATACCATCTTATGCACTTGTTCCCTAGGATCGATAAGGTCTCGAAGTTAATCACACAGATCCCAGTTGTGTTGATAGGTCCCCTTCCGCATAATCTAAACATGAATTCGAGGGCTCTAGCTGCCAAAAGTGGTTCTAGTGGGAGTCAGGACCCTCCAACCCACAAAGGTCTTCATAGTTGTATTAATATGCTATTAGTTGTACATGTTGCATCCCATTCACGTGACTATTGTCTATCGCAACTAATGATGGGAAAAGATTCTCTACTTTTGGAGATCCCTTTGTAGATTGATAAGCCTGAGACCATACCATGCATACCTAAAGGACTGGTTAAGTAGTTGGCACACAATGCTGATGCCCGAGTCATCAAACACTATTTTATTATAGAGTGTTTGGGCTAGACCCTTGTGTGATGTCGACCTTAGAAGTGCTTCAGATTTGTCCCTCGTAGAGGAGAGCCTTGTTAACTGCTTTAGGATTTATTGATCCAAATGACCCTAGTGTCATCAAGTTCGAGACTCACGATTTCCAGCCTCATTTACCATACCACATGGATTTTCAAGTCCATTTGAAGTGTTTGAATAACACCATTAAATGTACATTCATTGATGAAGGTGTTGCAACATCGGTGATTTATTTGGCTTGTTGGAAGGGCCTTCACTCTTCTGTGTTGCCCAAATCCATGACTATGTTGAAAGCATTTGATGAATGTTCATTTATACCACACGACATCATTCCTTCCCTTTAGGTCCATTTGGGCGTAATACCATGTCGGTTGAGGTCAAGGTGGTTGATGTCCCCCATGACTATAATATTTTACTGGGTTGGAACTGTATTTATGCCATGAAGACGATCGTGTCGTCTATGTTTCGTATCATCTGTGTTTCATGTCATATACTTTATTTTTGAAGGAATAATAGCGAAGATCAATCAAGTATCATTCGATAACTCTAGTTCCTCAGCATCACTGAGTTCCACTATCTTGGTAATCGATAATTCTCATTCAACAACTGAGAATGTTGGTGTCGAAGTGTATCATTCGTTGACAGGAATTTTTAACTTTTTGGCACCAATCCTAGCTATTTATTCCACACTTGGTGGTGTTTCATTGCCTTTGAGTCTGGTCTCAATTCATACCTCGTATTTGAGTGATTGTGGGCTCTCCATTTTTTGGTTGATTCATTGGAAGGACATCCACCAATCAACATGGATATGCCGCTATCTGTAGCGAAAATGTCTTACCAAGCTATACTTGATGTCACCACAAGCCCCGATCTCTCTTCTTCGCAGACAAAAGAGGAAGATCTCCTGGTCTTGTCTGCTTGGGTGGACAATTCGTTGTGCTCACTTGATTTCCTCGATGACACTTTTCCTTTTGAAAAATCTATTATTGAGACCATGGATGGTACGAAACAACCTTTGGAGTATATGCATCATCAATCCTATTTCCTCCTAGAGCTCGAATGGATTGGTCGTGATGAATTTTAGATGACCTTAAGCGATAAATTTGGTCACCCTGTGGTCCCATTCAACACTAATGGTATATATGCTAAAGGGAACATGGAGAACGTATCTCCAACCATCTGAATGAACATTTATCGAACCCCTGGTAAGGTGGAGAATATTTACATCGATGCAGATTGTTCAAGTGAATAAATTCAGACATACACCAAGCTATTTAAGGAACTCCACGATGTATTCACTAGGTCATACAAAGAAATTCCAAGATAGACCCATGTATTTTCGAGTGTGATATAAAAACTTATCATAATGCTAAGCATGTTCGACAACGCTTATGAGTTGTGAATCCCCATAAGGCACCTGCCATTAAGGTTGAGGTAGAGAAGATGCTCAATGTTGGCTTCATTTACCTAGTTTCCTTGATTAAATGGGTATCCAATCCAATTCCTAGGGATAAGAAGCAAGGAACCATTCATGTGTGCACCAATTTTAGAGATATGAATAGATTTTGTCCTAAGCATAACGTCCCCACTTTGTTTATTGATCATATTTTGGATGAGTGTGCAGGAAGTGAGATTGTCTTGTTTAATGGATGATTTTTCTGGCTATAATTAGATCTAGATTAAACCCGAGGATCAACACAAGACTACATTTATATTTCCTTGGGGTACTTTTGCATACGAGAAGATGCCCTTCGACCTTAAAAATGTAAGAGCTACTTTTCAACGGGCGATGACCTTTTCCTTTCATAACCTTAATCGTATCATTGAAGTGTAACTAGATGACCTTGTTTTGTCACTCTCGCCAAAGGGTAGATCATCTCGCACATATTCTTTTGGTATTTGAGAGATGTCGTTGATTCATTTAAAACCTCAAAAGTGAATCTTCTATGTTAGGATTGGTCACTTGTCGGGTTTCATTGTGTCAAAGGAGGGGATTATGGTTGATCTATTAAAGTTTGAGGCAATACTTTGGTTTCCTCCCCCTCACACAATTCAACAACTTTAGAGTCTCCAAGGGATGGATAATTTCTTGTGTCAATTCGTTGTGACTTATGCCAACCTGACCAATTGTTTTATGCGCTTATTAAAGAAGGATACTTCAATATTATGGAATGAGTGATCCCATGAGTCCTTCAACACCCTTAAGAAATCCTTAGCATTGACCCCTCTACTTAGTCTTCCAGACTATAGTAGAGACTTCTTTCTTTATGTGGTCGCGTCTCAAGTGACAGTTGGTATGGTTCTAATTTAAGAGGATAACGAGCTCCATGAGCATGTTATATATTATCTTATTCAAAATCTCATTTATGTGGAGCTTCTATATACTCACATGGAGATTTTGGCCTTAGCGACTATTCACGCAGCCCAGTGATTACGACACTACATCTTAATCCACCAAACCACGGTTGTAGCGCATATCAATCCGTTTCAGTTTGTCCTAACCAGAAAGATGATAGGTGGAAAGTATAATAAATGGATTGTTATTTTATAAGAGCTTGACCTTGATTTTGTTTCGACAAAAAATCAAAGAAGTCTTTTGTATTTGCGGAGTTGATGCCGGATCTTCCTAGGCTGGATGAGGAAACGGTTCATGGGGGCTAATTTATGGATGAGCACATTTTGCTCACCTCGTCTAAGGACCCTTGGTATGGCGATATCATCGTTTATCTTCATACTATGAAGTTACCTCTGCATATCTTGAGGGACGAACGATGACGCTTATGTCATAACTTTAAAAACTACATCATCACCAGTGACACATTGTATCGTCGTGGGGTGCACTCTATCTTACGTCGTTGTTTGAATCACTAGGAGGTTAAGGTTGTGCTTAATGAATTCCATGGTGGGGCATGTGGTGGTCATTTATTCAGGATTGATACAACTCAAAATATTTTAAGAGAGGGTTATTATTGGTCATCGATCTTTAAAGATTTTGTTAATGCGGTCAAGAGATGTCACCCTTTCCAGTTGTTTTCTCAAAACCTGCGCTTGCATCACTCGCCATTACATCATATTATCACCATTTTCCCCTTTCTAAGTGGGGGGTATATTTTATGGATTACAACCCAGCATCAGCTGGGGGGCATCATCATATTATAGTGGTCATGGATTACTTTACTAAGGGGGAAGAATCCATGCCTACAGTCAAATCCGATGGTGAGGTAACCGCCCATTTTGTTTTCAATCATATTATCATTTGGTTCGGGATTCTAAAGCAGATTGTCACTAATCATGGAAGACACTTTCAGAATAAGCTGATGACATAATTAGCTGTAAATTTGGGGTTTAAAAAAGAACATTATTTTTCTTATTACCTCCTAAGGAATGGTCAGGTCGAGGCGGTTAGCAAATATCTTAAGACCATTCTACAAAAAACCATCACAGAAAGAAATATTAATTGGCATATCATGTTGTATCCTACTTTGTGGGATTGTAGAACCGTAGTCAACTTCCACCGGTTTTTCATTGTACCAATTGGTTCATGGAGTGAGGTTGGTTTTACCGATTGAATGTGTGATCCCTTTATTGAAACTAGTCGTAGAGTCATTTCCTGACACCTCTGAGTTAGAAGAGTGATTTGTCCACCTCGAGCAACTTGATGAGAAATGTCGAGATGTTGTTTTGGCAATAAAAGTAAATAAACATTGTGTCAATTCCCAATATGATAAGTATGTCCATCCTCTTCAATATAATGAGGGTAACTTGGTCCTTTTATATGATCAACCCAACAAACCAATGGAGGTGGGAAAGTTTAATCCTATGTGGCATGGTGCTTACATTGTGAGGCATGTTCTAGAGAAAGGATCTTACGAGTTATAAGAATACGAAATGAATGTGCTGAAAGAACCTATAAATGGGCTCTACCTTAAGAAGTACTATGCCTGAGTCTCCAGCGAGGGATGGTACCTTATATATTATTGTATAGTTTCGCATATTTTTTGTTTTTTCTAGTAGTGTCGCTCGTTTGTTGACATGATTCATATTGGTTGGAAGATTTTGACGAATTCTTCGATGTACTTAGGATTTGCAGATGGTGACAACCACCATACAAATAACTTAGCTTCTATTGTTTGGGTCATTTATGAACCCGAGGGTCATCTCGTGTATTAAGGAGGTGTATGCCTTCAACCATCCTTGAAAAATGTGGACAAGTATAGTGCGATTATTGAGCTATTACAGGATCCCAATTCAAATGGTATTCGATCTTTAAAGGTTCTCATGGATTCACAGTTAATTGTTTCACAATTGAATGGGTAGTATCACATTAGAGATTCTACGTTCCTAAGAAGGTTCTTAAGGGTAAGATTGTTAAAGCAACATTTTGATTTCATTACATAAATTCATATATCTAGACGCTATAATAAGTTGTCGATTCATATGCAAATTACATTTTAGATTGGTATTTGTCACATAACTAATAAATAAGCATTCAAGTATACTTTCACATTCATAGCCATAGACATGTACATATATCAAATCGGTATCCATAATTTTTATTTTTGAATAAAAGCTCCAAAAAATATGGTGTCATAGTACAAAATTGGGCTTCTAGCCCTCAAAATAGAGTCCTGGAATCTATGCCTATGGTATCAAATGATGATCATGATAGAAAAATACAACTTTCACTAAACTCTTGAATATTCTAACCCATGGGCGGGTTACCCCGACCACATGTCTTTGCGTAGCCTCGAGGAGGTCCTCGACCTATACCATAGGGATAATGTGGGTCAAATAGGTCAAGTTTCCCTGCACATTATGTAGTGTCCGCTCGACATCAATTTCGATCTCATCTCCTCAGCCTCTATGTCGGCTTCATGGACATCCCTTCGATCGTCGTGGACATATGTCTGTGAAAAATAAACTTAATGTTTGTACATATTTCCACCAAAAACATGCTTATGATTTCCTTAAACCAAAAATACAAAAAAATGAAATATTACAAAACACAAAAAATATATCTCACATATATCCCTGAATGTGTACCCTAGTGGTTATGTCATGTCCCTATCTCCACTAAAGTCTATCTCTACATAGGGGTAGTCATCTATGGCGATTAGCTATCGCTGACACTAGTGGAAGAAATCATCAGTGAATGGAGAAGGCACTTTGCCACCTCCTAACCTCTGCATCACCTCAGTCCAACAAGTCTGGGATGGATCACGTAGGCCATGAGGAGGGACCTAAACTCTGGGACTAAGGTGCGATACCCTCCCAAAAAATAAACTGCACAATATGCTAGTGAACTCGAAGTTCTTGGTACTTCCAAGTTTGCATTCTGTCAGTTGATGCTTCATTTTTCCCAATAATTAAGTGCTACAGTCATAAATGGTGGGTCTCATACATTCCACTACATAGAAAGTGAGAGGTTGTGATGCATGATGTAGTGATGTCGAACCTAATATCCTAGCTAGAACTAGAATGATCATCTTGAAGATTAGGCTCTGGATTAGATTAATGGGGACTTGAATTCCCACTTTCTCAATGCTGGGAAGGTGATGTACTCATCTATACTCACGTCCCCACCAGCCCCACCATCCTTAATATTGACTACCTTTCCCCAACAGGATAGTCCAGTGATGAATTATATATCTTCTACCTCAATTTTAAGAGACATCCCATCTAGATTGAACACCTCAGTGTCCGAATACCAATAGTTTATGAGCATTTGTAGTCATCTTGGTTGAGCCCTCATACTCCCAAGATTCTGGAATTTGTAAAACCCACACCTTTGAAATGATTGCTGGGAAGGTAGATCACCATGAATGGCCCTATCAAAATCATTTTGTTCTCTCTCCCTCCACTTGGTGACCATCCTGTGAAGGAAAGAGATATTTGTGAGGTCAAATGTTTAAAAAACATCATCCACGACACTATGTGTAGGTCGCAAACTGAACAGATGCACGCACACACAGGAAGGATTTGTTTAGACCTTATGGACCCATCCCTACATGTGACTCGATGATCTATCACCCGCGTGGACTGAATAACCTAGTTTCCATGGTTAAAAACTTAAAAAAACAACCAATCAAAACTTGAAATAAAGTTTATGAAATGAAAGAGTATGGTGAAAACAATTACCTGGTCCAGACATTTGTCGATTTTGTGGTCTGTAGATCATGGAATCTACGTTTGAAGATTGAGGGTGAAAAGAGCTTCAAAAGCATTATTTGTGGTTAAAAAAACAAATGGTATGGTAAATTATTAATTTTTTACTATTTATTAAAATCATTTACCCACTTTTCTATAGTTTACACCATCTCTTTATTACTTTACAAATGTTGTGGATTAATATTATCGTGCAAGGTCTTTTTTTAATGGAGTTTCTCCAAGCCTTAGTGGATTTTGACTATTTTCGAGCTTGTTCACACCTTTGGCAGGTATAAATTGTATCTAGCATATAGGATAGGATCATATTCCTGTTGCATCATTGCATTATCCTATGACTATGTCACTTAAACCATATGTACGAACACACTTCTTAATGACACAAAACCTTACAGTTGCTTCTAGAAATGTCGTTATTTAAGTGGTAGAGCTTTTCCTACCATGGATACCCGAGTTAGAACTCGTTTTTCCATTCGATGCCCATATTGAACTTCCTCCTTAGGGTTGGGATTCCCTGGTAGTCTTTCCATGCCTTCGAATGGAAACCTCATGTTCCTCCTTATCTCCTATGCTAGCTATCTCCCTTAGGGACTCCCATTTTATGTGAAGTTGTAAATGCATTGCATGCGTCCTCTTTCCTTTTTGAGCTTAATACCAACTCTCCTATTATTTATCCTTTGCAATTTGATCACCCCTAACCCTAGAGAAAACATTCCCTTAAGTGTCCTTATCCTACACGCATTTCCTTGCATTAAGCATAGGTATGTTCCACTACTTGGAACTAGTTTTCTTGCCTGTGCCACTCATTTCCTCTTTACTGTACCATAATCAAATTTTATTCTTTTTCAAGATTTATAATATGAAAAATACCAAAAAAATAAAAAATATATAAAATTCCAAATGAGAAATGATATTATCTTATGTTGGTAGTTGTTGTGTCGCCTTTAAACAAAACACAGTTTATGAGTTCATCCATCACAGGTTGGGTTTCTAGCATGGCCTTAGGATATGCACTTGTTATTCAAATCTTTCTCCACGGACTAGATAAGCTTCCATTTCCAGTCACTATGGAGTCTCTCTTGATGCCTCTTGTGTCACAGAGTTGACTCAGTCTACATATTTGTGTCTCTGATGCCTAAGTGTCTCCATATGCCTTATGCTCTTGTTCAAAGGAATTCTTTAGCCCGAGTCAACCATTCCTCTGATATATTGACTCTGGATGTCTTCCATTCTCGGTACTTTATAGAGGTGTTGTCATACCTCTCACCCTGGGCCTACTTTCTTCATGGGTAGGTGACCTTGAACTCAACAAATGACATCTCATCATTGGTTGCTCAATGATTGGTTTCCCTTGTGTTCAACACTAATAAATATATTCACACCTTGGGATTCATGCCATGTATTGGATTCCATTAGACCTTATTGGTGGTTTCCTCACCTCTATCAGTAATTTTCATCATTGTGTTCTATCCAGAAAGTCTCTTTCGCATGCTTCTTGCATCTAGTATGCACGAGAGACACACATGGTTATCTGTTCGTGTACATCTTGTTCGTTCGAGTTCTTCCAAATCATCCAATCTTGTTGTGTACCTCGTGTTGGTTGATGGGGGATTCCCGAATTCCCTCTTCCAACAAATTCCATTCCATGGATCATCTATTCTGGAATCAATATCTAGAGTAAGTTTAGTGCCTTGAGACTTGTAGTCATTAGTGGTAGGTCCTCTTTCTATCGACAGATTGGGAATACATCAATGTCCCCTGATTGATGGATTCTTCAAGTGTTCGAACTCAACACCTCTATTTGCACTCTTTGAATGCACTCAATACCTTGACACCCATTTTCATCATCGGTGGGTTGTCTTACGTCTGTTAATGGTATATCTTAATGATCGGTAATCAGACAATGTTTCATCATGTTCGACCTCAACACCTTTATTCATGTGATGGGACATGTACCATCGATGGTTTGTGTAGAAGACATTAGATTATGGTGGCATTCAATATATACCACTACCTTGATCGTCATAGTACCTATGGGCTTACAATTGTCATACTATAGAAGTATACTTTATTATGTAATGGATGTCTTCATTTAGTATGGAGACCAGAATCCACTTTGTATTGTACATGGCTATGACCACTTATGACATATGTCCATTATGCTTATTCATGGCCACTATACATATATGTAGCTAGGAATGCTATATATATTCCAGATATGTAGTCATATATTCACGGTCATTATTGTATTGTAATGGCAAGTGGCTAGTTCTTCTGGCCGGGTCTTCACTACTCCACTTCTGGGATTGTTATATTGTATTTTAGTCATTGTGTACCCCTCTAACCTCACACATTAGGGGGCATTTGTTATAGCATGATTTTCCACACCTTATGCACCAAATCTTAATGGCCTTCCCTTGTCCCTATGTAGACTCACTATACCCCCCCTTTCTTAATAGAGTCTTGATGCTCTAGTATAACCCTTAAAAATCCAGTTTTGAAGATACATGTGGGTCAATAGTTATGCAGCCCATGTATACGCATTTTTCTCCATTACAACCCATGTACATCGGGTTTTGTGATCAAAATTAAAAATATTTCGTATTTTCCATGCCAAGTCACGGGGGTTACGATCCTTGATCTTCCATATGTTGGAAAATGTTTCGATTTGACCCTCCATTTCCCATTTGAGGGCTATATATTGAGCTATTGTGAAGCATTGAAGGGGAAGAAACTTTAGGATTAAGGAAACTATAACGAAATTTCTCCCCATTTCCATATGCTTGAGTCTACGTCCCTTTATCCTTGTTGATATAACTCTTTATGTTCATCTCCCAAGCTCTCCATTTTCTTTGTGAGATTGCCTTGGTATGGAGGATTGCATTAGTGGAGGAACTTGGTTTCTTAGTTCCGACGAGTTGCCAACATAGGTTGTCACTTTGTACTTCTATTTTGAATTAATAGAAATACTATTTTCTCGTCCGATTTCATGTGCAAATGTTATATATATTTCCATGAGTATATTTGCTTCATACATGTTTAAATGTATTATGCTAGAGTAGGTGCAAACATTTAATGAATATATTATATGGTTGGATATATTTATTATTGAGGACAAGTTGTAGGTTTCAAGCATTGAATTGAAAGCTCAACGACATACTTCTTTGAACTTTCGGTTAAGGTACGAGCATTTATTTTTCGTTGTTATCATTTATATTCATGGTTGATTCCTAGTGTCATCCTATTTGTTGTGGTCCATGACTCCACCCCAATCCATATGAATATTTTCTCCGTAACAAGGGTGATTGTAGAATCTCAAAAGAATATGTATAGAAACAAAATGTGATTCCAATTCTCATATCGACAAGTATCAATAATGCTCATAACCAATGAAATCAAGTAAATATTTAGAAAGACAAGGTGTCTGAGCTTCTTTGGGAATATTTCATCAAGTAATCAACAATGATGCATGCATCAATATGATAATGAGATTATCTAGGGTGAGCTATGTGATGGATTTAACGTTATGGAACGATACACTACATCAAGAAATAGATGAGAGCTAGAAGGAATACAAACTATTTTAGTCTTTATTTGCAAAAAGAAAGTATTGGAAGATAAACTCTAAATCATCTTCACATTTCACATCCATCCTCATAAAATACAGATATAGTACTACATATACAATATTTATTGAAAAACTAAGAATTTACATTGAATAAATTGATGGGTTGTCGAAAATGTAACCCTTCTTTTGAAATTTTATAAAACAATTGTCCTTCATATGACAAATGATTTAAAGATTTTGCATTTATTTGAAGGGTGATTTTTAAATTTGTTTTTAAGGAAGGGTTTTAACCCCTTAGAAGGGATAGGAAGGGCTCAAATTTGATCACTGCACACAAGCGTCCAAGGCAAATCAAAACGTGAAAAACATAAAAGAGCAAAGAAAAGCAAAAAGTAAACAAAAGCAAAGGAAAAAGAAAAAAGCCAAAAAGTAGGCTAAGGAAATCGAGAGAATTTATAAGTTCTATATGTTATTGATTGAGAGCTTGCGCCTTCTTGGGTATCTACTGATTGAGGTTTTGCATTCTTTGATGTCTGTGATGCAGAGATTTTTTTTGTTTCGATGCGTGTGATGCTCATCTTTTTTCGTTCATCTGATGAATTGAAGTCGAAGTCATCGAGTGCTTATTTATTCATATGATGACTTGAAAACTTGGATGTCCTTTGTATATTTATTTATTTCGATCACAATGGAGTTAATCCATTTAGACTCATCAACTTGAAAATATAGGCTTTTGCTCAACACGTGGTTAATCTCCTTCTTCACTTTTTATATTATATGTGGCCCTCAACTGATACAATTGATGATTTACATGCTTTTCATATGGATTTAGTGCAATATTCATCTCACCTAAATCTCCCTAATTTACTTTTAGTTATGTGAATCTTTGTGGAAACAAGTATTCATATTTTTTTGATAGTGATGTGGCCTTACATACTGTTTGGTTGTCCCACTAGTCCACAATAGCTCCCATCTTCAGTTTGTCTTTAGTGTTGATATTGATTTTCTTTAACTACAAAGGTTGCATATATATTGTTCCAGTGTCTTTGGGTTTAGTATGTTAGACTTCCTGAGTGCCTTCCAAATCCTAAAAGGTTAGATGCCTTAGGTGTTCTCATTCATCTTGTTAAGATTACAACATCAAGAGTCATTCTCCAGTTTTGTGAGTAATATCAAGCTAGTAGACTTGTGAGTAATATCAAGTCCTACAAATATCCTCTTATGATTGAGGTGGTGATGCTGTAAAGCTTGTGACTAGTATCAAGTTGAGTCTTGTGAGTAATATCAAGTCAGTAAACTTGTGTGTAATATCAAGTAAAGTATTGTGAGTACTATCAAGACAGTAGGCTTGTGAGTAATATCAAGTTCTACAAATATCCTCATGTTGTGAGGTGGAGTACTTTACTATGTAAAGTAGATATACTATGTGATGTATCACTAGTCATGGTCAACGGGTGCTAAAAGTCTCGTTTAGGGATTAGCTACCCCTAGAGTGATTTACTTTAGCATGTGACTATATGACCCGTGGTAATACATATGGTCATAGGTTCAAAAACAATATTATGAGTATGATACGATGTAGATGATTGATTAATGAAAACACATATGGACCATGTAGAGATATTTAATATAAGCACATAGATGGAGAGAGAATTTGAATTGCCCATGTTGTCACCAAGTGAAGTTGAATTGAATAGAAATCAGTTGAGTATTAGTTATGGTAAACAAAGTTATGTTAATTAAGGAATCAACTCCTTAATTTATGCAAGTGATTGTTAGAAATAAACACTGATGGAGAAACACTAGTTACTATTTAGTTATATTCAGTTACTATTTAGTTACATTCAGTTATGTCCAATTACATTCCAGTTGCATGCAATTCCATTTAGTTCAGTTCAATATCATACAATTGTATGTAGTTACACTCAGTTCCATTTAGTTGCATGTAGTTCCATTCGGTTCAGCTCAGTACACTCAGTTAACAACTTAGTTAGAGTTAGTTAATTAATGGAAGGCACATATCTTCTTGTGGGGGATAATTATGGAGTGTCAACCTAGAACCAAGTCAGAAAGGATGCATATATTCTGGTGGTAGATAATTATGGAGTGCCAATTTGGCACCATATCAATGGGGGGTGCATGCTTGAATATGAATCAATGTTCTAAGTGTTAACAAGTTATTGATGCATGCAACCATTTTGATTTTGTTGTAAAACCTAATTTGACTTGTTATTAAAGTGTTATGCACTTGGACAGTTAGATACAATGTTCCATTTGATTTCCTCTCTCTGGTGCTCTCGGTGAAAGCAATATTCTATTGTGTTGTAATCATTCTCTACTACTTATTGATCATACTCTAAGATTGCTTGTTGGATTTTTCATCCTCTGAATCAGTGAAGGGTTTTCCTAGGGTATATCCTGTGTTCTATGGTTTGATTTATGTCTTTGGATTATTGATGATATTTATATCCATTGTTATTATGGATTAAAGTTTTAAAGTTAAATTATATTCATATTTTGATCAATCACTAACATGGTATCAGAGCAAGGGAATGCAAGAGCTTAGTTTTGTGCCAACACTCTAATCCTTCATAGATCTTGAAGCATTGAGCAAGAGCTTAAAGCAATGGATTCAATATATATATGACCAGAATATAGACTCAAAGGAACATCCAACTTCAATACATGGAAGGATGAGTATGATCTTCTACAAATTGCCATTAACGGACTCCCCTTCTCATGGGAGACATTTCTTGTTGCAGTAAATAGAAGAGAATACCAGACCAATTTCGAAATAATTTGGCATGATTGTATCCAAGAAGAAGGTTGCATCCAAAACAAGATAGTGAGCACTAAGGAGGAGAATCTTTCCCTCATGGCAATAACCGATAAAGACAGAAAATCCTTTGATCCCAAGAGCACTTTTCATGCAAAGAAGAAAGAGATCCATAAAGGTATGGACAAATCAAAACTAATATGTTTTTATTGTAAAAAGGCAGGTCACTTCATACAGAATTGCAATACAAGGAAAATAAAAGAAGGAAGAATTCATTCCTCCACCGCCATAGAAGGAGGTGAACCTTCTCAAGAGAAATCATCCAAGGAAGAGGATGATCGAAAGGGATATTTTCTTTAGTGAAACAAGATAATACTCTCTTGGTTTCATGGGTTCCTTATTCCCATGCAGAGACACACTTTCTAGTACATGCATTAAGTTTTCTTTTTGCGGTATTTAAAAGTTGCAGTGAATAAAGAAGGACTCTACCTATCTCTACAATGGTGCAGAGATCAACAGGGAGCCCACACAAACAATAAAGATGAGTACCTTATTTATTTATTTGCTGTTATAAATTAGATATAATTTTTTTTTTTATGTTTAATGACTGTCATATAGATCTGTATTTCTACACTTGGAACTTGCTTTAGCATATACATTGTTTTTCTATCTTTATTAGCATGTTATCAATCTCACGAGTCGAATTGTTTTCTAGATGATAGAGGAATGATATAAGACTTATGTTGGACTGATATATACTCATATAGGACTGATATAATGTTGCAAACATCATCCATAATACATGAGATTTAGGGCAGCATGATTGTTTCATAAACTGTGAACATAAGACTACATGATTGGCTAGATAGTGGGCTTCATGCTTACCTAATGAGATATGAACATGGGGCTGTATATTTCCTTTTTAAAATGAATTTTTTGGACTGATATAGGAATGATATAGGGCTGCATATTAGTATGTAAGATTATAATGGGTTATGTTAAACCTGTTGGTCAATAACTATACATAACTATGTAAACCATTATCAGTATATTGAGAGTATTTCATGTCAATAAAATTCATGAGTATGAAATGGTTCTAACTATTAGAATATTTTTTCTTGTAGGGAAAATTAAAATGACCTTACCTAAAAGTAAAGAAGGACATGAATGTAGAGTGATTCAGATGGGTGCGCCTGCAAGAGAACAGTTCGGGAGGTTCCTATGTCTCTTGGGAAACAGATAGAATAGATGACTTAATTATATTCTGATAGATGTGGAGACTTGTGAAGATATTCTATCTTATTTAGATTCATGTGTCAAAGAATAGATTCATATATAGATGAGCATAAGTATCCGGTATGGAGGACCCATATTATGATTCTCACATTTCATGGTGAGAGGAAGTTTCTAGTCTTGCTAGCTCCTGAAGAACTAGTGTAACTGGTTGATGTACCACCTGTTAAAAGGAGATATGCATGATGCTCATATTTAGAAGGAAGCTGAGAATTGTATTCAAGAATCTTGTTATGATTCTAATGATTAGTGGTGTGTCAGTCACCAGACAAATATTTTCTTCAGTTAAGGAAAATGTGCAGTAAAAGAGCCTAAAGAGTTTCAGGATGATGGACTACAAATCCATGGCCACACATATGAAGGTAAATATGAAATTTCATAATTCTTCTTTCATATTTGGAGGATCTCAAGTCAATAGATATGTATTTGGTTAGTCATAGGTCCTAGGATTTGTTATGTGCTTTGCAGTTTGTACATAGACAAGTACAACGCATGTGTTGTGGTACCTACTTGGTACAAGTGTATGTGGACTCATATATGTCTTGATCAGTAAAATAGAGTTTCAAAGATATATGAAATCTTTTTTTTTTACAGAAACATGTAGTTTTATTGAAATAGGAAAAACAGGTTTATTTTGGCAAAATACCAATCAACCTGGATACAAATTCACGAGAAAGTGCTACATAACACTGTACAGGAATAGAGACGTCCAAATAGTCTCCTATACTTAGAAATTACGGAATAGGATAAAAATGGTTGGGTTCCCCATTAATACTGAGAAGACCTTGAGAAAGATGACAAGCTTGATTTGCCAAATCATCCGCTAAAGTATTTAATCCCCGAAGAATATGATAGGAATCCACCTTATCAAAAGCTTTTAAAACTCTCTTAATTCTCTGCAGAGTTACAATTAAATAATTTGTTTTTAAACTATCAGAGGAATTTAAAGCTTTAATCAAAATTTCAGAATCATCGAAAATTTGGACAGACTTATATCCTTTATTCTTAGCCAACTGACTTTCCTGAAGCAGGCTGTAAAAATCCGCCCGATTATTGGACATAATGTCGAGCCCTTAGCAAAACCTGATAGAAGACAAACCATCCAAAGAGATAACAAGACCACCTGCACCACAAACCCTGGGATTACTTTTCGAAGCACAATAAAAAAAAATTGCATCTGAAGATGAACTCGTCCATAAAGAGTTGAAGACACCATTGTCACCTTGGAACCTCCACGACGGGGACGAAACAGGTTTCAAATTAATGTTCCCCACAACATTTGAAGATGAACTGAAACAATTCAAATCTGGCAAAGAAGATACTGAGTGGCCAATTATTTTTGCTAGCTAAGATAACGTTTTCATGACCACAAGCTGAATTTTAGGTCGATGATCACTAAAGAGACAATTATTCCGGGAAATCCATAAAGACCACAACAAAAATTTCGGAATTGAATGCCAATGTTTGTACAAGACTGCATCAATGCGTTTTGGAGGTCATCGGTCATGCTAGACTGAGTAGAATTGATTGACAGAATTTTTCCTTGGGCAGGAAAGATTAAAGTATTGAAGAACCAAACGCCAGGCTTGTCTGGCAAATTCACAGCTCACCAATAGATGATCAGCCGTCTCATTAGCAACTTGGAAAAAGCAACATCTGAAAGGCCCATTAAATCCACGCTTCTGCACGTTGTCACCAGTCAAAATTTTGTTTTTTAACAGCAGCCACACAAAGAAATTAACCTTAGGGAAGCATGAATACCATACTAAGTTCCAAATCACTGGAGGAAAGGAAGAAACATGAGCCGACATGAGAGATTGGAATGCAGAATTAGCAGACTAAAACCCTTCAGTGCCCCATCCCCACCGGTCTTTGCTAGTAATGTGAACTGGAGCTAAGCCCGAAAGAAGGGAAGAGAGATACAATTTCTGGGAAGATAAATGGACAGGAAGTTCTGGAAAAATCCGGCCAGACCAGTTGCCTTCAAGATCCCACTTACATATATCAGCAAGGCGATTTAGACCATTATTCTTGAACCAAATCATTAATTCTTGTAATTGAGAATCAGAGGAAAAAGATGGAGTGCCTGAGATGGAATCCTCCCAAAGAAGGGTCTTCATCCCGTTACCGAGAACTTTATACAAATTTTGTTTCAAAAACACCAGACATTTCCTGCAGGAATTCCAAATACCAAAGCCAGAAGAAGTATTTTCAGAAAAAAATATTTCGTAAAGAACTACCTTGTAAATGCTTCATCCTGATGATTTTACTAACAGGGTGCTTGGGATCATCAAAAAGACGCCAAACCAGCTTACCTACCATTGCCAAATTAGCAAGACTAGGATCACGTATTTGAAGACCACCCTCTGAAAAGGGGCACAAGAGGACCTCCCATCTCACCAAATGCATCTTTTTTTGGCCGCCTTTCCCTCCATTCCATATAAAATCTCTCATTAGTTTAGAAAGCTGAGTAGAGACAGCTTTGGGAGCAAGAAGCAAAGTTGACTAAAAAACTGGAAGCGTTGAAAGAACTGATTTAATCAAGACCAGTTTCCCATCTTTTGAAAGCCCCTATCCCCCCCACGAGGCTATTTTAGCCTTAAATTTGGCCAACACTTCAATCCACAGAGAAGGAGGATCCAGGCCAAGAGTTAATGGGAGACCTAAATACTTGATTTTTTCCCACTTGACAAAACCAGGGAAGCCAAAGAGATCTGAAATCCGGAGAAGAGCGAGTTGATCAATATTCCAACCGTATACTGCACTTTTGTTTTTATTAATCAATGCACCTGAGCTTAAACATAAATTATTGAGAATATCTTTAAAGGCCCGAGCAATTGCCATAGAGGCCCCTCTCAAGAGAAGAGAATCGTCCACAAAAAGAGCATGATTGAGTGGATCAATTCCCCTAGAAATCTTAATGCCTGGAATATATCCAACATTATTTTCGGCTAATAATTTTTTGCTAAGAGTTTCAGCCTTCAAGATGTACAAGAAGGGGGACAGCGGACAACCTTGATGAAGGCCTCTAGTGGCTTTAAAGAAATCAGTGGGTCTACCATTAACCAAAGGGGCGATCCAAGGCTTATCAGTACAAGCTCTAATCAGGGAAATAAATTCTAAACATAAGCCAAAAGAATGCAAGACTTCATAAAGGAAAGGAAGCTTGACTCGATCGAAAGCATTTTTCATATCCAGCTTTATTATCATGCCTTTCTCTTTCCGAATGAAACTAGAGTGTAAAGCTTCTTGAACTTATATGATGTTATCCACTATATGTCTGCCTTTTACAAAACCCCCTTGAAGAGGAGAGATCAGCTTTCCAAGCAAAGGCCTTAGTCTATTTGCTAAAAGTTTGGCTATTATCTTATAAGAAGCATTACACAGAGAAATTGGTCTGAACCTGTCAAAAGAAGAAGGGTTGACCTATTTAGGGATGAGGGCAAGAAACGTAGAGTTTTTGCACTCACCCATTTTAGCTTTTTTCTGGAAGGCAGTGATCATTCTCAGCAAGTCAGACTTGATTATAAGCTAGCAAAATTTATAAAAATGAATCGAAAAACCATATGGACCTGGAGCTTTATCTGACTCCATGGCCAAAATAACTTCAACAATTTCCTACTCAGAGAAAGGCTTCATTAAATCGCAGTTATCCTCAATACTGACGAGAGATGGAACATTGAGCAGAAAGTCAGAAGACACATCCTCATAGGAACAACCATCATCTTTAAATAACTTTTGAAAATGCCTACTAGCTGATTGCTTAAGAAGTTATTGTCCTTCAATGATGACCCCTTCATCATCAATGATTTTCGAGATGTGATTTCTGGAAATCCTGGCCCTGCATTGACGGTGAAAATAAGAGGAGTTCTTATCCCCAGTCTTCAGCCAAAGACTCCTTGAATTCAATCTGAGATACTCCTCCTCCTGCCTGAAGGAAATATTAGTTTTAAGCTGAGCAATCTAGTGTAGAGCAATATGAGAGGAGGTAAATTCTCTATTTTCCAATTCAACTTGCAAAACAGAGAGCTCTGCAACTCTATCCTTCCTTACACTCAAAGGAGTTAGAAGGGGAAATTTAATCCAATTCTTCAAAGCACACTTAGTCTGTTTCAATTTTTGTTCCCAGAAAAAACTGGGAGATCCAACCACAAAATTGGAACACGCCTGAAAAACCATATTCATAAACCCTTCTTGTTCTATCCATAGAGGACAGAACCTAAAAGGAATTGGGCCGAGCTCATCTTCAATTTCAAATTGCAAGGAAATCGGATGATGGTCCGACGCCAGCTTGGGGAGGATTTTAGATGAAATCAACCATTTGTTGTCCAACAAGGGACCCTGCACTAAGAACCTGTCTAACCTGGAAAAAATACTCGCTGCCCCCACTCGTTTATTTGACCACGTGAACCAGCCCACCTTAGGCTTTAAATCGACCAAATCCCAGTCATGAATCATATTTTCCATAGCATCTTGCATGAAGTCTTTACCACATGCTCCTCCTTTCTTCTCACACAGAGATAAAGTCAAATTGAGATCACCAGCGATAATAATGTTTGCTGGAGTAAGGAGCTCAAGGAAATAAAAAATCGACTCCCAGCAGTCTTTTTTTTCACCGTAATTAACAGGAACGTATAGGTTGAATAGGGAAATAGTTAACTTACTATTAATATGAACAAGCTCTGTAAATATCTAATGCTGGGTTACAAACTCATTTAGAAGCTGAAAATTATCTTTGCCCCATACTGTGGCAGGCCCCCCAATGGAACCTCTAGTGCTGACCGCCTTGCCAGAAGTCATATTCCACTTGTTTTGTTGATGAGAAGGAGAGCGTCCTCCTCTATTTTAGTCTCTTGGAGTAATAAGAGATCAAGAGGAGCCAATTTTATTAATTTTTTTATAGCTTCAGCTTTACTAGAGTGCCCCAATCCCCTACAATTCCAAGAAGTTATAAGCATTACTTACCCAAAGAAGAGGGAGTAATTACTACCTTAGGAGGTCTGTTTCTCTTATTTCTCCCATAAGACATTTTAATACTTTCCTAATTGCCTTGAGTCTTGAGCCTTTCATCCTCTTCTTCCCTTATCTCCTTTTTAGACTTCCTACCAACTGTTTTTTTTTCTCAAAGGAATAATCTTCTGAAGAGTCAAGACTAACATCATTTTCTTCCGAGCAATTTCAGCATATGAAGGAGGAGAGCAGGAATTGATAGGAGAAGAGGGAAGGGAGCCACCTTCAGGGGGAAGAGCAGAAGGACCAGATAAATCCTTAAGAACAAATATATCTTCTAAGACAGGCTCGATCACTCCCATATTACTCAATTAGCCTTCTTCAAGAATAGGTTCAGTGGAATTTAAGACAACGAAAGAGTTATGATCATCTTTGAGGATATCGCCAGCCTGAGAATTAGAAGTTGTCCTAGCCACAAAGTCACCAATTACTGATTTTCCTTTCTTTTTAAATCCCTGCACTGATTTTCCTTTTTTTTGGACTTGAGTCCATTGATCTTCTTTCTCTTTAACATTTGCCTCTTTAGATTTTTTGTTGCAATTTCTAGCAAAATGGCCATAGCCGTGACAAAATCTACACTTAAACGGAATTTGCTCATAGTCCAGCTCCTGGGTGTAAGACCAGTCTGCTACAGTTAACTGAATTGCTTCGGGAAGACCAATCTCTAGATCCACTTCTACACAAATCCTAGCACAGGAAAATTGATCTTTCCTTTCAGCCCGGTCTATGTACTTGCCGAGCTTATTCCCAATAATAACCAATGATTCAGTATTCCAACAATGCAGAGGAAGGAAGGGTAATCTTACCCATACCGGAACTGCGGATGGAATGTCCTGGGAAGGGTCAAAATCAGGAGTCCATTTATTCAAATAAATACCTTGAGGACCCATGAAGTATGGGCCATTCCGGAAAATCAAATCTCTGTCCTTAGCTGATTCAAATACAAACACGAATAAACCTCATTCAACAAAGTGGCTACGAATATCCTCTGAGACAAGAGGCTTCCAATTCCTCTGCACCCATCCTTCAATTGCCTTGGGGGAGGGCCATAGGCCAAAGAATTGACCAATGAGCCCCCTCTCAGCAAGATTTAACACAGAGTGGAAAATCCTTTTAGTAGGTAGCTCAACCGAAGGAATGACTACCTTCATTACAAACTTATTAGATGCCCCCCCCTTTCTCTTACCGTTGGATGCAATCAGCCTTTTGAAAGCTTCCAAATCGGGCAGGAGAGAGAGCGGAGGAACCCCTCCAGGATCCATTTAGCAGAGAACCAGGAAACAACTGCAAAACTCCCAAAGAAACTCAGACCAACCCTCCTTTTACAGCCAAAATCCAAACCAAAACAAAGCTGAGAATCCTCTAGCAACACCACTCAACAGGAAATCCATACAGGCACTACTCAATTAAAAACCTCTAGAGGGTCATCCAATGAGCAGGCTCAAGAACATACAACTGGAGCCACCAACAATCAGCTGTGCACCCAACGAGCCAGAGAAATCCCTCAAGCTTCCTAGCAATCCCTGGAATGGACGAGAGCACCTTCAAAAAGGAACAAATCTTGGCCCCAATCTAGAGATGAATCCTTCCACAACAAAGGAGAATCGACAACCACATAAGATTTACTTCAAAGCCATGGTAAAGTAGCTGCAAATTCAAAAAAACCAGAAGACTCTTTTCCATATCTACAGCCAATCACAAACCAACACTTTGCCAGAGCAAGAATTCTCAAGCTTTGCGTTCTCAAGAATTCACAAGACCTTTGCATCCAGAATTGATTCCTGAACAAAAATGGCCTCCCAAAGCTTCTTGAAGCGCAAAAATTGAATCCCCCTCCCTACGAGCTTCAATTCTTGGAGCAGATTTCAAAACCTCCAACAAAACCAGATCCTATGAACTCTTTCAAACGAAGCCAAGAGGCAGGAACCGGGCATGCAAGACGAGCCAACCACACAAATTTTTGAAAATGGTTCTTGGAGCGAAATTTTCCCACCAACTAGTTAATTGAAGATAAGATATATGAAATCTTAGTAGTATAGTGATTGATGAATATCACATGTGTTTCTCTAGATAGAGCATGTTGAAAAGAAGTAAAGCTTTTGAGGGTTCTAGTCAGTTATATTCGAGACATGGTACATATCCATAGATGAGCAACATTACCAACATTTTTATTAAGCCTTTGTCCAGGACAAGCTTGGTATAGTACATAAGAACTCCTCTAGTTGAAGAGGGATTATTGATGTGTCTCCATAGGCGGAAACAAATAAAGTCCCCACCAGTTAGTCATCGTACATGACTTAGGAAGCCAAGGGCTGCGATAGCTTGTGGAGAGAATCCACATGAGCAGAGACATGGTCAAAAGTCTCAGAAACTGTTTATAGTATGGACCGTTAGAGAACAGTTAAAACCTAACAAAGAGGTAGTTGGGGTGCTGCAAATATAAAGAGAAGGATCACTGAGAAAGAGATCATGACTTGAAGAACATCACAGAGAATGACAATCTCACAAAGAACTTCTCCAGATAGCAAAAGATTCAAGAAGTCAACAAATGTTGAAGATTAAAAGAAAGGATAAGTCTTTCTTTCTGCATGTTATTACACATTTGTTGTATAATGTTGCATGTGATGGATTTTAAAAGCCATGGTTTCTAGTTTAGAGAAAAATTATTTTGGAATGGATCTAGATAATGCTACTTTGTGTAAGTAGTTGGTTGGTCTTTGAGCAGACCTGTCGTATTTTATGCTTACTACTAAGCATATGTTTGAGTACCTTTGAGGTACATTAGAATAAGCTCTTTATTGGATTTGATGCATGGAAAACCTATTATTTGATTGTGTTATGCAACGATTGTTTTAGCTTGAGATAAGCAATGCAATGTGAGGCAAGTACTACAAAAGCTAAGTGTATTGCATCTAGTACTACATAAGAAAGATGTATGTATGAGAGTACTGCAAAATCAAAATGTGTTTTGCGGATAGTACTCCATATTGAGGAGTAGAGTAGCTTGGGAATCTACCTACTAGGGTGAAAGACTTGAGCCTACAGTCATTAGGTGTTAATAGTCAAGCTTTCTCGAAAACCCTATATGTGTTTTATGATAAAAACACATTTGAGATGAATTTTTACTTCATTGAAGTCATGGTCATGAGTTCCAATACATAGGTATTGATGAGCAGATTGCAAATTTGTGGCAAGCCTCTATCTAGTACGAAGTTTAGACACTTCGAGATAAGCTAGATATGGAAGAGAATGTCTCCCTTGCTGAGAGAGAGTATTGAGATTACAACATCAGGAGTCATTCTCCAGTCTTGTGAGTAATATCAGGACATCAGACTTGTGAGTAATATCAAGTCCTACAAATATACTCATATGATTGAAGTGGTGGTGTTGTAAAGCTTGTGAATAATATCAAGTTGAGTCTTGTGAGTAATATCAAGACAGTAGACTTGTGAGTAATATCAAGTTAGTAAACTTGTGTGTAATATCAAGTAAAGTCTTGTGAGTAATATCAAGACAGTAGGCATGTGAGTAATATCAAGTTCTACAAATATCCTCATGTTGTGAGGTGGAGTACTTTACTGTGTAAAGTAGATATACTATGTGATGTATGACTAGTCATAGTCAACGTGTGCAACAAGTCTCGTTTAGGGATTAGCTACCCCTAGAGTGATTTACTTTAGCATGTGACTATATGAACCGGGGTAATACATATGATCATAGGTTCGAAAACAATATTATGAGTATTATATGATATAGATGATTAATTAATGAAAACATTTATGGATAATGCAAAGATATTTAATATAAGCACAAAGATGGAGAGAGAATTCGAATTTCCCATGTTGCCACCAAGTGAAATTGAATTGATTAGATGTTAGTTGAGTATTAGTTATGGTAAACAAAGTTCAATTAATTAAGGAATCGACCCCTTAATTTATGCAAGTGATTGTTGGAAATAAACACTGATGGAGAAGCACTAGTTACTGTTTAGTTACATTCAGTTACTATTCAGTTACATTCAGTTATGTTCAGTTACATTTAGTTATGTTCAATTACATTCAGTTATGTTCAGTGTGAGATTTATATGCATTGCTATTGTGAATTAAAGTTTTAAAGTTCAATTATCTTCATATTTTGCTCAATCACTAACACATCTGGTTCTGGATTGTCTTGTTCTACCTTTGCACAATGGATAGGTTGTCCATTTTGGGATGGCAAAGTGAAGGTTCACCAATTATTTATGTGCATGACATACATATGAGTGGCCCACCTTTCTCAACTTGTCGATAAATAATGTGCCCTCACTGTGCCCTTGATGGTTGTTAATGCTTCCCTTATCATGTCACTTGTTGCAGAGAAGGAGATAACTTCAAAGAACTTGGCACATAGCTTCTTCTAGCAATTAGTATGTCTCCTTGTTTCTTCATGTAGATACCGAGATTTTGGGATAGGACTCAGCTCCTAAATGAATTGGTGAAACCAAAACTATGGCTACAAGCCTCTTTACTCCCACTAATGCTCACACAGGTCAATGTACTTGTAGGGATTGGTCTCCCCCATGTAGACTTCCTCCACCATATTAGCATGTAGAGATGGATTGAAACCGATCATCAACATTAGTTGGGTTGTGCCCCATTCAAGAAAATAATCTTTGTGCATTTCCCACCATCTTGCGGGATTTACTTTGAGCGTTGTGTCCAAGACATCCATATGACATTCTTCATATATTGAAGATTCCATTTTACGCAGGAATGACTCCAAGCTAATGGTTCCATCATTTGTTGGTGTCTTATTTGGTTATATGTCAATCCATCAAACAGATTTCACCATTATGCAACTCTTGGATGAGAGATGATGATGCCCATTTTTCCAATTGTCCCAAGCTTCTTCATAATCAATATTAAATGATTGGTTAAATCTCCAACTTACTATCCCTCTAAAGTTGGATACACGTAGTTGTCCCTCTTTCTCATCGTTAAAGATTAAATGCCATCCAAAACACCTGGTTCCATATTTCCTTGAACTGGCTCTGTGTATCACAGACATTGATGCATATATAGGGTTGCATTACCTTGATGCCATCAACTTCAAAGGTCATTGTTTTGTTTTTCAAATCAATTATCCCATAATTTTCATAGGCCCATTCAATTTCAATTAATGTTGGATAGGGATCCATCTCGCCCATGATCTCAATTACTTCAAAATATGTGGTGGTTTTGAAACATCCCAAATCCACTTCAACATTCTCTAAATTCACAATGGGGAAATTGCAATATTAATTTTCCATATGTAACTGAATGGGAGAATAAAGAAGAGTTAGGGAACCCATTCCTTCCCACGACTTCTTCAACATGATGTTTACATTAGAACCTAAGTCCAACATCACATTCTTAAGATCATAGTCATGCACTTGGGTATCCAAATGTAATTCTTGGGGATTCCACTTCCTACTCCTTTGTCGAACCAATTGTAGGTTTCTTTCTGGTAATGGGGAACATATTTCACCATCAATTTCCTCAACATCAGATAGGATGCAAAGTACACCACGTAAATTTTGAGTGACTTTCTCAACTTCCAAAATATACTTTAGTAAGTGAAACCATAGTGAAACAGGGTCCTTTGCTTTATCAGTACTTGATTCCTTGTCCCCAACTCTTGTATCATTCTGCATGAGCTAGTGAGATGATATTGTATTCTATTGGGATGGCATAGTTGGTATTCGGTCAAACATGTCCATAGCCTCCTAGTAGATCTCCTTATATTGAATTGGAATATACTTAGTCTTCCTTGGTGTTTCCTTTCTAATCAACAGGGAATTAGGTCGTCATTGATCTAATTCGTCTATCATGCCTTCCTAAGTGAAAACAAAGCCTACTATAGTTCAATCTTTGTCAAGGTTCATAGTTTATAAAGGTTGTTGGTCTTCTGGATTGCTATAGATCTTAGGTTGAGATTGGTCCAATAGAAGTTTTATTATACTTGATTAGAGTTGATTCTTAATAGATCATGTACTCTTTATCTTGTTTAAAAGTCTTTGAAGCAACCATAAGTAATAGTTATGTTAACATTTGCCCAAATCTATTAAATGTAAATAAAATTAAGTATTAAAAAATAAATAAATAAACAACAACCATAAATAATAACTCAAATTCAAATTCAATAGATTTAAATAAAATTAGATGTTAAAAAATAATAATAGCAATTACTATATATATATATAATATAAAGGTGTTGATTGATTTCATGTATTTTTTTGAAACGGTTTATGTTGAATTTTCATTTATATTGAAAGAATAATATTTAAATTTTTAATATGGTCATATATTCGAGTTAAAAGCAAAAAGTAGGCAACGGCAAAAAATAGACCTCAAACCAAACAACAAACAAAAGCAAAAAGTATGCAACGACAATCGTGGAAGGTTGGATGCATCGGAAACTATTTTGGCCACGCATACTTTTTCAGAAAAGAAAGCAAAAATCGACCAAAAAACAAAAAGCAGGAAACGACAATCGTGGAAGGCAATCTCGAGTATTTATAAGTTCTCTCAGGTATTGATTAAGCTTGTGCCTGCTTCGATGTTTGTGATGCCGAGTGTTTTTTTCATTTGGCTATGCTTACCTCGATGTTTGTGATGCAGAGCATTTTTCATTCATCAGTGCCTGTTTCGATGTTTGTGATGCAGAGTTTTTTTTCATTCGTCTGTGCTTGCTTCAAAATCTATGTTCTCTATTAATTGAGCTTGTACCCTTTTGTTTAGAGGCAATGCTTCTTTAATTCCTCTTATGATTTGAATTCCATCGAGTGCCTCGAAATCTATGTTCTCTATTAATTGAGTTTGTGCCTTTTTTGTTTAGATGCGATGCTTTTTTCATTCCTCTTATGATTTGAAGTCCACCAAGTGCATTTGAAGTTTTTGGTATTAATTGAGCTTGGATGTTTATGATGTAGTGCTTTATTCATTTGCTTTTTTTTTCATCTCATGACTTAAGTCATGAAGTGTAGTCCTTGTTTTGTATTCTATTTCCACAACTTCAATGGAGAGGTTTCCATAGGTTTTGTGCTTCCTTTAACATTTATTTTTCTCTAACTTCTAATTTATCGCTAAAAATTTAGCAAAATATTGAAATGTAGGTTTACTTAATGGAGTCTCTTTCACTAATTTTGAGGTTTCTATTTACAAATTCTTGATCTCTCTGAATTTTAATTTCTAAGATGCATATGATAAAAAGTATTTAGGAATATTCCAATGCTTACTTACAAAGCTATAATTTGTTGATGAAAATTAAATGCGTTGCTCATCAACATGGAAGGAGTTTATCTCACCATCGGGCAGATGAAATTTTAGATCTCTCTGGTATTAGTTCTTGTGCCTGCTTCGATGTTTGTGATGCAATGCTTTTTTCGTTGCTCAATCATTCTCTGGTATTAGTTTCGGTGCCTGCTTCGATGTTTGTGATGCAATGCTTTTTTCGTTCCTTAGTTATTCATGTGATAACTTGAAGTTGAAGGCATCGAGTGCCTGTGACTGCTTGGATGCAGTGTTTTATTTTTTCATTTGCTTTTTCTTTTTTCATTTGATGATTTGAAGTCAATTTCCTTAATAGGTTTCCACAATGTTAATGGAGAGGTTTCCATTGGTTTCCTACTTCTCTTAACATTTACTTTTCTGTAACTTTTAATTTACCGGCAAGAAATTTAGCAAAAAATTGGAATGAATGTTCGTTGATTTGTTCACGAAAATCATGTAATGAGCATGCAGCAAATTTAGGAAATTGTGTGCTCGTTTGTGGAGATCATGTAATTTGCATGCAGCCTGATCTACTATGCATTCTGTGTCTCTGTATGACTAAGGATCAGCTTGTTTGTTTCAACAACATTGATGGAGACAGCTTGCCTTGATTTTTTTGGCTTTTTTTAATAGAATGACATTGGATTGTTTTATTCTAGTTATTGTTAAAGTGTTTCATGTGTAATTCTCATCAACAGAAGCAGGAAAATTCATAATTTGAAAGATTCAGTTTTGTATTGGTAGTCTTCTATGCTAAGTGGTTCAATTCTTTTTATATTTATGCAACTTTCCTTAAAGGCCTAGTACTTCCAAAATGATGAAAAAGGGTACCCCAGTCTTTCCCTTTTTTTGTATTTTTTTTCTAATGGCATGTTTATATATGTGTGTATGGTTTATGATTAATGTGTTCCCTATTTGAAAATACCATTAATGGAGACATTTTTTGCCAATTTTCTGGTTTCTTTTTACAACCTCTTTTCTATGTAACCTTTATTTGCTGCATATGCTTCGATATTTTGCAGAAATTTGAAATGTTATAAATGAAAAGCTGATCGGGTTTTTTAGGAAATTTGTTTTCTTCTTCGTGCTAATTCTAGTTAGCACTGTCTTTGCATTCTATGTTAAATGTAAATTCTTTATTTTAGTCTAATTATTTCACAGTTTGATGCATAATTCTTCTTTACTATGATTTTTTTTTGCAATTAATAAAATTATATATATCTTAATTATGAATTTTAGTTTTCATCATCATGATACATGCAATTAGTGATTTAGCAGAATATTGCAGTGTTTAAATAGTCAAAGCCTTTGTTAATTTATTCATGGAAATCAAATGCCATGTATATTAGTAGACTACACTGCAATCCGAAAAAGTGAATTAGTTTTGCATGGATTGTTTTCTAAATCATGTGTGATTTGTCTCAAGGAAAAAATTACATTTGATAGCTTTGCTTTCTTTTTCCAACCATACATTTAACCTCATATCACTTTCAGTTCTTACACTATCTTTTAGTTCTATCTACAGTACAGAGCATATACATACCTTATACAAACTAACTTTTAGAGTTTTCAATACAAAGGGAGACTATTTACTTAGTTTGTTAAGTTTCCTTTCACAAACTCTTCTACAGTACAGAGCATATACATACCTTATACAAACTAACTTTTAGAGTTTTCAATACAAAGGGAGACTATTTACTTAAGTTTCCTTTCACAAACTCTTTGAGACCTTATACTTTTCAGGATTAATGTGATTCACAATTTAGCATGATATTGAAATGTTACTGGCAGATCCATTGTTGTTTGCCTATAGAAATAAAATAGTGAGATCTAATCAGTCCTCTGGAATGTGCCTAGAAGTAAAATTGAGTGGGATCTAATTTGTTGCTTAGAGAAGTAAAATAGAGTGAGATCTAACCAGTCCTCTGGAATGTGCCTAGAAGTAAAATTGAGTGGGATTTAATTTGCCTAGTTGTCCTATTTTTGAATTGTCAGGTAATCTGCGCACTGCAGGCAGGTGAATGTGGTGAAGGACAAGGAACGAAGGAATTTTAGCAATTGCAAAATTGGCAGAAAAAGATGAAACCGACAGCATTGCAGAGAGACCCTAGATCAGATTCTGCAATTGGTAGTAATAGCGTAACCAGCAGCATTGCAGAGAAGCCTAATTGGTTCGCAATCCCCTCTAATGAATGGATTATTATTAGGTTTCCAAGAAGTATAATTTCTCCAAATTTGAATGCCCCTTTCTCAGGCCTCATCAATAGGACATCCGCCCAAAGATAAGGATTGCAATGAACTTTCATATTCTATCCCACCTGAAAATAAGGATTGCAATGAACTTCCATATTATATCCAACCTGAACCTGAAAATAAGGATTGCAATGAACTTCCATATTATATCCAACCTGAACCTGAAGATAAGGACTGCAACTCAAACTCAGCGCTAGATGACTACGCTGGATATTCGACCTTGGACATACCTCTCTGCAGTAATGTTGTTGGACAGGTCTCGTCTGCCCTAATACTTAGAAGGCTAAGCAATTGAACAATGATTCTTCTAGTGGCAGTAACTCTTGCAACATGCAAATTTCTGTTCATCTACACTCACAGTGATGCAAGCCTAAAATATAGACCTGCTAATTACTGTCCAGATTCTATTTACATCGCTTCAAAACATTCTCTATTATAACAAATGATGCCATAGATAAGACCACTCTGTCTCTAATGCAGTCTTGAACAGAATTTTCTTTATTTCTATGGCTTCTTACTAAGATAATGACTATAATGCGTGGACTCAGAGCACTCGCCCAAATAGAATTATTTATCTGAGAGAAGACTTACCCTGTTTCTTGAATCAATGGATTTAAAATGAAACCATACGTTGCTCTCTGGTTACCCTCGTGGAGCACTATCACTGGGCACAATCACCAGTAGAATTCTGTAATCCCTCGAATCCTTTGACCACCATTTACCTCTGAATGCACTCGCAAATACCAAGGTTGGGTGCATTTGTTGATGTCCTCGAAGCTGATATTTTCACTTATATACTCCACATGTGGGCATTTTAGCATGCATTCTTCCACAGGCTGGGCATATAGTATGTATTTCACGACTGGACATTTTTCTTTGTTTATGTATCCAAGGATGACAGGTCCCAAATATATGTTGAAATTCAACCCGTACTCCCTTATAACCTGCAGCATGTATATATATATATATATATTGGAGTTACTGCAACAATACGGTCAGACTCTAGGGTATCGATCAGTATACATTACTCTTTTATAACAATTGCTCAAAGCAATCACAAGTTACAACACTCAACGCATTCCTCATTCAGTGTAAAACATAGTATTCATAGGAACATAGTACACATGTCTCAATCTGGGAAGTCAGCTCGGCCTGTCCGAGTTCTTCTTTACTCAATAAGACCTAAGAATCTGTCCCTCTTCACTATGAAGTCAATTGCATACCGTAGTGGTCTATAAACAATATATATCAAGATCGCATTCTTGGAGCAACGATTCCACACACATAAACATCTATATTTATTTTCACATTGGATTAAACAGTCATATGCTACAGGTCCAGAAAAAACAGAGATAACTCTCCCCAACAGAGGATTGCCTCTTTTAATCACATGCATGCATGTGTTAACATTTTCAAACCGGTAGATATATAAAGAATCACTCTTATACACAGACCAAGAATCAAACATAATTACTCTGTTCAATAACGCACATATACATACATCATCACTCAGAACTACTCAGAAAACCTTTCAATTTTGGTGACATCACTCTGATCGACTATTCCACTTTTAATTCTGACTTGTGTGACCAACCAATCTATGCTTCTAAGGCTAACCTCTTGGACCTTCCTGTAGGCTTACAATATAAAGAGAAAACACCAAAATTATAACTCTCCAACTACCTCCTAAATCCCTGTAACTGACTCCTATAATAATGCAATTATTTCTTAAAATAGAACCCCATCCTATCCTATTAATGATCCACTAATCAATCCTTTTGGACTCTACCAAATGCTGCCAACAAATACAAATTCAGTTTCAATAATTAAGCATCTAATTGAATAAATCATGACTTATATCTTTAGCCTTCCTTGAATTCTGCCTGCTAATGCAGATTTGTTACAATGATTCGTCAGTCCTTGCCACTCATCACTTTATCCTACTAACTAATAACTTTAACTAACGCCTTAGTAGCTTAGAACCTTCTAAACTAATGTTTTTGCAATGAATCCACATTCTTGGGCAATATCAAGAACCTAAGGTCTGATTAACACTTAGAATTATTGATGAGAGCAATGCTCCTGCATCACACAGGCAACTGTTCATATACACTCAAATATGGGAGAGAATTTCTGTCCCTTCTATTTTACCGATAGTAACCATTATTTACTCACATTGAAAACTGTTTTCTAATATACAGTGTCTCATCCACAAAATACAGTGCTAGGGAAAAGAAGTAATTATAAGAATTTCGGTGCTTGAGTTTTGTATGGATTATTTTCTATTTCCCATTGCTTTTATGCTTTTGTTGGTATGGCCTCTCCTTTAGAGGTGAAACATTGCCAAGAGGACAAGAAATGTTGTGTATGTTGGATTTTCATTGTCTATTTTCTCATAATTCTTGGTTTTCTTTTTACAAATTCTTTGTGACCTTTAAGTTTCCTAGATGCATGTGATTCTAGCCAAATATTGGAATGTTTAATCTTACTCTCAAATTGTGCTTTAAAACCCACCCAAACCGGTACAGAACCGGCCGGTTTGACCGGCCAACACCTTGGGCGGTTTGAACCGGGCCGAAAACCAGACCGGAGACCGATTCGGTAACGAACTGTCCGTCCCTAGGTATGAACTGGTCAATTCGTTACCAAACCGCTCTTAGCCAGTCAGGCCTGTAACTAACCGATCGACTAGCTATAAACGCCTCCGCAGTGTCAAAAAAACATTTAAAATTTGATTTTTATATAACCTTAAAATTTGATTTTTAACTAACCCTAAAATGCATGCTAAGGCTATAAAAGAGACCCCCCTCATAATTTCATAACATCGATTACCTTTGCCATGAGTGGTAACTTGACACTCAAGTTACCCTTTGACATTGATTGCAGCTTTACTAATTGTCATAAAAATTATCACTAAGAGTTATCAGAGATTATATGCATACTTACACCTAGTAGTTTATGTGGCTCTTTGCTTGGTAGTCACCTTATCCAAATCTTGTATCTATATTTTAAAGCATTATCGTTAACCATCATAATGCAAGAGAGCCAATTCAATGAATAATTTGAGTATCCAAACTCCGTGAGAAAGAAAAGGTAAAAATCTGTTGGCATGCATTCAATTAGAATTTATTAGTGATAGATGTATCATCTATGCTAATTCCTACCTCCGGTTCTTATATATTTCTCTTGACTATGAAAGAGCATGTTAGGTTAGTAGGCAGACTTCTCAACATTAAGTGTAGATTCATAAACAATTAATTGTGATTTTCATGACATGCCTAGCTCACATGCTTTGGAAAGTATACCATATATATATGAGTAGACTTTGCATGTTATGTCTCTAATCATCTAATGGCTTGAAATCATATTTTGGAATGTTAAATTTAATTTTTGTCATTAAAATTGTAATTTTTTTTGTATTTTTTAATAGCCTGGTTCATTGAAATCAAACCGCTTCAGTTTATTATCGGTTCTGGTTCTAGTCCGAGTTGACCCTTGACTGTTTCAACTCTCGGTTTTCTCTCAAATCTCTTGTTTATTTGTTTATGTAATGCTTAGACTTATTCTCAAATGGAACCAAGACTTCCCTCATCGCAAAAGTAACAGGAACCAAGACTTCAATGTCTATATGGAAAATTCAATTATGTGACAAAGTTGTGGAATACCAACAGCCATGGATGTTTTTTTTAATATTTCAAAACTACACCACCTCAATGATGTAATCCACTGTAAGTAATATCATGAAATCTTGAAACTCTAGATGTCAATCACAGGTTGGGTGATTGCAGATGGAGGGGCAGATTTTATTATGTATGTATAGAGTGTCATTCATATTACATAAACAATATTGCATAGTCTAGTAAAAAAAATGATGCTCTTGTAGAGAGAAGAAACCACTGAGAGTTATGTCAGAAACATCTTGGCAACCATTTTTTGTGTTGTTCCTTTTGAGAGAACTAGCGGAGTAAGTTATATCATGAAAAATTTAAATCCTACCCAATGCCAACCGTAGGTACTTGGGTGATTGTGGATTGAGGGTTGTAGGTAATGCATGTATGTATAGAGTGTCATTCATATAATTGCATAAAATATCTACACAAAAGATCACGTGTTTATCAGAAAATCAGTGAGAATAAGATTCATAACATCAAGAGTGAATTTAGGAGACCAAGATACTTCTGCATGTCACTAATGTTATTAAAAAATAAAATACAACCGAACCCTATAACTGAACATGTCTTTAAACAATCTCATTTGAATAAATTGCTTAAGAACATAAAAAAAAATTCTTGAAAAATATCTACTAGCTGAAATTGTTTCATTCCAGAAACATGTAAACTTGCATATCATTTGTTTAAGGTTTATACAAGATCTTGATGTCTACTATAAATGAATCTGATACAGTACAATAGAGTTGAAAGAGTGGATCTTTTATACCCTGCCACTGGCAATCAGATTTTATGCACCCTCTAGAATCTGGGTGAATGTTTTGGTGCTTCTCCTTTTCAGTTACATTAGGCTGATCAATGAACATTCAATATTGGCAAGGTTTCTAGAGCCAATTTAGTAGGTCAAAGGGTCTGCATCACCTTAGTGCAAGATTTCAAAATTCTTTGGACAATAGCATGTGATTTTGTATATCATGTGAATAAAGGAACCTGTAATAAGTTTTGAAAAAAAGTCAACTATAAGAGAAATAAAGTGAATGAAGAATGAATATATAAAGAACATATGCGCCCATATTCTAGACATATATTCAAAAGATAGCATCTTATAGATGATTTACAACAAATCATTTTTATTTGTGCATAAACTAGTTTTACTCTAATGACAGAAGTTGACCACATTCCATAAGCTCACTACATCTTTATTTAATATTGTATCTTTATAGGATCTACACAATTAGGTGGAGGTCCTATTGAAAATTGATCCCTCTTAACACCTTTGTTTCTATGAGCAATGTAACATCCATTTGTCACGCTGGCAAAAATGTTAGTTTGAATTGAATGGAATGTTGTTTGTTTAGCACATTTCCATTAGTTGGAATGGAACATTATTTGCTTAGCACACTTCAACACAGAATTTTGGATGTAAACTAAGTATTTTGTAGCAGCATGCTATAGTTAACATTAACAAACTAAGAAAATAAGAACTAGCTTAGCTAGTGTGAATGAGATAAACTAGGACAATCTTTTTGTATGGTTCCAAAGTTATTATTATTAAATTTGTCAGCTGTAATAGCATGCACCAAAAAATCATAATTAGAAACTATTGTTATCCTATAGTGGTTGTCAAAAATGTAAAAACAAAAAACAAGCAGCAAAATCTACTTAAGAGCATGTTACCCACTCACATCCTGAAAAAACTCTAGGGTTTTCTTGAAGTGTTTCAATCCAATAAAAACCACTCCCCTGGATTATATAAATAGAATATGTTAAAATTTAACAGAGAAAAATATTCATTTCCTAATAACATAACAATTTAACTTTAAATACAAGAGGAAGGAAAATTTCATCTAGTGCCCGAATTTCTTAAAAAAATGATCTTAACTATACCTTGTATGGCATACCCAAACAGTGGATATCCTTACCTACCAGGTACTCTATATTCATAGCTTATGGTCTACCCTCGAACTCATGCTACACTGCTCATAATAAAATGGAGTGCCTATTAAACCTTAATGAGCTTCTAGTGCACAAAATTCCCGTGAGAGCCAACATTATCCCAAAATCAGCATACATGACCACTAACTCTTTCAAATAGAATCAACATAATGTAATAAACATGTCCTCCACTTGTTGGTGGCATCAAATAGTGGATCTTGCTTACCGTTATCACACAATTGCACTAGCAAACCTGCCTTATAATTATATGCCACCTAGCCTTGTCATCGCTAGATGCCTCTTTGTTCAGTCTAGTGCTTTTCTAGTCTAAAGAGAGTATCCCTAAAAGGTGTATGCTTCCATCTAACCAATCAATCTGTACTAAGTCCAAAATTAGTAGCACACAAAAGACTCCCTAATGTCTATAAGTAGTCAAGAGTGAGGGTAAGCTTCAAATAATAATTTTAAGTGGTCGAGATTAGGTTCTAGAGGTAACTATAACAACAAAGTAAATGGAAATTATGAAAAGAATGTGCACCTTGAGTGAATAGAAATTCAAATCAAGTGCACAACAAATACCATAATAGTGTAAACCAGCTAATCAATGGCAACCTAGGATTCAGAGAATGAGGAAAAAGCACAACTGTATCAAATCACATTTACCCAAGAGATTTTCTACATCATAATGCGTTAAAGGTGACAGGCTGCCATGGATCCCCTTGCTTGTAATGGGGGTATTGGTCTAGGTATGGTGAGTAAAATAGTGAAGGGTTGTCCTCTGCAACAATAATGCCCAAATAATAATTGTCTAACCATGCCTCTTCTCTTCGAATATGAATATATAGAACTCTTTCGACCTTATACCAAGTTGACTTGCCTACTGGAAAAGAAGGAAAGAAATCTCCACAATGCAAATAGACATGCATGCAAACTAAGTGTGAAGATTTTTTCCATTTAGGAGACCTTTTTCACTTTCCATTCAAATTTCCATCTTTCTTTCCAAATAAAACCTCCTGGCTGGATGCTAGCTGTTGTGGTTAACTTGTTATTCTGGGTGAGTTTCATGCCTTCTTTAGCTAGCAAATGACCTTCTTTGTATTAGGTTGACCCATCTTCACAAGTCTGGACACTATCCTTAACTTCCACTTGTTTGTGTTTATGCCTTTTGGCTTTAAAGTGGTATTTTCTTGCCTTTAAGAATCCTTTTCTTGCTTTTTGATATGTTTCCAATATCTTGCATTTACACTAATCAACCTTCAAATATAAGCGTATTCTTGTTGTAACTATTAAAAGGTAATAAGTTTATTTACTTCATTTTCTAGTGAGCCGGGTAAAGATACCAAGAACATCCCTTTCCATGTCGATTCCTACTCTTTTCTAACTATATAGCACAAAGATTTCTTAATAATATCTCAAGCTTCCAGTCATGAGGTCGAACCCTTTTAAAGAGCCTTATATACATCACACAACCACAATATCACAAGACATCAAGTTAATAATATATTTTCTCTTGTAAGCTGTTTTTTGGAATTCATAGGTTTAATGATCAAGATTATTCCAGCTAAAAACAGAAAATTGATGATAGCTCCTAACAAAACTTAGTTCCATTCTAGTTCCAATTCAAAGCCAGTGTTGGGCCTTTCACGAAGCAACAAAGTATGTCTCATTGTAACAAAATATCCACTTTAGGAAAGACCTAACAGTACATTAAACTAGTATTCATGTACTTAATACGCTCACTTCAAAAAATAAAACAAGTTCTATCTTTGCATCCCTAATCCCGGGATCATAAAATAAGTTTGGATGCATTTGAATACTGAGCAGTGGCATACAATCGTTTTTCTGTCACCAAGTGAACTCCCTCCTTTTCTCAAGTTTTTCTCCTTCAAAAATAACAGCTTACCATATAAGGCCTCTAATTCATTTTTGACTTGGGATATATTAAGATGGGAAACTGATGGTTCTTTAGAAGCAATATGTAACCTCCATTTAAACCTTTCAATTGTCACCCCCAACATTATCTCCACATTTATGATAACATTCAATCAACAATATTTCAAGCAAAAAATTAATGTCCAGTCTGTTTCCTTGCTAAGGGTAAAACCTTCTGCTTGTTAGTTCACTTCTATTTGGTTGTCATATGTATGAAACTTGTTATTTTCCATCTCATACAAAAATCCCCAAGATTTCCTGTAGAGTGCATACATGAGACATTAGCTATATTTGCTTCCTCGAAACAAGAAATAATTACATTTTGACTCGAATCAGCTTTAGTGTCTACTATACACATAGGCCAATTCACTACACTTAGCATGTAAGTCACTTCCTCCCATATCTGCCAAGAAGTGTTGCAGGTGACCAATAGTTGGTCCACTGATTCAGCGACTTGTAAGCAAAGAAGGAAACAAGTCGAGACCATACCACCAAGCCTTTTATAGTTCTCTCTAGTCATAATATTATCTTGTATGGCAAACCAACTAAAGCACAGAATCTTTGTAGGAGCTTGCAATTTCAAAAGATGACGAAACCCCCATCTTGACCTATACACATTGTGTTCAAAGGCAATAGATTCATATGCTAAGTTTGTGAGCACCTGACCAATCGAAGTGTTCTAAGACCAATGAATTTTGTCTTTAGTGATCCCCAATATGATGCCAGCCTGATGAAGAGAATGGACATAGTCCTCCAGCCAATTGAGGGTCTAGATCCACAGCCAAAACCCAATAATCATGACCATCTATAATATATTCCTTGAACTCTGAGCATGATTAAGGAAAAATAGTCCCTTTGAGGGCAATACTGGTAAGGTTGGATCGAAAAAATTGTACATGTTAGATCCACCAAAAAAAGGGATTGACTCCAAGTCTCACATGAAAACCATTGTCGATCATCCAAGCAAGCAGCATGTTCAAGTACATAAAAGAATCGACCAACCCACTCCAAATATTGTAATTTGCATTGCCTTTTTGGTTGAGATTTCTCAACCACTCCAGAACTATCAATTTTTTAAAAGTATTTACTTCTAATGACTTTGCCCCGCAACCCATGGTAAAAAATCACTCTCTACAAACTTTTCATAGCCAATGCCTTTCTGGCCTGGAAAATTTTCTTAATGCCCCAACTGCCAAACATCTTTGGCTTAGAAATATTTTTCCAAGCCACAAGATGAATACCCCTTTCAATAAGGTTGAGAATTGTGAACCTGACCAGAGGAACTTGAAAAGTACCTAATGAATAAGGTTGAGAATTTGATGTGAGACTTTGGCTATTGATAACCAAAATATTGGGATGTTAGATAGAACAAAATTAATCAGTGTCATCCTACCACCTAATGTCAACCACCTGTTACACCAAGAGGAGATCTTCTTTTCAACCTTATGTCTAAGCCAAACCCAATATGCAAAGTGATAACAATTTGGTTTCAAGGAGTAACCAAGTTACTAAAAACCAACATCAAGTTCCTGCTACGTAAAGGGAAGACGGGAGGAAATCTAACTCAAAATACCTGCATCTGAGTTGTTCTAATAAAGGCATGATTTAGGGAAATTGATCTCCATACTTGAGGCTAAATAGAAAGTATCAAGAATATCTCTAAGGTGGTGCCACTCCACAACAGATCCAATCCCAAACAATAACACATCATCAACAAAAAGATGTGTTATCAAGTGGGAAGAAGTAACTTCAATACCTTAATTCTTACCTTCATGTTTTTCATTGTTAAACATATGGCTCAAACCCATGATCCATGATCCATGATCCATTGAGTAACTTCATGGCTTAAACCAACATTAATAAGGATTAGTTGCAAAAAGGACCAATCAACCTTGCCATAGGGATTCATTAAGTCAATCTTAGAAACCATGGATTTGATGCACTTATCCTTTGAAAAATGAATTATTTCTTGTGCAACTCGGACAACATAAAAAATATGGCACTGATGAATAAATCCAAATTGTTATTTAGAGATACTACGGGAGACGCTGAATTTCAATATATTTGCAATCACCTTTGATATTACCTTATACAATAAATTCATGCATAATGAAGAAAGTCCTAAAAATTCACTGTCTTGGAAGTCTTTGAAATGAGAGCTAAGAAGGTAGCAATATCTGCCCCCGAAACCAATCCCATTGAATGAACATCTTCAACCACTCTCACTAAATAAGTTCAACCAATCTCCTAGTTACGTTGCACTTGTACCCAACGCACCTTCAGGTGTACCCCAGGGAAAGAGGGCTAATTTTTCGACCAAGAGGGGTTTTATTGAGTGATGGAGGTCATGGTTGGACCCTTTGGTACTCCTTTATGGGTACAATGGCTTAATGGAACTGTTGACCGCCCTCTAAAGAGGTTTTTAACCTCAGGGTTGGTTTTTCGGGGCCCTTAAGCGTTGACCACTGGGTCTCATGGCTCCATATCCTACTTGCATGCCTAGGGGGCATCTGCTTAAACCATGAGACTCTAGTCTTCAGTCGCAGCCACTTCATACACCCTCCTGGTCTCTCAGTCAGTGGGTCATTTCTCTCCCTAATCTCCTTTCCTCAGAGGAAGGCATCCTCCATGACAAGTTGTTTTCGTGCTTTGAGGAGGGTGTTGAGGGATTTTATAGTATTCTAGGGGTTAGATGGGGCATAACGCCCTCCCTCCAGCCCGCTTCGGCCTTTCATTTGGAGCAATTCACTTATTTGAGCGTGTTTTGGCACCTGGGGATGCACATAACCCCAGGTAGCCTACCTTAGTCTATATTTTATTATTAATTTTTTTTAATTTTAAGTTGACAATTAATCATTGTGAATTTACTTGTTTTAAGGCATGTCGGCCTGGATTTTATTTGTAAAAGTGAGCATGAGATCTTATAAATAGATCTCCTCACTTTCATTTTAAACCAGCGTAGATCCAAATCCTAGGCTCTATCAAGTAGCGAGAGGGATCAAACTCTCTAGGTGCAAACCTCTCCACGTATTAATACACCATTAGAACCAATCACTGTAGCTACTAATTTATGCATTAATATTAATACATCATACACTGGAACCTATGCAAAGAAAAAGAAAATACTCACGGTGCAAGTTAATGAAATGCTAATGAAATTCAATATATTTTCAAATATGTCACTTTTCAATTTGACTATATTTACAATTATAATTAAAAAAAAATATTTAAAACATATTTTTTTAAAAATGTGATTTAAAAACTTTATTATTATTTAAATTCTTAAAACATTATAATTATTAAAACATTAAATTTCTTAAAACATTATAATATTATACTATTCCATAAATAGACTATATTTTCAATTATATTTTAAAAACATTTTTACAATTCAAATTATCAAAACATTATAATTATTAAAATATTATAATATTATATTATTCCATAAATTTACTATATTTTAAAAACCATATTTAAAATATAATTGAAAAAAAACGTATTAATATACATTTCTTTAAATATTTTTTATGATTATAAATAATTAACTATTAAAAAACCATATTTTAATAGTTATATTTCATAGTCCCATAATTTAAAACCTTGAAATACTATCGTAAATGAAAACATTAAATTATTTCAAACCTAAAGATTACATACATTTTAATACTATCCTAAATATAACTTCAAGTGAGATCTAGGATCATGTTAATATGGTTCTCACTTATTGAATAAATTAAAGTATATTGGAATTCAAAACATCTACCTCATACATGGTTTCAACATTGGTTGTTTAGGAGGCTTTGCACATGGTTTTAAAACCATTTGCAAGGCCCTCCTAAACCATGTACAATAAAACCATGGGTTGTTTAGGATGTCTTGCACATGGTTTTAAAACCATCTGCAAGGCCCTACTAAACCATGTACAATAAAACCATGGGTTGTTTAGGAGGCTTTGCACATGGTTTCAACATTTTTTGCTGATAATTAATTAATTAATTAATTATTATTTGGTTAGGTATGAACATTACAACATATCTCCATATTGGGTTGTTTGTGTGGTGGAAATTGTTTTTGGGGGATAATTAATTTTTTTTTAAAGTTTATTATTAGTTTTAATTTAGTGTAAGCCAACATGTTGAGTATAAAATTTATTATTATTTTAATAGTGTGTCACGTACAAACGTGACAACATCTCTCCCATACTGGGTTGGAGAGCACCTCGCTTCTCTCGGTGCAATCAGAACTTATGGGATAAAATTTACCCTTCTTAGGGTTTTCTCTAGATAAACATGCTCCTTTTAAGGAAGTTTTTTTGTTAATGCAAGCTATTTTTTTGGTAAATTCTTTGGTGAATCTCTACTTTGGTGATGCTTCGATTTGTGGGATAAACACAAGCACACGGAGGCCAGGAGTCTTACCTTTTTATTTGGATGTTGGTGTATGTGCATGTCTGAGACCACGGGGTCTTCACTTAGTGAAACCATGTCATAGCACCTTCGTTCATGGGATATTAAAGAATACCCATATTTTCATTAGATATTGATAATTACTTACAAAAAGCTTTTTGTTGAGCCCCCCTCCCAATACATATTTCCAATTTTAAAACCCCTATTTTTACAATATATTCATTATTTTTACTACAAACTCCTTTTTATACCCCCCAATACCTATAAACCCCCCATGCCCTATTCCCTGCCCCCCAATACCTACAATATATTGACCTTATTTTTCACAATTAAAAACCTCCCAATATGAATGAACGTGATAAGATATTGCTCAACAAGGTGAATACCGTGTGTTTGAGTCTTAGTGGTGGCCTTAAAGCTATACTTTTCCCTAGGATAGGCCATCACATTCCTTCTTGTCACCTTAGCAAACAACAACATGTCTCCTTGTGAGGGTGCCCTAGGGTTTCTCCTTAGTTTTACTAGGCTAGTTGCTTAACCTAGGACCCTTCCTCAGTAGGTTAGCCTTTCTCCTTGGAAGCCCTAGGTTGGGTAGGGGTTGTGCTAGGGAAGGGTTTCCCTTGGCTCTCACACCATTTTCATTTTCAAAACCTAATTTCTAGGGTTAATTCTAGGTTAGTTTTAGGACTGCAAAATTTATAAAAATCAAATATTTGGCAAATTTAGGGCCTCCCAAAATTTTTGGCTCCTAAAATTTTGCACCCTAAAACTTTGGGCACTAAAATTTCGTGTCCTAAAATATCGGGCCCTAAAATTCCAGGCCCTAAAATCTCGTCCCTAAAATTACGAGCCTAAAATCTTGGGCCTGAAAATTCTACTCCCTCCCTAAAATTATGGGCCCTCAAATTTTACACCCTAAAATTTCGGGCCCTAAAATCCCGCGTCCTAAAATGTTGAGCCCTAAAATTCCATGCCCTAAAATTTCGCGCCCTCCATTTTACGCAGGTGTACCTTCCCTTGCACTTCAATCCACTGAACCTTGCGAAATGACTTGCAAACATCAGTTAGATGGTCACTATGCTTTGTTGGTATTAATTGGAAGGACATTGTTAATGCTGGTTATTTCTACTACTGCATACTATTTATGATATTGTTACTAATAAACACATGCAACTTGCTTTTAATGTTGATGCAAATTGTTTGGTTACATGCACGTTGTTGTTTCTTATACTAAAGTGAATGCCTAAACTATTGCTGTTGTCATAATATTAACATGTCTAGATGATACATACTAATTTACATGTGCTTTAAATTATTATTTGATAATGATAAATACTTATGAGATGCATATATTTTTTATAATTCCTACATAGTGCACTTGTTATCTGCATATTGTTATTAATTAGTTGTGCAATTGGCTTATCCTTGGATGAATGAACTTGTATTATTCATACCCTCTTCTAGAATCCATTAGGAATTGGTCACTAACCATACACACATAGGAGATATATTTGGTGTCTAAGTGTCTTTTGCAAAGTTACATAGTCTTCAACTTCTAAAGAAGTTTGGAGAAGTGACTAAGGTGACAGTGGTTACTTTCTCCACATATGCTTTTCAGTGTCTTGGACTGCCATTTCAACTAGTAACATTTTGGCACCGTTGCGAGGGAACATTTCAAAATTTGAAACAGTTGATCCCGAATCATTCACACCCTGGAAAGAGTGACACCTGGTAAGAAAAATTGAGGTAAGTCTTTCTGGGTATTTTGAAAATGTTATTGAAGACTAATCCTGTAGATCTTACCTCATGAGTCCACATAGAAGAAGCCCTGCAAGGATTAACAGTTTGGTAAGTCTTAAAGTCCTAGTTATATATGATTGCATATGTTTTTGAATGGACTAACCTACAGGATTACCTGGTGACTCCACAAAGATCTTAGCCCATCCCATCTATCACGTATGCCCTTGTTTTATTTAGTACTTGGTGAGATTTGCTTAACTAGCCTAGTAGGTTTCTCTTGGAAACTCCAATCAAAGAAAAATAAAAGAAGTACTCTATAAAGACAGGGAATCCTAACAAGATGGCATCCAATTATGAATTGTGGATGACCATATTGGACTTCTCATGCATTCTAGGTTTCCCACACAAGTATGCCATTAAAGATGGTGGGAAGGAACTTTTCCCATTGTTCCAACAGTATAAGCACCTTGTGTCATCCCATGTGCAAACATTCATGCAATTCATTCAGGCAAGCAACATCATGCATGAGGACATCGGGATGAGGCTATTTATGCCATCTCTCCACCTAAAAGACAACTTATCTGTCAGAAATTGGTATGAGGGTTTTTCTCTTAGTAAATTCATTAATGCATTCAGTACGGATTGGGATTACGATGTAGAAGAACATGAAATAAAGGCCACGATCAACTGAATAAGGGAAGAAACCCTAGGAAAAATATAGACTCAAAATGATGGAAGAGAAGGAACCAAAGATGATATTCCATTCGAGTTTGAAGAGCTTGATAATCAGAGTGCTGCAGAAATAGAAATTGGTTTCGCTCCTCTTGATCTATCGACTTTCCCAAGATATTCATGAGTTACTCAAGGTATTCTGGAATGTCTTCAAGGGTGACCATAATAATTCTGAACATCGTGTGGAATGGTTTATGACTATGGCTTCATAATACGGTATCAAAGAAGAAGAAGACGTTTACATGTGATCATTTGTCCTTCACCTAGGAGGAAAGGCCCTTGCTTCATTTGTGGGCTTAGATAAAGGAACGATATAATCATTTGCAGAATTGGTAGAAACATTTTGTAACCACTGGGATTCAAGGTGCCATGATGAATGGATAACTCATGTCAAGCATGTGAAGGACTTGTTCAGTAAGGAAGCCCAAAACAAAGATTAGGTTGAAGAAACCTTTGTTCAAGGTCTAACTAATGATATTTTGTGCACGATAGATGAATATTCCCTAGCATATGAATATGATGATGGTCCGATATATGAAGATCTGGAAGTCCTAGTTGAAGAAGCTGGAGATAGGATGAGTTCTCCCTTCCAACATATAGAAACTCCTGATGACATACTAGATCTTTGGGAACATAATGATGAAAATTCTAAGGACATTGGTTACTGGACATTTATGGGTCCACCTCTCTATGATTCCTTGAGACTAGGTAGTGTTGTCTCCATATATTGCAGTGAGAAAGAGTAGCTTGATGAAGTTACTCAGGAAAAGCCAGAACTTGACACTATTTGGGACGAGGAACTATCAGTCGCCTCCAACAGGGATGTTGAAGACATAACTTATGAAAACCTTGTTGACAGAGATATGATCGTTCCTTCCCCTTATAAGGCTAATGACAAAGAATGGATCAACCCTTTTTCCACCATAATTGAAGATGGAACAACACCATACTTTGCAGATACGGTTGTTATATGCAAATGACCCATTATGATGAAAAGTTTGAAGATTTGGAACCCCATTTCTCTGGTGAGTCTTCCATGATGTCACGATCATACTCATCCTATAGCGGGGAATCATGTCGCACAAAGGATTATTTTTCAGATATTCAGCATATGATGAGCTTAGGTTATCACTTTCAGTTGTGCCCCTCAAGAAACGTAGAAGAAGTTGTTCAACCAGCTCTACCATACACATGAAATCCCTTAATAATACATGTCGACAAGATCGAGGAAGGTAGGTGGAAATGTATGATTTTCATCCTTCAGTTTCATGATATTTATTGTTTACTTTTCCATGTGAAGCATGAAGGTATGGATTATATTGTTGACAATTTCAAAATTTCAAAGATTATTGGGGTTACTAATATGATAGTGGAAAAGATACATGATATACCTGTATGTACAAAAAAAAGATTGAGTAAATGCAGAGACAGGTGGTGACTCACATGTGAAGATTTGCAGAGTCCAACTCCACGGATATCCTCCCAAGTTCAGGATTCATGGGTGGGTTTCAAGAAAAAAAATTCTGAAGATATGTATAATGGAGGTATTCCATACATAAGTCCACTAGAAGAATGGATCAACAAATCTTGTCAAAGTGATGCTTCTCCATGGCACCAGTTTCAAGTTTTCCAAGTTCTTAAGAAGGTCCGATGTCCTGCACTCATCAAGATAAAGATCTTAGTACAAGATCGACATATCATCAATGAGGTATTGTCTTGGATTACACTAAAGGACAAAGGTAAGATGACAAGTATGAATTGCTTACTTAAATGGTTACATTGGTGTTATGATATCACTTAACCTATTTTGGATACCGGGTTTAGTTTAGGTTAGTTGCATTAGGCATATTTTTGTGCGTTGAATTTTATGTCTTTTCATCCTTTAGTTTGTTTTTATTGTTCTTAGTTTGTTTCTCTCATTCAGCGAACAAGGTAGGACAAAAGTGTCTTCCCTTAGATACTTTTAATCTCTAGGACATTTGATATGTGTGTAGGTATCAGGTAGTAGTATATTCATAGGTTCTCGAGCACTCTCGGGAAGAACACTCGTCCCGCAGTTGGAGCCAGTGTTACGCTGCACTTGTACCCAACGCACCTTCAGGTGTACCCTGGGGAGAGAGGTCGAATTTTTCAACTAAGAGGGGTTTTATTGAGCAATGGAGTTCATGGATGGATCCTTTGGTCCTCCTTTATGGGTACTATGGATTAATGGCATTGTTGACTGCCCTCTAAAGAGGCTTTTAACCTCAGGGTTGGTTTCTGATGCCCTTAAGGGTTGACCACCAGGTCTCACGGTGCCATATCCTTCTTGCACGCTCAGGTGGCTTATGCTTCAACCATGATATTCTAGTCTTCAGTCGTGGCCACTTCATACACCCTCCTGGTCCTTCAGTCAGTGGGTCTTTGCTATACCTGACCTTCTTTCCTCAGAGGAAGGCATCCTCCATGCCAATTCATTTCCATGCTTTGAGGAGGGAGTTGAGGGATTTTACAGTATTCTAGGGGTTATATGGGGCATAACACCCTCCCTCCATCCCACTTTGACTTTTTGGTTCAGAACGATTTACTTATTTGAGCGTGTTTTGGCACCTAGGGATTCAAATAACCCCACGTAGCCTACCTTAGTCTATATTTTATTATTATTTAATTTTAAATTTTAAGTTGACATTTAATAATTGTGAATTTACTTGTTTTAAGGCATGTTGGCTTGGATTTTATTTGTAAAAGTGAGTGTGCGATCTTATAAATAGATCTCCTCACTTTCATTTAAGATCAAAACTTATGCGATAAAATCACTATGCACTTGTCTTACCCTTCTTAGGGTTTTCTCTGGATGAACGTGCTCCTTTTGAGGAATTTTTCTGGTTAATGCAAGCTAATTTTTAGATAAATTCTTTGGTGAATCTCTACTTTGGTGATGCTTCGATTTGTTGGATGAACACAAGCACAAGGAGGTCAAGCTTCTTACCTTCTTGTTTGGATGTTGGTGGATGTGCATGTCTGAGTCTTAGTGGTAGCCTTAGAGCTACACTTTTCCCTAGGATAATCCATTACCTTCCTTATTGTCACCTTAGCAAACAACGACACGTCTCATTGTGAGGGTTCCCTAGGGTTTCTCCTTAGGTTTTCTAGGTTAGTTTCTTAACCTAGGACCCTTTCTCACTAAGTTAGCCTTTCTCCTTAAAAGCCCTAGGTTGGGTAGGGCTTGTGCTAGGGTAGGGTTTCCCTTGGATCTCACACCATTTTCATTTTCAAAACCTAGTTTCTAGGGTTAGTTCTAGGTTAGTTTTAGGACTGCAAAATTTATAAAAATCTCATAAAAATCAAATATTTGGCCAATTTAGGGCCTCTCGAAATTTTTGGCTCCTAAAATTTTGGGCCATAAAATTTCAGGCCCTAAAATTACGTATCTAAAAATATCGGGCCGTAAAATTTTGCGCCTAAAATCTCGGGCCCTAAAATTATGTGCCCTAAAATTATGCACACTCCCTAAAATTTTGGGCCCTAAAATTATGTGCGCTAAATTTTCTGGCCATAAAATCATGCATCCTAAAATTTCGGGGCCTAAAATTCCATGCCCTAAAATTTTGGTCCCTCCTTTTTACTCAGGTGTACCTTCCCTTGCACTTCAATCCATTGAACCTTGCAAAATGACTTGCAAACATCAGTTAGATGGTCACTATTCTTTGTTGGTATGAATTGGAAGGACATTGTTAATGACGGTTATGTCTAATACTGGATACTATTGTTACTAATAAACGCATGCACCTTGCTTTTAATGTTGATGCAAATTGTTTGGTAAATGCTTGGTTACATGCACATTGTTGTTTCTTATACTAAAGTGAATGCCTAAAATACTAATGTTGTCATAATATTAACATGCCTGGCTTATACATATTGATGTACATGTGCTTTAAATTATTATTTGATAATGATAAATACTTATGAGATGCATGTATTTTTTATCATTCCTACATATTGCACTTGTTATCTGCGTATTGGAACTAATTAGTTATGCAATTGGCTTATCCTTGGATGAATGAACTTGTATTATTCATATCCTCTTCTAGACTCCATTAGGCACTGGTCACTAACCATACACACATAAGAGATATATTTGGTGTCTTAGTGTCTTTTGTAGATTTACATAGGGCTCTCCCCTAGGAGGTTTCGACTTCCAAATAAGTTTGAAGAAGTGACTGAGGTGACAGTGGTTACTTTCTCCACATATGCTTGTCGGTGGCTTGGACTGCCATCTCAACCAGCAACACTCCCGAAAGGTAAAAAAAATGTATGTAGAATTTGGTGATCCAATCTCCAAAATTTAGGACCCAAAAGGTAAAAAAAAATGTAAGTAGAATAGAATGGTACATCCATTGGGTTCGAGACACTTGTCCTTGGCCATATGTTTCAAAATTTGCTCAATTTATGCAAGAGTTGCAAGACGACCCACTTCTGCATTGTCTTCATTAGGGAAAATTTGAGGCATGCACTGCAAAACATTTATTTTAGCATTGCAAAATACCTGGCAGCTGACTCTTCAATATCCTATTGAGAGGTAAATTTAACATTGCCTCGATCCTCAATCTCCCCAATCTCAATCTCAATCTCCTATGTTTCATTTTTTGTTCGGAAAAAGGAATGAAAGAACCGAGTGTTTTTGTCTCCTTGAGTGAGTCCACAATGCTCTGTTTTTCAGAAGGAAAAAAGTCTCTTCAGCCTAAATAATCTGTTATTTTCCCTCTCTAACGCTTGATAAGATCCAAGTCCTGGACATAAAAAAAAGTTGTCGCTGAATGAGTATAAAGGTCTTTAATATGGTCTTCAATCTGCAGTAGTTCCTTTTTTTTTCGTTCGTGTTCTTTTTCCAAGAAGAGACCAAACCCTTTAGCGAGCAAACAAACCAAAAATTCCAATGAAAATGAACCAAAGACAAAAAACCGAAGAAAGAAGCATTCAAGAAGGCACAAACATCCAAGTAGGCATAGGGACTGCACTTGATGACTTCAAGTCATCAGATGAAGAAAGAAGCAAATGAATAGACAACATCGTTGCAAAACAGAAGAAATAAGAGAATGAAAAAAACATTAGAACACAAAGTGACAAACACGAATTAATAGAGAACGGTGATAGACTTCAATTCATTAGTTGAAGAAAGAAGAGTTGCATCGCCAGCTCGATCGATTGTTGATTGTCGCTGTTTTTTTTTCTTACCAGGAAAGCATGCATGGAAAAACTAGTTTCTGATGCACCGAGTTGGAATGTATTTAAATGTAAAATTTATGTATACTTAAGATATGCTCCATATTTACCATATTGTGTGTTAACTTTACTATTTGACAATATTAAAATTCTAAAAATATCCTTTCAATATAGGTAAGGTGGAGGATAGCATAGAATTTTTCAAAAATACATTAAATCGAACACCATAATATGCAACTTTATATATATATGTTATTCTTTAAAGACTAAATTTATTTACAACTATTGGATTTGGCCAAGTGTTAGCATAAATATCGTTCATGGTCACTTAAAAGACGCTTAAATAAGATGTAAGATTACTTGGTTTATTGAGAATTCACCATAATCAAGTTTAAAAAAAACTATACTTCAAAAACAAGGAGATCATTGATGCAACCATCAATGAACTGCATCGTGGCCCATCCTAAAACTTCAATTTGTTTAGACTCTCCAATTGCAATCTACAAAAATAATACTATTAGATGTAGAAGGATGCATCTCATGAGAGTGCATCATATAGTGTGAGGTGCCAAAATCAAGTATTTAGTTGTTTGAAGATGCTTATAAGGCTTTAGTAGACAACACATGTAATTTACTAAGAGGTTTGGGAACTCAAATTTTGTGCTACTACATGGCTTCATTCAATGGTTCTACTTTGATCCAACATTTAGATTCATCACGCCCAAGTATGCCATAAAAAATACGGCTTATACGATTTCTTCTTTGTCTTTGAGGAAGACTCATCGGGTACAAAGATGGAGAAGTAGAGGATATTGAATCATTTTTAGATTTGGAGGTAGACTTACCTGTTTAAGTAGGATCAATATTTTGTCTGCACTAAGTTTTGTGCTTACCTTTGGAGGTTTGAGTTACAAGAGCTTCATTCTTAGATCCAGAAAGAACATCTAATTGCACAATGTTATATTGTTCTTTGTTAAGATGCTCATAGAAAATATCAAACAAGAGCATTTTAAGGCTCTGATCCAAATGCATCCATAATAGAATAAAAGGTAGAGAAAATCCCATAGAAGGACCATTCAACTCTGACAAAATTAGAAAAATACATTCTTCATCTATTTTGATTTTTCTACAGCCTCTCAATTGTGATAGCAACAACTTGAATTTGGTAAGAAAATCTTCGATCCAAGAATGCTCATCAAGTACAAGGGATGGCGATTCAACATCCAATTTCAATGCTTGAAATTCATTGACTTTGTCAAATAGTGAACTCAAATTGTCCCATCTTTGTTTTGGTGATTTACATTCTAAATCATGCATCCCAATCCAACCCATGCATTCTTCAAGTTTGTTCCTATAAGCAAATCCCTCAATTTCCTTTGCAAATATTGGTTGTGCTTCGACCAACATTTTCCATAGACCTTTTGATTGTAGAAGTTGTTTCATTTTGAGTTTCCAAGTATGACAATTACATGGAGTTAGGACATCAACAACCCTACTCTCAACCATTTTAACAAGAATCACTGAGAGCAAAAAACACACACTAAAAATGTGTCTTGCAATCTCCAAATATTTGATAGTGAAAAAATGCAATCCCCATGCACAAAACAAGGGAGTTGATTATGCTAAAACATCTTATCAAAAAATAAATGTAGAGAAATTCTACAATTTGTTTAAAACCATTGTGTTGTGTTTGAAAATTACAGAGCCTCGGTATTGAGAACCATCACCTACATTTTTTATTTTTTAATATATTTTGGTTTTCCATTTTCTATTTATTAATTTATTTTTTAATAAATTTTGTTTTCCATTGTCTCCGCCCTTGGGTGGGCATGGTGCTTACAGGTAGAAATGACTCAATAAAGGGCCTATCATTTACAACAAGAGGTTAGTAACACTAAAGAACTATAACGGATTTAAATTTGTGCTTTGATTTTTGGTTTTATTAATTTTATGTTTTGATTCATTATTTTTATGTTTTATTATTTTTAGGTATCTTTTTTTTTCTTCAGTATCTTTATGTTTTACTATTTTTTAGGTATATATCTTACTTTTTTAAGTAAAAATTAGTGATATTTCCCTCTCTTCCTCTAAAACATTTAAATAGAGGGAAGCTTAATAGTCATCTACATGATATTAGTAACTCCATGGAATTGTAATAGATTTTAAATTGTGACTTAAAATCTTCTTGTCGAGAACATGTTTTAAGTAGATGACCTCATAAGTCTTTTTTTTAATATTTCACGTATATAATGGATATTAAAAAACGTAAAGTTCATATTTTGGTGGTTTCGATAAGAAATAAATGAAGTAAATTAATAAAAGTAAAATATGGAGACAATATTGTTCACATAGAAAGCAATTTGGATTATCGTGTATGTAAACTGAAACACTATTAAGTGATTACTAAGGATAATGGACTTTGAAAGATAAGCTATACAAGAATGATAAAAGATGCAACATATTACTCCACTTGCACAAGAGGAGAACAATCACAATTATTTCCATGTCATACCTCAATCACGTAAAACAAACATAGAATCATCTAGACTTTGGATTTGCCATCCACTAAGAGGGATCAAATCCTTGGAGGTGCAAAAATCTCCTCAAGTTTTGCACAAAAGTTTAGATGGATCTATGTTGGGATCTCCATGTTAGACTTTAGGCCTTACAGGAGGCACAACAACTTCAAACATATTTTGATCCCATGTCTAATCTAGAACAATACCTCTAGTTCTAGAATTAGAGTTTTTTTTCATTTGACACCTCATTTGGAAGTGTTGTGAATGCATTGTAGGATATTTATGTTTAGGAATGGATTGGTCCATTCATAGAATAATGATGTCAGATTGTCAAAACCTACTAGTAGTGAGTGTCTTCAATTCGATAGAGGACTGAATAGTGTGTTTTCCTTGTCCCTTCCTCTTTTTGTACCATCTTGTATAAGGAAGGAACACACACTAGACTTCCACCAAAGTGATAATGAAACAACAATAATTTTAAAACAAATGAGTAATTATGATTTTTAGATAGTGAAATGTTGTTTAGATAGAGATTTTGTTGAAAGTCTTTGAAATCCAACATCACCAAATTCCCAAAGAACATTGAAATATTCTAAGTGGATGATACGATTTTTTGGGTTGGTGGAGCTTTTCTACATGCTAGAATTTGATGTCGCTAAATTCATTGGAGTCTACTCTACCTTTTGAGTTTGCAAGATCAACGAAGAATTGTTTATTAAATGTTATTTCATAATTGATTTGATACATTAGATTCCATGTAAGTAGGTAGGGTCATGCATATTTGAGCTTTTATTTGTAGCCCAAAATGTGTCGTTGTATCCATCATGTTTTGAGAGGTTTCGAAGTTTCTTTATTGTCCCTTAAACATAAGGACACGTCTTGTGAGGAGTGATGGTTAAAGGACTCAAGAAGCCTTTTATGTTGTATATTGGTTTTAGAGGTTTTTAATGTAATATAGTTGTGTGGGTTATGGGTGTGCCATCTAGTAGTAAGTAGCAAGGGGATCTAGTTTATTTGGAAACTAGGATTAAAAATTCTATGAGTGGGTATGGATGAGGTAAAGTACTATTCCTCAGTGACTTTGGTCGCATATACGCCGCTATAGTGTAAAAAGGACTATAAAAAGTTTTTTTCAAACAAATAAAAAATTTGTTGATGTTGCGATTTTCATATGTTCTATTTAGTGACAAGAAATATCTTAATTTATGAGTGTTTTTCCTTGTTAGCACACAAAATGATATTGTCAAAATTTTATAGCTAATTTTTTTACGGCATAGATATGTGTCAAATACTATGACAACTTTAGCCAAAGACGCTATAAGATGTATTTCTCAAAAAAAAAAATGTTGGCATACTTTTGATTTTTTATATGTTGCATTCAGTGATGAGAATTATCCCCCTTTATGATCATTTCATCATATTAGTGCACAAATTACATAATCAAAATTTTATGGTTAAATGGAAAAAATTGTTAATTTGCAATCCATGGTTTCCCCTTCCTTAATATATTCCTTCTTCTCTGATCTTCCTTTGCTCCTCATCTTTCCTTCTTCCTAAGTCCTAGGCCTTTCCCATTTGCTTGTCTTAGATCAAAGTCTGTTCCACATATTTTTTGAAAACATGTATTATATTTACAAAAAACTATCCATAAATTACAAAAAAAGGGAAGGGTGTGTATAATGGATATCTTAATCACTTTTGTAATGCAACTAGAATATAAATAACATTAGAATAAGCCAAGGGAAATAAGGATCAAACATCCTTAATCAATAGTGTGGATATTTCCCATGAAGTTGGGTAACACTTTTTGGCAAGCGGAGGGCATGAAAATGGTAGAAAACGATCTTGATTGAGCTTTTGTTAAGCCCTCAATTGAAATTTTGAAAGCTCGATCGAGGGCTTAGCAAAGCGCTTGATCGAGCTATTTTCATAAGATCAATTGAGGGTTAACAAAACTCTTGGAGTTTTCTTAACCCTCAATCTAGCTTTAAAAAGCTCGATCTAGCTTTCTAGAAAGATAGATCTAGCTTTTTTAAAAGCTAGATAAAGCTTTTAAAAACTAGATCGAGCTTTTAAACTTGATCAAGCTCCTTCACTCAAAATAACTCAAGCGTTTTTTTCAAATTTTTATTTCACAAGAGCTTGATCGGGATTTCAATTTAACCATACTTAAACCCTCTATTGAGGTATTTAAAATAATGCCCAAAATATCAATCCATGGTTTTCAACACCTCGGTCAAGCTATTAACTTGATCGAAGGCTTTAAAAAAAATGCTTTTATCCCTCTTTTCTGCAATTTTTACTTCCCTTTTTACCCTTCCTAAACTTTGTCCCAGGATGCACCTTAGGTGGTAGACTTCATACGTATAGATTCATCAACAAATTATCTCCATTGGGATATAATTTACAGGCTTATGATTTCATAAGATTTTTTTTTCTTTTTCAAACTTACACTTACGAAACCATGTCCGCAACTTCAAATCAACACAAAGAAAAATCAATAACATGAAAATTACACAACCAAAACATTTCAAAAAATATATATTCCCCAGTATAATTAAAAAAATGTGAGCCCCAGTGCATTTAATGTAGATTATGCCATATATTTTTTTCAAAAATTATACATTTATCACTAAATTAATTTACGTGCACACAAACCACTTGTTAACTTTTCTTGAAATTTACAAGAACCAACCTATCATTAAATGCAATTTTGACATATTAAATAAAAAATTTATTTAAAAAAATATAGGCGAAAAGACAACATAATTCCCTACATTTTGTTTCTGTGTTGCATATTGAAATTCACAAGGCATATACGAGTTTTGAGGGCTTAGATTTTATAAATGTGTGAAAAAACAAATTTTCACCGTCACTTTTGGCCAAAAAAAGTGTTACCCATCTTCATGGATTTACCGTGTGCCATTGGTTAGGAGTTGATGATTTAACTCTTTGCAAACATAGTACAAAAAGGAGGCAATGAACTAACCTCATGCTCAAAACAAAAGATATGTCAACGAGGAAACTGATTTTAGTTATTTCCACCAACCCTTTCCATACTTCTTCACGTACAACTAGTAATTCTCTTTATAGTGACACCATTTCCACCAATCCACAACAATTTTTTGATGCTGTGGGTATAGCAAAATGGGATGTTGCTATGACAAAGGAGTATTTTTCCTTGTTGAAGAATACCACCTATAATCTAGTTCCTCTTCCTTAGGAACAAAATATTGATCATTGTCAATGGATTTATAAAACCAAATATGCAGTAAATGGTTATGTTGACAAGCACAAGGCACGTCATGTCGGGAAGGGATTTTTACAAGTTAAAGGAATTGATTATTTTGAGACCTTTCCCCTATTTCCAAGAGTGTTTTTCTACATGGAGGTTTTTACGAGGAAATTGACATGGAGAAATATTTTGGTTTTATGTAGGATCCTTCACATGTTTGGAATCTCTAACATTAATTATGTGGTATCAAACAATCTCCCCGAGCTTGGTTGAGAAGATGTATAATTTTATTATTGTTTTAGGTTTCAATCGTTGTCATTCCGATCCTACAGTGTACTCTAAGAGGTAGGGTGTTGTTCTCTTGATTTTGGTTATGTATATGGATATTTAATTCTCATTGGTAGTTATTCATCCCCAATTTAGAGAGTTCATTGAGAACTAATGGAGCAGTTTGATATGACAGACCTTGGTCCTTTGCATTATAGTTTGATCAACTCACATGTCCTTCAATCTTCACAAGGGATTTCCATTTTTTGGTAAAAGTATGCCCTTAATTTACTTCATTTCTTTGGCATGGTTGATCGTAAGCCTCCACCCACTCCATTTTAGTTAAGGCATTCAACTTCTTGTGAGTTGTACTTCACTAGTGCTAATTCTTTGTTATATAGGAAATTGGTTGGGAGTCTATTGTATTTGACCCATACATGACCTGCCATCTCGTTTGCAAGCGTGTCTCTTAGTTCTCTCAATTTATTCATTAGAAGAGAGGGTTCCACAATGTAACATCATCACCCCAACTTTTCCCCTTGGAAGAGAGGGTTTTACTCCTTCAGTCTAATCCAGTCTAGAGGAAGAAACTCATATTTAACCATCCAGGTTTTAATCCATAGTGGAGCTTCTTTTAATAGTTTTCCCCTAGCTCCTCTACTGAGTTTTCCTTTGGATTTCAATGATGATTGGTTTTTTTCGACTACAAGTTCCAAAATGTAGCCATTCAGAGCGCATTCAACCTAGAAATCAACGACTCTGGTCAAGGGTGAATCTAGTTGATTTAATCTAATCAAATCCCTTAGAGTCCACTCAATAGTCTTTCTCTATCTGTTGTGGTACTCAGGTGCTTCCGTAAGTCAGTTTAACCACTCTGTGAAGGTTACTGGAAGTTCAACCCACAAAAGTTCGTACTGATCTAGTGGTGGACCTCCATAAAAAAGATATTGTTTGAACTTGGATACTTCCCACCCTCGTAGTTCATCTGCTTGGGTTGCAAAATTGTCGAGCTTCTTATCCCACCATGACTACATTTGACTCATCATCACATAGGTATCCATGCATTTAACAGAGTCCCATTAAAAACTAGGTCCTATCAACGAAACTATTTGTTGGTGCAAAATTGAGATTGAAGTTCTTGTGCATGGACCAACAAAAAGGTGTCGTTATAGTCTAGAGTGATGGCATTTTCAATCCCCTTAAGGGGGAGGCCTTGCCCGAAGCATAAAAAAGACAGGAATAAGATAGGGATTTGTTAGATGTATGGATACAATTTGGGGGTTTTGTAACTCATATCAAATAAATATCCATCGCAACATCATTCATCCACGTATATCACAACATTGCTTATTCAAATACATTATTCATTCAAGCATATCATGATAGTAAACATAAATAAGCATAAACATAACACAAAAAAATTGAGGGGCACACCAATATTTTTCATTATAGCAAATACTTCATTACAATAGATTACATCATGACTCTAAGGCCTTACATTCATCGCGGGATTACATGTCGCAACATATGAAACAAAATGAACAAAACCCAAAACTTAGATACATGTCTTTCGTTGCGGAGCTGGTTGTCTTTGTCTTTGGCTAGCTCTGATCTTTCTTTGATCACTTATATATTCTTTTTCGTCTGATACCCTCTTTTTTCTTACCGTCCAATTGTTTTTATACTCGTAGAGAGGGTCCAAAGCTTGTTGTAGTCATTACCTCTTTTTTGCAACTCCCATTTTCTCTTCGCACTTCCTTCTTTGGTCTTCTCTTCTTTCACATTTTTCATACTTCTTCAGAAATGAAGGAGCCAACAAAACCTTTTTATACATTGCCTCATTTTCTATAGTTGCAATTGGGGTGAAGGAAATTGTCCTTGGGGTCTCATCTTGAATCCTCCTTCCTTCATACATTTTTATGTTGTTTACTCATTTTTAGGAAGGAGTTTTTTTTTCCTATGGGTTTATTCTCTTTTTCTCTATGTCCGAGAGTTTGTACATGGGTTCCTTAGCAAGCTTTGTTTTTAGGGAGCCATTTTTGTTTTTATTTTATTACTCCTTGTGTTTTTCTCCTTTTTTTGAGGTGGTTTGGGGGGGGTTGTTGTTGTTGACGTTCTTTTCCAAACAATTATCCAATTCTATAGTTTTCATAGTTGTAAGCCAACCCTTTGAAGTTGCGAGCTTACATAGGTCATCTTTATCTACTTAGTGGTACTAAGTTATCCATTGTGCCTATTCATGTTGCTATAAATAACGAGTTTTCTCTTGTATTTGTCTAATAGGTCTAATAAATCTTGTATGATCAATTATCACCACAATTGATAATTAATCTAAAAGAATATAGTATCAAGTCTACTTCTATTTTAAGTGCTCCTAAATAGATTAAGATAAAGTTTAGATGATTTGCACCTAGTTTTCGATGACTTTTCCAGTCAAAATTTGACAAAAAAATGTTGAAATTGCAGTTTTCAATTATAGAAATTGGATATTCCGGGTAATCGAGGGTGTTGAATCCATTCCTGCTATCAAAATTGCAATTTCAACAATGGAAATTGCAATTTCAACAACAAAAATTGCAATTTCAACAATAAATCATCTTGCCGGATTTTGGCCATCTCGCCGAAAAAGTGCAAATTGTCTAAACATTAGCTCTCCCTCAACCATTATGTATGTTTTAATATGCTCATATTATTAATATTTTTTTTAAAACAACCCATAGTATGTCATGTTTTTCTTTAATGAACAAGATTAAACTTAAAAATAACCCTATAATTCATGGTCTTTGCCTTTCCAAAGATGTTTGCATATATTATAATTCAACATGAGCAATTTATAGGTGGACTCCAAACATTCACAACTTTGTTCGTAGTACTTAATTGGATCCCTTAATCGCCATATTACATCATTTCACACAATGGTATATTTTTGTGTTAGCTCAATCCATGTGTTATCTAATTGATTAAATCAAGTTTTGCTTGGAAGATAAGTATGTTAGATTGCATAGTTCTTAGGTTGAGCTTGGTCCACTAGAAGTTTTCTTATACTTGGTTAGAGTTAATTCTTAATAGATCATGTACTCTTGGACCTTGTTTAAAAGTATTTTAAGCGACCATAAGTAATAATTATGTTAACAATTGCTCAAATCCATTAAATATAAATATTAAAAAATAAAAATAGTAAACATGAATAAAAAACAAACAACAAACAACAACAAAAAACAGACATAAAAAAAACCAAAAAGTAGGCCACAAGAAAAGCAAAAAACATACAGCACAGAAAAGAAAACAATGCAAACAACAAAGAAAAAAAAGCAAACAACAAAGCAAAGCAAAAAATGACAAAAAAAAAAGCAAAGCAAACAACAAAGAAAAGAAAGCAAAGCAAAAAGCAAAAAACTAAAATGCAAACAACAAACAAAAAGCAAAACGCAAACACCAAACGACAATTGTGGAAGGAAATCTCGAGTATTGATAAAGCTTGTGCCTATTTCGATGTTTGTGATGCAGAGCTTTTTCATTGAGCAAAACTGCTCTATACAACCCTCATTTGCAAACATAAATACAAAGTTCGGGTTATCCAATCTGCATTTTTATATCGGATGTCTAGTGGTAATCGATTATTTTAGCTGTTGTGTTTTATATTTCTTCTATACTTCTTGTTTTGAGACATGATTGACAATTAAATTTGCTTACAGTTTCTGATAGCTTGATTTATTTAATAATGCAGGTGCTTGGATATTTTGGAATCTCTCAGATTCTTTGCTCGGGCAGAAGGGAGTGCTGAAGTTTGTCCGTGTCTATAAAACCATCTTTGACTTTCTTATTGCATTTTCTCTAAATTTCTAAGCTTATTTCATACTCCCTTCTAATTACCAGCAACGTCTGGGGCTGTCTTCCTTAGCCTTGGCCTGGTATTAGATTAATTTAGTTTGTGATGCAGAGCTTTTTTCATTCGTCTGATTACATGGAGGGCATTTGAAGACATCGAGTGTCCTTTTTTCTCAGATGCAATGCTTTTTCCATTCATCTCATGATTTGAAGTCATTGAGTGCATTTGAAACTCTGGTATTAATTGAGCTTGGATGTCTGTCAAGCAATGCTTTATTCATTTGCTTATTTCTTTGTCTCATGACTTAGATGCAATATTTTTTTTTTCTATTTCCACAACGTCAATGGAGAGGTTTCCACTATTTTTTTTGCTTCCTTTAAAATTTATTTTTCTCTAATTTTTAATTTACTGTTAATAAATTTAGCACAATATCAAAAAGTAATTTACTTAAGGGAGTCTGTTTCACTAATTTTCTGGTTTCGTTTTACAAATTCTTAATCTCTGTTAACTTTAATTTCTAAGATGCATATGATCAGAAATATTTAGGAATATCCCATGCTTAATTTCAGAGCTATTATAATTTGTTGATAGAAATTAGATGCGTTGCTCATCAATGAGAAATTTTGTTGATTAAGTAAATTGCATGGATTGCTTTTAACTTTTGTAATCAAAACCCTTTTGTGGTTTACTAATAAAAACCCTCAGAGGTGGAAATTCTGGAGGAATGCTGGCAAAGTTACTTATTTCTTTTTTATTTAAGCCTATTTTTCTAATTATGCTCGTCTTTGTGTGATTAACGATCAGTTTCTTTGTTTGAACGACATTAATGGAGAGATCATACCCTGTTTTCTGGGTTTGTTAATAGAATATTGGATTGTTTTATTCGCATAGCTGTTGTTAAAGTGCTTCATATGTCATGCTCATCAACAGAATAGGGGACAAATTCGTAACCTGAAAGAATCAGTTTTTTATTGGTTCTTTGTATGCCTTGTGATTCAATTATTTTCATACTTATGCAATGTCCTTAAAGGTGGAGTACTTACAAGATGATGAGAAAGGTTGCCTGAGTTCTTTCCCTATCTGTGTATTACTTCTTGTTGAAGATCTGTTTTCTATTTTTTTAAATCACATGTTTATATTTGTGTGTATGGTTCATGATTAATCTGTTCTCTATTTGAACACCATTGGAGACAGTTTCTGCGAATTTTCAAGTTTCTTTTTACAACCTCTTTTCTCTGTAACTTTTACTTTTCTTGCTGCATGTGCTTAGATATTTTACAGAAATCTGAAATGTAATCATTTGTAAAGCTCATCATATTTTTTAGGAAAATTGTATGGCGGTATGAGCTCTTCATTTCATCCTTATTACAAGTTGTTTTGTTCATTTTCTTGTTCATGCTAATTCTAGTTAGCTGAGTCTTTGCATTCCATGTTAAATGTATTTTCTTTATTTTACTCTTATTATTTCACATTTTGATGCACAATTCTTACCTGCTATGATTTTTTTTGACAATTAATAAAATTATATATATTTTAATTATAAAATTTTATTTTCATCATCATGATACATGCAATTAGTGATTTAGTAAATTATTACAATGTATAATTTGTCAAAGATGTTAATTTATTCATGGAAATCAAATCCCATGTTTATTAGTAGAATACAGTGCAATCTAGAAAAGTGATTGAGTTTTGCATGGATTGTTTTCTAAATCATGTGACTTTCTTGAACACCTTTTGTTTATATCCAAGGATCCTTGGGGCTGGAATCTTACCAAGGTGATGAGAAATGCTTCCAAAGTCCATCGCCTTTGCATTTACAAGTCATCTACTATGTTTTTTTGGATGTCTATGTTGTGTTGTGTTTTTAAATGTCCATGTTCTCTGTGTGAACAACTTTGACGGGAGACCATTTTCTTTGTTTTTTAAGTTTCCTTTCACAAATTCATTAAAACCTTATAATTTTAAGGATTAAAGTGATTCAAAATCTAGCCTGATATTGGAATGTTTACTGGCAAATCCATTGTTTATTTGTATATAGAATTAAATAGATTTTGATGGTGCAGAGCAGGGATGGAATCCCCCCTGCTATGCTCTTCTAGTGGATCCCAAATTTGTCCCAATTTGCCTAGTTGTCCTATTTTTTGCATTGTCAGGTAATCTGCGCACTGCAAGGCATTAGTTGTTTTCTGCAATTGGCAGCAAAAGATGAAAGTGGCAGCATTGCAGAGAGGGAATATTTCTTTGAATTCTTATCTTTAGGACCTCCTTAATACTATTTTTTTGGCTTTGCTTGAGTCTTTTGAAACCTATCTATTTGTAGAATAGTTCCTTACCATAATTCAGGCTAAGAGATTATAAGTTTTTTGAGGTTTTAAAACCTTTGTTGATACCTACAGGAAGCACACTCTTTCTCTACAAGGTACAAGAGTGTGTACATGATATTATCCTTCCTAACGAGCATGTGTGCATGCACCTTTGTTAGGAAACAAGTGTGTGGGGAGGTTTTGCTTTGCTTTGCATTTTTTTCATTGATTACTTTTGCATTTGGTCTCTAAAGTCACTCAGAAGGTTGTAGGTCTTTGTTTAGGAGTGTTTTGGCATTTTTATGGTTATTTAGTAAGTACTTGATTGGTTTAATTAGGTCAAAGGAAGAAAATAATTGTTTATTTAATACTCTTTTTGTCATTTTTCTTGCATTTTGTTGATAGTATGTAGTTTGCATTCTCGTTTTTATTGAGTGAATTATTAAATGATCCTTTGTTTTTAAAAGTCAAAGTAAAGAAGTGATTTGGCTTCATATTGAGATTATTCTTTTCGTTCATTAAAAGTTGAATTAGATACCTTTTTCAGTGGTTTAATGGAGAAAGAAAGTGGTGGATGTTAATTGAATTTTTTTAAAGCCCTTATAATTTTTCATTTTATGAACATCTTATTTTCATATTTAATTTCCTATTCAAAATATGAAATAATTAAGAAAAATATAAATAAAAGGAACTACACTCAATATTGTTGACAACACACCAACAATGATTTAGGTCTAGGTCCTTGGCAGTAGGTTCGGAGAGTCTATTCTACAAGGCCACTAAAACAAAACTAGGACCTCACTACTTAAGAGAAAATACATTAGTAGAAGTAGACATTTGTTGGGAAAGTGTGTCCCATATGCACATTATGCACGAGATTTAGCTAAGTAGGCAATTGCGATTATCCCATCATTGCTTTCTTGGTAGATTATGTGAGTTAGAGAGCTTTAGGTGAAGTGGTAGATCCTTAGTGTGACACCACTTCTCTATGAAGTTTTGAGTCTAGGATTTGTTCCTACTTTCCATACCTTTTGCAGACACCTGACCCACTATTGCTCCAACCAAATATTGATTGAGAAATGGTGTCCATAGTTTCTTGTCTTAGGTTTTTCTCAGGTGACTACAAGTGGGAAGTGTATGTGGTATCTAAGACAAATTCATACCATCTACCTCAACTCCCTTGGATGATGTCTATCTTCACGAGGGTACTTGCACATTGGGTGATTGTTGCGTGAGGGTTAATGTAACTATTTCATGCACCTTTATTGGTTGGACTTGGGCCCTTATCATCCCAATTTGACATCTGAAAGGCCCATTTCATTTCTTCATCGATCTTGTTCCAAGTCCTAACCACCCTGTACTTGTCTTTGAAAGAATAGTGTTGCTTGATCATATAGTCAAGGAATATTTCTAGTTGAGTATGGTTATGTTGAACATTACATAGTAAGTCTCCTTTATTTTGATTTTTATGAGTTAAAGTGGATGACCAACCTCTCCATAGGTTCAGAAGGAATAGAAGTCTCTTGAGTGAGGGCAAAGTTACCTTCAAGGAGGTGTAGGATGGATAACACAGACTCTCCCCCCAAGGGTTCTGACAAGAAAAGCTATTTGATTTTAAACAATCCCATGGAGAAAGAAAAAGATGAAGATATTAGTAACTCTAATGAAATATCAGAGGAAGTGTACTTGAGAGGTCTTGATGGTTGCAATGAGATACCAATTATGGGTCCATCCCCTCCCATTTTAGAAAAAATATTTTTTGTTTGTGATTGAGGAACTAATAGACCCTGCAAATGTCATTCATTTTAACACACCTTCCACAAGTTACTATATTCCATTGTTCTTTCATAGCCGTACATTTGGGAATACACTACATAATCTAATCCATTATATGAGTGGGTTAACATGATAAATGTTGGTGGTAGTTCAGGAGGGGTGGGAGGGACCCATCCTCCTACTTTTATTAATCCTATGGGAGGAATGAGTATCGTAGTCTTGTGTATTCTAGATTCCACTATGTTTGCCTCTACCTCTAGAGCATCTATGTGAGGACCTTATTCCTCAGTGATAACTCCTAATAGTAGAACACAAAAATTGGCATTGTTCCTGAAAGTAGAAACCAATTTTATTTTGGGATGTTGTTAGCTAGGGTTTCGCACATGACTACTAGAAATGCTTTTACATTCCCAAATTTTAACAAGCTGACATGAAGCTTTTCAATATTTTAATGTGTTCTCATTTTGAGGTGGGCACATTCCTTTGTATGCTTCCTTAATAGGAACTTGATCCCCCAATATCTAATATGCCTTAAGGAAGCATTTAATTTATTGGAATGGAAATGTAATCAATGGATATTTCGTGACTTATGTGAAATTCATGCCAAGCTATACTCACATCCTTGGTTATTAGACCATCTCACCTTTTTCACTTGGTACTTGGTACTTGAGGTAATTCATTCGTTAATGCAAACCAATTATTAGGTCATGCTCCTAGAAGTTGGAATACATTTTCTCACACAACATTGTCATTTGTAGTGACATCGAATCTTTTGTATCTAACCAAGTTAAAAAATGAGTTGGTTATGCATAGTCCGAATTGGCCTCATGTCCTGTTGATTTTACCTTCAAATATTCCCAAATTTGAAGGGAAGTTTTGGGAATACCTTACCACACACTTGATGGAATCATCGAACTCACTAATGGATGATATAATTATATTAAGTATTTTTCATAGAACTTTGATTGTGGTCAAAATGAGGTGGTATATTGAGCTCCCACAAGCTTCATTTTAGAATTTTGACATTTTGGTGATGACTTTCTTGAACCACTTTCAATTTCCTATCTACTATGAGACAAGAAATCAACTTCTAACATCCTTTCATGATGATAATTCCACCCATATATCTAACCACATTCATGAATGGCGAAGGAGATGCTAACTAATTAAAGATTAGATACCTGACAAATTCTTGGTAGACTAGTTTATAAAGTATTTTCTACCCTACATTGGAAATGATGTCATTCTTTCAAGAGTCAATACTAAGGGATATAGAGTGGATATAGATCCAATCTAGCCTAAACTCGGGCCACATTCTGATGGTGTGATTGTCTAAGTGGAGAATGCCACAACTAGTCAAGTTACAACCCAAATGGGACAAATGTACTTGAATGGAAATGTGCTTATGTTTGCACAAACTATCAATGTGTATGCCTTCTTATATCTACTTTTTCATATGGCAAGTTCTTTGTCTACTGTAGGTTTTGTAGTATCTTTAGGTGTGGCGTCATATTCTCCTTCAATAATTTCTCCCTAAAAAATGTCATCTTATAGATCTTTGAATATTAGGGTGTGATTCATCTTCCTTGACAACTGTGAGAAGTTGTCCTTGTTGGTGAGCACCACTTCAATGATGGAATTCAAATGATGCATCTTTTACAATATAATATTTTCTAAAAATATACGAAATAGCTATTATGATATAACAAGGTCTACGAATAACTCAACACAATGTAGTCTTTGTGAAACAATTTCTATAAGTTACACAAGGTGTAGGGCTACAATATCTACATATAATTTAGTGCTTTCTTTGTTATTCAAATAGTACAATAGCGTTATGCAATAATACAATCTTATGCAATAAATTATAACTACAATGAAAACCAATACTAAGCTCCACTAAGAATAATACTAAAGGCCTCTAAATTATACAGAAAAACCAAAATTTTCCACTGGCATTCTTTCAAAAGAATAATACCATCTCCCTTTAAATAATGCAGTTTTTTTATAGAAAGAGTCTTGCAATACCTATAATAATTCCAAAAAACAAAATCAATGCTTTCAAGACGGAGCAGCCAAAGTGCACCCTGCAACCCAAAAAAGAAGAATGATGCAACCTTATTCTAAAATTAAATGAGCATATATCACACGAAATCCATTGATTATATAGTTTGAAATCATAAGTTGCAATGACAACAACCCATATTCTCTAGACTTAAAAGCAAAATATAAATTTATTGTTCTGCAAACACTTCCACTTGAGATTAAATAACGTTGAAAACATATTCCTAGATAAAACATACTATAAATAAAGACCCAAAGCTAATATATAGAAGGTACGGAGCAATGCAAATGACAACATCTACATCCATCATCAATTTAAAACTAGAGTTAAGCAAAATTGTAAAAATTGAAAAGAAAATCCACTAGTGGTCAAGCTCAAGGATGAAGTAAGTTATGAGGGGTGAGGAAAATAGTTCGTTGAAGCTTCCCATGTTGTTCCCTTTAGAACAAAAACTTGATTACAAAACAAACCAAGTTCAAAGAAGAAAGGATCCTATTTTAGACAATGAAAACTACAAGTGAAAGAACAAGTTGCAACTTGTGGAAGAAGAGAACATCATTCTACATGCGCTAGCTGTGTTATGACTTGCTTAGGATACAATATATTGGCAGAGATTGATCCCATATAGTCAGATGAGAAGGAATCTACATGATATCGCACTACACACATAATTACTTAACACATTGATAGGTGTTACCTAAATCGTGTAGTGATGGGTCTTTATGAGTAGAGAGCTAAGGGAGGTGAGGAAGGTAGTGTGAGTAATGCATAGGTGTATGTAGAGGTAACGCACTAGTGTTTCATATTTATTTTGGCTTGCATGATTACCATGAAATAGAATGTAAAGGTAAAATGTGCACTAAGCATGCACATGTAGATTAGAGTTTTCAGAGTCTAACAAAGAGGAATTTGAGCTTGCAAGTATGATGGGAGATGTGGCATACTGAGGACAAAGAAAATACATATTGGAGTTATGATAAAAATGATAGGGTTATGATACCACTGTCAGACCTGGAGGAATAACTCTAATGGTGAAGGGAATGAGAATAACCGATTTATGCAAGACATGGTGACCTTTGGCCTTTTGGTTTCAAAGGTGACTTTTTTTATTCTAAAATTAGAACTTACAAATTACAAGTGAAACCTATGGATTAGGTTTCCAACATGAACATACACAAATTGTGTTTTTATGACTGGATAATTTTAGGTGGTCCATATTTATCCTTTACTTTAAATATGATTTTAGCTTATGTGGAGTATTATGGCTATTTTGACTTATGGGAAATAAGTTTTTTAAATTTTAATTGTTGATAGGTAATAACATGCATTTAACATAAACAAACAATCAAATATATGTTTGGATATAAAATTTTGTTAAATTAACATAATATGTCTAACAATTGTAGTAGTTATTTTTAAACCAAATTTCATATAATTGAGTCACATAATAGTTGACTTCTAAAAGTAACTATATCATATGAAATTCTAACTAGTTATGAGGAGTCTTGTCAAATAAGAGTTACATTTGCATCCTTATATCATGTTTTTATATGGGAGATTGTGAATGATTTTTATTCACACAAAATATTTCATAATATAACTTTGACATGAAATTTATTAGCCTAAATTGTATGGTGATCGTAATCACCATTCTGTGCTTAAAAAATCCTAAACTTAAGTTTGTTTTAAATAATATATATATCTCTTATAGAATAAATCATGATTTAATGATATGGGATATTGTAAATATATGTTTTTAAATCCAAACCAATCCAATCACACTCATAACTAAATTATAATATTTAACACAAATGGAAAATCTCTATTTTGTTTGCTTCTTGTATACTTTGTGATGAGCATGGTAAATGACCAATATCCTACTATATTTTTATCGGTTATTTAGCCGTATTCCCAATACTTTCCAGTCATTTTCATATATTTCCTCCATATACTCCTTCAAACGTTATGATTGCATTTGTATTTTCATGCTAAGATGAGTACATTATACTATGAATTGAGCTAATTCCGATATTTACATGCAATTGTGGAAGTATCTTTTTTTAATAGGTACATATTTTGAATGCACCCTTGCTGCCAAAATATTTCACCAGCATTGCTAACAAGTCTTTTCGTAGTACCTATGTATGTGTCTTCTCACGACACTCGTTAACTAACTTGTCGCCAGTACATAGACAGGGGATACAAATCCTTTTCATTAACAAGATGGACAAGACTTATGAAGCATGATCAACAACACATGCCACAAGGAAATTAAAAAGACTACAATAGTAATCATTACATTGCTAGATCATGCTCTTTTATAGATTATGCATTTTGCCAAATTTCTCCTTTTAAAGGGGAAACAATTTTCAATTTAAAAATTGTTAAGATACTCCTTTATTTTCTACTTCTACCAAAAAGGGTAATCACCCACTAATTAAGGAAAATGTTTGTATAAGAACAAAGTAAAAAATTGAAGAAGGTTACTTATCTTTAAAAAAAAATTGAAATTGGTTAGTTAATTCCTTTGCTATATGTGTTTTATATTGTGGTTTGAGGGGTGAGGGGCCTCTTTGTAGAACGTGGTGGATCTTAGCTTATATGTTGCATAGTTTCTTGGAATTATTTATAAATAAATTTATTCCATTAGATTATTGCATTTCCTATAACATTTCTATGTTGCTCTGCTAGCTTATTATATTTCCTTCAATTTCATTCTACATACCCCAAGTTGTAGCAATGCAATTGGTTGATTGAATGAGTTGAGATTAGGATCTATTTTTGCAATTAGAAGTTTGATTTTACTTACTTGGCATTAAGAGTCTGTATACTAGTCTTTGGTGGAATAGATTCAATTTGGTAATTGATGCATGCTTTTATAGTTGCATAGTGTTAGGATTCAAACACCATCAACAAGAAGAAACCCCTCAAGAAAGAAAATTACTTAGACAATGAGAAGGTTTGAAATGATTACATAGTGTGGGAATTTTCATAAGGTTGCATTCCCAGGTTGATCATTTAATTACTTGGTCCTAATGTGTATTGGTTCTAAAAAACAAGCATTACCAGAGCCCATCAGTTTTTGGCATCGTTTCCTAGGAACATTGCCAAATTTAGGATTACACACTGAGAAAATAACATGAACTAAAAGAAGAAAAAAAGTGAAAAACTTGTACCCATCATTGAAAAATTCAGGTGTTGACTTGATCACAAGTGCAATCTATGAGCTACTGGCACTAACCTGCAACAACTTCAATATGCATGAGCACCGAATCATGATATTTAGACACCAACCTAAAGAGATATCAGTCTAACTGTGCAAACTGTGATTTGTGGCTTCAATATTTGACCTATGGATGACTGTGCTCTCTAGTCATGGAAGCACCAACTTTCTTTTGTTCTCCAACACCAACTGGAAGGAGGCTACGCACCCCTGAGTTTTATCTGGACCAACATAAAGGATGGACCAACACTCTAATTGTATTCTCCAACACCAACTGAAGAAGGCTATGACCCCATGCTCCTTTCCCCATCTGACCTCCTTGATATGAAATAAGATTGTATAGAAAAATTGCAAACAGAGAAATACCTCATCTTCACAATACGCAACTGCTGTAACTTCTTTGATTTGTGTTTGGGTATTTGAGTCTTAACAATCAGTTACCCAAAATACAATGTGTGATATTTACTGCGTCTACATTGTTTCAGTCAATCTGCGTTCTTCGTCTGAATAGAGTTTCTTGCTCAAATACACTTGTTGTTTTGCGATTTGCGTCTTTACTGAGCAAGAACTTAGCACATGCAGAATACAAGTATTATTTTCTTCTAGTGCACTTATTCAATGTTCATCACTGACTGAGTTCCACACTTTGGCTCCACTGCATAAAGATACTCTCTATGATCAACGAGCCATTGATACCCCAAATAAATTTAGAAACTTGTCAAACAATTATCTTAGATATGCATTCTTCACAAGCTTACTTCACCACATCCATATCTTTCTTACTTATAAACTTCTTGAATCAAGAGATTTGTCCACTTGGTAAAGTTCCTTAAATTTGAATTATGTCCCACTGGATTGCATTTTCAACAAGTTAGGATCTGCATTGGCATGCCACTTTCTGCAATTCATCTTTGTGTAGTGTATGACGCACATGTGCCAATGTCCTGGCGGGTATTTTACAATGTACACACAACAGTTCATTACTTATGTTTTCTTTACAAATCTTTGCATCACATACCATATTCTTTTTGGGACTTTTACACACACATTTGTTTCTCTTTATTCATAATTCTCATAAATGGTCTTTGTGCATTTGTGCCATTTACAATGTTCTTCTATATGTATGATGATATGTGCATTTGCGACCAATATCATGGTGGGATATGTTATTACATGTGATTTCCACTTTCTCCCATATGTATTTCTTCAAGTGTGAGAGGAAGTCTTTTAGCAATTCAATCTGATTTTTTTTACTTTTGGTCAATATGATATCTGATCCTTTGACATCAATGACAATATATGTTCAATACTTTAAGCATTTATGTCCAAAATGACACAAAAAGAATCCTAGCAATGAATCTTTTCTCACTATTGTTGCTGCAATTATTTACAGTATCTGTACAGGTCACTACGATATTGATAATTGACCTCAACTACCTGGACTGGAGAAAAAAATACTAAAGTATGGTCCAAAACATTAAACATGTATGCTTCATCAATCAACATGATATTCGAACAATCGAGACTGCAATTTCTAGGTATGAGTCCAGAGCCTCAAAATGTGAATTATTTTTTGGAAAATTCAATACACTCCACCTCCTTGGTATTCACATCAATATCCAAATAATGAACAATACTAGAAACCATATTTTTCAACCTCTTGGTCCAAATACATGCCTTATGGGAAACAATCTTACTTCAACCAATATGTGCAGTGGCCAAGTCAACAATAAGCATATAAGCCACCTCATAGTTAACCCTTTCAACAAAACTAGCTCTCTTTACCTCCTCCACCTCAATCCGTGAACTAAATGACGACTAGACCTTCATTACCTAAACAACCCACTCTAATCCCAAACAACAAGGTTAGTCAAACAAACAAACCTACATGCACTAGTGAGATTTGTGAGTACCCCTCCTATAATCTATCCACACTAGATTGCCAAGCCACTTACCTACGATCAAGAAAAATATTGTTTGATCCATCCTCTCCTAGGTAATCTAAAAATGAAAAATATTCCTTGGAAGAACTTAATAAGTAACAAAAGGAACCAAGTGTGTCTACTCAAAATAATGATCCAATTGTACTACCATTTCCATAGAGGCTAAATCAGATCAAGCAACAACCGCAACTAGATTTTGATACTGTTGAATAAATAAGGAATGTATGCACAAAGATTATATCATTACAAGCTATAAAGGATGTCTCCATTTACTTAAAATCCATCAAGAATTATGTCTAAGAAACCAGGAAGAAAGAATCAATATCCCCTACCATCCACATGGTAGGACAGTCAACAAACCTAATGTTAGGAAGGATAGCTAATCCTAAATACCATGATCATGGAAGCCCCATTTTAACAATTCACATTGGTAGGAATCCAATCCAAAATATGTTGGTGGATTTGGGGCATCAGTAAACATCATGACAAGAGAAATCATAGTAATCTTATAGATGCAAGATATGCTACTCCAAATACTAGTGTTACAGACGGACAATAAGTCAACTGTCAAACCTGAGGGGATTTTGGAGGATATTATAATCATTTGCTTCTTTGGGGAATATCCTATTGATTTTATGATCTTACAAAACAAATCAAGCCTTAAGGGTTACCCTCTCATCCTAGGGAGGCCTTGGTTTAAAAAAAATAACGCTTACATTGGATGTCGATATAGAAATATGGCAATTAGCCATGGTAATTCAATTAAGAAACTCACAATTTATCCTCTAGATAAATATGTCATGGATTTAATAAACCCCTTATGGGTTCCTCGGGATGAAGAAAATGATTATTATGACGATCTTGTTAAACTTGCTCTCACCATCAAACAATCTCTCAATTTGAAAGATCCATCTGAGGACAAGATGATCCTTAATTTCATGAAAAACATGTATCCCTCTACTATCCAAATTAGGGAGCTTGAAGATTATTTGAATGAAGTATCTAAGTCCTCATGTACCAAGGACACATCCATTACAACCTATTCCATTTAAACCATTCAATATCCCTTTATATACCTCCAGGAGTGCTTTGTAGCATAAACTAATCATTTCAAAGCCATAGTTTTTTTGAACTTTGCCTAGGAAATTCCTCAATATCACTAACCATCTATAGCCTAACCAAGAAACAAAGTTAATAAATATGTTGACTGAGAATTATGCATAATTTTCATAGGAATTACAAAGACATGGGCATGATTAACCCTATGACTTGTATGCAACACATTTACATTCAAGACGAGTTCCACCCAGTTTGGCAGCCACAAAGAAATGAATCCCACTCTCAAAGACATTATCAAAGTATAGTTGTAGAAACTATTAACTATAAGGTTAATTTATCATAATTTGGATAGTGAGTGGGTCTCACCCATAGTATTCATGCCTTAAAGGAGGGATCACTTCCCACTACCTTTCATTGACCAGATTATAGATTCCTTAGTTGGAAAACAATATTTCTCTTTCCTAAATAGGTTCAGTGGGTATAGTCAGATACATAAAACCCCTAAAGATCAAGATAAGACAACATTCACGTGCCCATATGGAATCTTTTCCTATCGAGTCCTTACTTTTGGCATATGCAATGCACCTGGAACCTTCCAATGAATTGTGCTCAATATTTTTGTCGATTTAATTCTAGACAACGTTGAAGTTTTTATGGATAAATTCATAACCTATGCTTACACCTTTGATGAATCCTTAACCAAGTTAGAAAAATTTATTGAATGATGTAGAGAATCTCATCTTTCCTTAATCAATGAGAAATTATTTATGATGATGAAGCAAGGGATTGTTTTAGGACACCGCATTTTGGCTAGTGGGATCCAAGTAGACCCCCCCGAAATCACCATCATCAAACAACTCAAGACACCCCAAAAGCCAAGAGATGTTAGGAGTTTCTTGGGGATACTTGATACTATAGAATATTAATTAAGGAACTTTAGAAATGATGTTGCCCCTCTATTTAGCCTGCTCTCCAAGGATACGGAGTTTGCATGGACCCAATTTTTCCAATAGGATTTTAAACAACTAAAAGAAAAACTAGTCACTCCTATCCTACATAGACCCAACTAGGAAATATCATTTCACACTCACATTTATGCATCTAATAGAGGCATAGGAGAAGTATTATGGAATCAAGATGATGCAGTATGCAATATATTACATCAATAAAAATATTGCAAATGAAAAATTAAACTACAAAATCATTGTAAAGGGATTATTAGTAGTATATGCTCTTAATAAGTTCCACCATTATGTAATAGGTTACCAGTTGTTTGTTCATACTAAACATTCTACTATCAAATATATTATGAAAAAACAATTCTTAATGCTAGAATAATCCAATGGTTATTATTACTTCAAGAATTTATTGTGACTATACTTGATAAGCCTGGTCGAGAAAATGTGGTTGTGGATTTATTATCTCGACTGACGCGAGATACTAAGGATGAGCCAGTGGATGACTCTTTTCTAGACAAACAGCTTTTTGCAGTATCTATAGTCACCCCATGGTTTGCAGACATTTCCAATTGCCTAGTAAAAAAGGAGTTATCGCAACATTTCTCATATAAGGAAAAATATGCACTGATACAAAAAAGTGGACGTTTCTTATGGATCAATGGATATTTGTTCAAGATGGAATTGGACTAGATTCTTCATTATTGTGTTCTTGAGGATCAAGTTTATAAAATAAGGAAGGCCTTCCATAATGAGTCTTGTGGAGGCCATTTTGCTATTAAAGGAACTGCCAAAAATATACTCTCTACCAGATATTATTGCCCCACACTCCACAAGGACACTAGAGAATATGTACATTGTTGTGATGCATGTTAGCACATGCGGTAACTTATCAAATCATAATAAACTTCATTACAGTTGTAGGTATCCTTAGAGCCTTTTGAGAAATGGAAGTCAATCCAATTATCCCTTCTTCCAACTAGTTAAAATGCATATCCAGGAAAAGAGGGTCCATGAGTTTTACTATGACAACATATTCATTGGGTTTGAGTATTGAGAGAAATCATTTCGAATCAAGGGGCACAATTCACTTTCAAGATGGTTATTCTAATGCACATATTCAAAATCAAGCATAGAAAGACTACGCCATACCACTTGGAGGGCAACGAGAAAGTATAAGTCACTAATAGAGAAACTGAAGGAATTTTGACCAAGACCATTCAAGAGATTAGGCCAACAGACTCACATAAATGATATGGGCCTATTGAACCATCTGGAAAGTATATGAACTTGTCTATGGAAAAAATATACTTATTCCCATTGAATTTGAAATTAAAACTCTTCGAACAACAATTGAATTAGGTATATACATCTATGCTTCTTAGCAGACTCATCTAGCCCAATTAAACATGTGAGATGGATTTCATGAGCAAACCATACAAACACGCAGAAGCTCTGCAACACAAGGAACTCGTTTACATGATCTCTTTATTGAGGACAAGGCATTTCAACTTGGTGATTGGGCATTATTGTACGGTTCCTTATTCGACAATTTCAAGGGAAAACTTTGTACAATATGGAAGGGGCCTTATTAGGTGGAAATATGTGTTACATGGGTACCCGTACCGAGGGGTCAGGTACACGAACCAGTACCGGGTACTTGGGTACTTAAATGGTACGTCCCCATCCGTACCCAAATCCAACCTCATGTACCGGGTACTTCATGTATGAAAATAGGGTACTCACATGGATTTCAGTATGATGTACCATGTGTTTCGGTACGTGGGTGGTATAGATGTTGGACAGTTTATCTTAGCTCGTCGTTTGAAGCGAGTCAATTTGAAAAGTTTGAAGTTCAAAATTTTAAAAATTAAATAATAAAACACTAAAACACATGTTATGTGGGCCCTTGCCCCTTACCTAAACCCGCACAACACTGCATTTTTCACTGCTAGTGCATTGTGCTCACTACTCCAGCGACGACATGATAGAGGACCTTAGTGATGCTAATGACATTGATCCTAAGGCTGCTGATGACATGGCTTGAGGAAGCCAAATCAACTATCTTGTTCATGTTCAATGTTTACTGTTTTGAACTTTCTTTTTCATGTCTAAAAATTCCTTTAAGGAAATTTTGGATGTAGTATGACAATGAAGTTTAAAATCATGGTGTCATGGACATATAATATTTTATATTTTTAATTATACTAATATAACTTCATTCTTCCAGTTGATATCTACTATGAGTCTATGTCATATGATTTATCAAATTTATTATTTTATGTTTCGAATTTTCAATGTGAATGTTCATATGAATCATTGAATTCAGAAATAACAAATATGCATGTATGATGTGAGTATGACATGTTTTATTTTTATAAATTTTAATACACACACAATACCCCCGACGTACCCAAGTACCCTATTTCAAAAAGTGGCGTCCCCGTCCCCGTCCTTGTCCCCGTACCAATACGCGTCCCCGTACCCATGTTTCCTAGCAACTTAGGTGGAAACCAATTTTGGAAATGGAGCAGTCAAGTTAGTGACTATAGATGAGGTTAGTGACTATAGATGATGAAAAATTACCACTCCTAGCTAATGGACACCATATAAAGCTATACAAGAATGCTCTCTCAAATACAAAATTTGTGACTAGAATCCAACACCACAAATCATTAAATGTGATAGAGGACCTTATGGGTCCCAGTCCAGTTTGAAGATCCATCTCTTTGTTTACAAAAATTGTGATAAAAACCAACTCTGGAATCACCGGCCATGAGGATTCTTGAAAACCAATGATGGTAAGAAATCCTTAGAGAGAAAGAGAGAGAGATTGTTGTAGCCAACAATCCACTACATGAAGCCTCAAATCCATATAATATTTTCACATACTGAGTTAATTTTCCTACAACAAATATTCGTATCAACAAATGAGTGAGATGTTGCAGAGTTTTCCTGCAAAAATTCTTTACATCAGCAAGCAAGAGTGGAGTGAGATGTTGTAGAGTTTTCCTGCAACAATTCTTTACATTCGCAAGCAAGCGTGATGTTGCAGAAATTTCCTGTGGAAAATCTCTCATCTCATCAAATGGGCCTAAATGAAACTGATATTCTAGTTAGCCAGAATCCACATCAGCAAGTGAGCATACATGAAATTCATAATAATCAATAGTGGCCTGTCAAAATTCGGTATGCTTCCAATTATAGAGGTAATTCATTTATTTTGATATTTAAATAAGGATGCATTAATGTTTGCATGTTCAATTTCCACTGCATCACCTTCCATGTTGATCCTAATCATAATAATCATAATGAGTCATCCTAGATGCCATACATATCATGCCATTTCAATGCATGATGAGTCATCCGAGATGCTATACGCCACATACATTTCCATTAGAAGCAAGAATTACTGAAATCTAATTGTTTATCCACATGGATATAACTATCACTTCAAAATCATAAAAACTTGCATGACCATACCATGATCTTATGCCATTATAACTGCACCCACCCATATTAACTGAATCTATGACCATAATCCTAAACTACAGACCCATGTTCCAACAACAACAAACCCTTGCAACAAATATTTCTCAGCAGTAACAATGGGTGGTGATTTAAACAAGAAGTAACCTCTACCAGTGGAGGAAATTTTGGAGAATGCAAAGGTAGAAGAGATATTATGTCAGGTGAGATGGCTATAGTTCTTTAAACAGACTCAAAATAAAAACCTTTCCCTTGAAAAATAATTTGCACATAATTTTAAGCTCGAGAAAACCTGAATACAAGGGCTACTAGTTCCTATCACAGAGGAAGCAATTGCATGACCCAAATAAATTGTCTGTGAGGGAAAGAATTGTTATAAGGAGAGGGCTGAATCAACTAGAGATAAGGGATGCTTCCTTACACTGAACGAAGAACTGGAAGAAACCAAGTAGGGGATAAAACACACCACATTGTCACAACCATGGGATGATGCTCTACAATATGTCATCAGATACATCACCTATGAAGGTCAAGCATCATTATGCATGGCTTACAATTTTTTCCTTACACATCTCCTTCGAGACCTCCACATTAACGTACCATTCTCCCTATTGCAGTCATTGACAACCATGTTGGAGCAACACCCAGTGGGTAAAAAAACCAACTGGCCCACCATGGTTTGATTTTCTTATTAGTCAGGGATGCTTTCCAGTAATCAGAACCGCAAGGGAATTGGGGCAGATTTTATTTAGATACAAGCTACTAACTTCAAAAGGGAACCAGAGAAAAAAGACGAAAGTACTAAGAATTTGTTTCCTTCTCCAAAGGTAGAGCCGAATCCTAAGCCTATCTAGAAACAAATTTCAATACTGGAATGAAAAAATAAAAGACAAGTAAAAATATGATGTAAGACATTGTAACAACTTTCAATGGCATAGAATCACCCATCCAAATTGAAGAAGGAGGAACCAAAATAGTAGAGATACTTCCAATTCCATAGGAGGTCAAGGTACTAGAACGCCAAAGCAAATGATTGAAACAAAAGCATAAAGTTGTAGCAAATTCCTGTAGCACAACATCACGCATTAAAACTACAAAAGGGGGGACCACAACAACATAGGTATTCCCAACACCACATGAGATCAAGGTACCTTATGCTTCACTAGAGCATGTTCTCAAGGATACCTCAGCAGAATAGGAGGTTAAGGTACCTTCTACTACACAGACCATGTTCCCCGGCTGACCTTGACAATAGAGGCACTCCCAATTCCATAGGAGGTCAAGGTACCTTCTTTTACATTAGAGCATGTAATATGGGATACCTTAACTACAAAGTCACATGAATTCGTCACAACATTAACAAAAATGAAAAGATGAGGGTTTAAACAGGTGGAGGAGATGATAGAAGAACAAAAAAGATGGAAGAAACTTGCCACATACCATCAAGAGGGCTACATCTCACAAAATCTCCGAGTATAAAGAGCCAAAGAAATGGATTACAGTTGGAACCAACAAAACAAAATAAAATCCTTGGAGGATTAGTAGGAGGAAGTTAAGAAAAAATGTAAAAATATCTACAGTAGAAGGATAGTGACATTCAAAACTTGCAATAGGGATTAGTCAAATGGGTAATTAAGTGCGGAATTGATTTCCTATCACACACCCTCAAAAGTATGTGGTTTATCTAAAAGAACAATGGATTCAATGTCATATCGAATGACTTAGATCGTAGTTACTTGTCACTTTCAAAGAACTGGGTAAGAATTCCTTTGAAATCTTATTTTCACTCACCCCTGCTAGGAAAAATCTCTTATGTGAGTTCTACTTCCACAATTTTCTAATAACCAACAATACGTTATGGAACCCCAATTATTTCATTGGGAATGTCAACATCATATATTTTTAGTCATATCTTCAAAATGAAATTCAGTGGGTCAAGGAGTTGGGGAAAGTCCAAGAAGTCCAATTCTGAGAACCCTTATGGATTCGACTGTAAGCATACTCTGTTGTGATAGTTGAAAAATAGAAAATAACACTTCTAGAGTTTCAGTAATTCGCAAATCCATGAAGTGATCAAGCATCACAAAACATAGGTAGTTAACAACTTTTCATATTTCTACACCAGTTCTGCAAGTGCAACAGTCATAACTTGCAAGTAGCACTGGAACTTACTAACTGAAGAACTTAAGCAGTGAGAACCTCATTTACTGCCCAATATCCATGCAACACTTTACCACAACCACCTCTACATTACTACCTTAAAGGATAATCCTGATCACTGGATTGGAATTTGTTTTCTCTAACCCTTGTTGATGTTTCCTATTCCAGCATGTTCCACTCACTATTGACAAGGCTAAAGAAATTCTCCATTGGAAAAAGATAATGAGAGTAATAGGATTCCACAGAACATCAGTGCAAAAAACAAAATAAAGATCCCATAATCAATGGTATTAATTCTGTATAAATGTTATTCATAAACATTAACATAGATACATACCGATAAGAAAGCACAGAATAGGTAGTGACAAAATAAGTTGTAAACAAAAACCAAAATATTACAAACACAGAGGAAAATTCAAAAACGGGGAGTACAGACAAAGATAACATGGATTAAAATGAAGAAGAAAATTCAAAACATGGTATACAAACCGAGATAACACAGCTTAAAATGAAGAAGAAAATTAAAAAACAGGGAATACAGACAGAGATAACACAGATTAAAATGAAGAAGAAAATTCACCACATAACTCACTAAGCAAATATAAGGCAAATGCATTCGTAATTACCATGTCTGCATAGTGAAAAATTACTCAATACAAATCACGGGAAATAGAATAATTGATGCAAAAACGAGCACACAATTTCTTAATTGCTACAAGTTGATTACATGTTTTTCATGAATAAATCCATGAACAAATTAACAACAGTTCATTGACTAAACATACATTCCAATATTTTTCTAAATTTCTTAGCTATAAATTAAAAGTTAGAGAAAAATATGTATTTACAAAAGCCAAAATCCAGTGGAAACCTCTCAAAATAGAATACAAAATTATGATCCAAAGAAATTAATAAAGAGCAGGGACTGCACTTGATGGCTTGAAGTCATGAGATGAAGAACGAAGCAAATGAAAAAAAACACCGCATCGCAGACATCCAATCAAAAAAGCACTGCATCACAGACATAAATTAATATCAGAGATAACTTATAAATACATCAAATACACTCGATGACATCAAGTCATCAAACGAAAAAAAAGGCAGTGCATCACAAACATCCAAGCAGGCACAAAGACTGCACTTGAGGACTTCGAGTTATCATATGAAGAAAGAAGCAGACGATAAAAGCTCTGCATCGCAGACATCCAAACAGGCAGAAGCTCAATCATCTCAATCAATACCGTAGACATACAAGCCTCTCAATGACTTAAACGATTGCCTTGGAGATATTGGTTAAATTGTCCGAATGTTTTGAAAGAAAGGTTAACTTGTTTGAATGTTGTAAACAATGATGGATTTAACAATAGTTCTCTAGAGGGAGTAATGTCAGATTAGTTTTCACCAAGATATTTCTCAAAAAGAAGTTTTTCTGAAGAGGAAATAGATCCATTTACTTCTTCCAAATGGACCAAAATGTACTCTCATCATTGGAGACTAAATGCATCTATCATAAAATAATAAATAATGGGGCTTGTTGAAAGTTTTTTCCACTCAAATTGTGTAGATAATACTCATTATGAGAGCATGCCACTCACTATTTCTGGTTCTCTACGTTCTTAAAATCCCTAGGCTATACCACGTGTCCTCTATTGGCAGAATCTAGAATTGGATTCTATCATTTAAAGGCTTGTCAATGTTTACAGTAATCTCCTTCTATGTAAAAAATCAAATACATAATTGGATTCTATCATTCAAAGGCTTGTCAATGTTTACAGTATTCTCCTTCTAGGTAAAAAATCAAATAGTAGAGTTTGGGGAAGAAGTGGGTTCTGCACTAGACTCGCTTGTAAATCATTTTCTCACTTCAATATGTATTAACCATGAGGGCCACAATCAAGAAACAACTTAAATGGGATGATGATTTATGAATCAAAAGTTCCAGCTGCAAATGAAAATGAGCCATTAATTTCTACACTTTCTATTGGAGATTTTGATTTGAACTCTGTTTTTAACAATTGTGGGGAGAGTGAAAATTTCCCATTAGAAAAAGAAACTCTTGCATGTGTTAGTTAAATGAAGAAATCAACAAACCAAAAAGGGACCCTAATATCATAAAATCTGAAAAGGTAGAGCTAGAAGGGTTGTTTCAAAAGGAAAACAACAATCTATAGGCTCTCAAGGCTCATCAAACTGAAAAGAAAGAGATAGAAGGGTTGTTTCAAATGGAAAACAACAATTTAATAAGATCTCATGGCTCAACTCCTACAATCAAAGAAAAAAAGTAACACATATTTACAGATAAAACTTGCTGCAACTAAGGAGTTGAAGCAAATGGAGGAATGATCCAATAGAAAATCAAGTGTCACTAAATGAAGAGCTTTGAAATCCAACTTAGGTTTGCTCGATGATGTAATCCCCTGTAAGTAATATCATGAAATTCTTGAAACCCTAGATGTCAATCATAGGTTGGGTGATTACAGATGGAGGGCCAGACCTTACGTATGTATGTACAGAATGCCATTAATATGACAGAAACAATACTGCACAGTCTAGTAAAAAAATATGATGCTCTTGCAGAAAGAAGGAACCACTCAGAGTTATGTCAGAAGCATCTTGTCAACCGTTTTTGTGTGTTCCTTTTTACAGAACTAGTGGAGTAAGCACTATCATGAAAAATTTAAATCCTATCAGATGCCAATCATAGGCAATTGGGTGAGTGTGAAACACTACTACACAGTCTAGTAAAAAAATGATGCTCTTGCAGAAAGAAGGAACCACTCAAGTTATGTCAGAAGCATCTTGTCAACCGTTTTTGTGTGTTCCCTTTTACAGACCTAGTAGAGTAAGCACTATCATGAAAACTTTAAATCCTATGAGATGCCAATCATAGGCAATTGGGTGATTGTGGATGGAGGATTGTATGTAATGTATGTATGTACAGAGTGTCATTCATATAATTGCATAAAATATCTCCACAAAAGATCATGTATTTATAAAAAAAAATCAGTGATAATAAGATTCAGAACATCTGGTCAAGCTATCAAAGCTGGATTTAGGCAACCAAGAGACTTCTGCATGTCACTAATGTTATTAAAAAATAAAATACAACCAAACCATGTACTTGAACATGTCTTTAAACAACCTCATTTGAATCAATCTCTTAAGAACATAAAATCAATTCCTAGAAAATTATCTACTAAGAATTGTTTAATTCCAGAGGAACATGTAAAACTGCGTATCATTTGTTTAAGCTTTGTACAAGATTTTGATGTCTACTATAAATGAAGGTAATACCAGTACAGGATGGTTGAAGGAGTCAATCTTTTATACCCTACCATAGGCAATCAGATTTATGCACCCTTTAGAAGGTGGGTGAATGTTTTGGTGCTTCTCCTTTTCAGTTGCATTAGGTTGATCAATGAACATTCAAGATTGGCAAGGTTTCTAGAGCCAATTTAGTAGGTCAAAGGGACTGCATCACCAAAGTGCAAGATTTCAAAATTCTTTGGACAACAACATGTGATTGTGTATGTTGTGAATGATGGAACCTAATAGGAAACACAGACATAGATAACACAGATTAAAAGAAAAAAGAAAATTAAAAAACAGGGAATATAGATAGAGCTAACATGGATTAAAATGAAAAAGAAAATTCAAAAAGAGGGAATACAGACAGAAATAACACTGATTAAAATGAAGAAGAAAATTCACCACATGACTCACAAATAAGTAACAACATTTGACTTCAAAAGGCTCTGCATAGTGAAAACTGAAAACGAGCACAAAATTTCTCAAATTTGCTACATGTTGATTTTCCATGAACAAATTAACAACAGTTCATTGACTAAATATACTTTCCAATATTTTGCTAAATTTTTTAGTTATAAATTAAAAGTTGGAGAAAAATATGTGTTAAAAGAAACCAAAATCCAGTGGAAACCTCTGAGAATACAATACAAAATTATGATCCAAAGAAATTAATAAAAAATAGGGACTAGACGTCATGAGATGAAGAACAAAGCAAATGAAAAAAACACTGCATCACAAACATCCAAGCAAAATGCACTGCATCACAGACATAAATTAATAAGAGAGAGAACTTATAAATACTTCAAAAATTATAAATACTTTGAATGCACTTGATAACTTCAAGTCGTGAAAAGAAAAGGCATTGCATCACAGAAATCCAAGCAGGCACAAAGGCTGCACTTGCTGACTTCGAGTCATCTGCATCACAGACATACAAGCAGGCACAAGCTCAATCAATACTAATACCAGAGAGAACTAATAAAGACTCTAGATGCCTTATAGATCTACAAGCCTATCAATGCCTTAAACGATTGCGTTAAAGAACTTATAAATACTCTCAATGCCGTAGACGATTGCCGTTGCATACTTGATGACATCCCAGCACTACATCACATCCCAGCAGGCACACATCAATACCAGAGACATCCAACCAGCAACCTAAGGATTACAACAAGGATTTCACACCCCAGCAGTCACACATTAATTCCCATAACATCCCAGCAGCACTGCATCACAGACATCAGATCAATAGCAGAGAGAACTTATAAATACTCGAGACGATTGCCGTTGCTTTTGTTTTCTTTAACAGAAAAGCATTGCTTTCTTTTTGCTTTTTGTTTTTTACAGCTTCCGATGTTTTCTTTAACCTGGAAAAAATGGACGGCCAGAAAAAACAGCTTCCAATGTTTGTTGGACGGAAAAAATGGTATGCTTTTTGTTTACTTTAATGGAATGGGGTATGCTTTTTGTTTTCTTTACCATAAAATCACAGATGGCAAAAACACTGTTTTTGCCATGCTTTTCGTTTTCGTTTTTGATACACAAAATTGAGATACTTGAGATATGCTTCATGCTGTGCTTTAACTTTATTATACTACAATATTAAAAATTTAAAGATATCCCTTCAATATAAGTAAAGGCTAGCAAATACTTTTTTTAAAATACTTTGTATTAAACACTATATGAAGTATTTGTCATCTAGCTAAACATATAACTTTATATTATATACATAAATATGCAATTTTATATTATATATATATATACTAGCATACCTTCAAAGTCGGGGAAATAAAACATCGAAGAAAACTTCGATATATTTCAAAAATGAGAGAAAGTTGTGTGTAGATAATATAAGTTTATGTGATGAAAGCAAGTCTAGGAATACAAGTGAAATAAAGTTACATCAAACTTCTAAACCGCCACATAAGTGAAAATAAGTTTCCTCCAAAAGGCTTTTGTACATAAAAAATTTAAATTTAAAAACATTCGGTGAATAAGTCAATGTTTTCGCCTCGATCCTTTGAATGCCAATGGAATCTTGCAAAGAAAAAAATCCAAACATCCAAGGGGCATAGTTATAGGAGTTTTTCAAGTTTTAGGTAGCTTTAGAAAACCTCGAAACCCCTGGACGTGGAGGAACTGTACCTTTGAAACTGAGACTTGACCTAAACGTGGAGAGACTATACCTTCGAGACATCAAAATTTCTGCACATCATAATTTGCACAAGTGACACCATTTTTTCTGTCCACCATTCGCGTGGGTCCTCTTATAATCTCATGTATTGAAGATACAGGTGAAGAAAATATTTTTTTTCAAGTTTTTAATATCCCAAGTCAATCTTCGTATTGAATATCAATAGTATATAGTTAGATTGTCCATTAGTAGCTTGTTGCTTAATTTTCATGACGTAATGGATGTAGAAGCCAAACCCTTTCCATGCACATATTGTAGCTCAGGGGGCACAAGTTTTGATAGACGTAACAATTTCATTGAATTTATTCTTACATTTTCTCTTCACTACACGTAAAGGCAAAGGCATGGTGCCCTTCACTCCTTGCGGATCCCAAAACCATCACAATGGAATGTGGGGGCCCTTTGAGCCATAAGCTTTGATATATGAAACTGAAAATTACAATCCACTAAACACAAAGTCATTTTCTTATTGTTACATTTCTTTGCAAAATAACTAATATAAATATGACTACTCATTAGACTCCCATAAACCTTTCTTCAACCTTCAGATTCACATAAGTTTTTCTTTCTTTTTCAAGTTCTGAAACTTCAGTTAGATACATTAGTAGATATCATTGCCGGATAAAATTGTTTACAAAAGCATGGCAGCGGCCTGGCCTGTTGATATTTTAAATCCCAACCAACCTTCAAATCACCCATGTGTTTTCTAATGCAATGTCTTTTTGGCTCACGGAGTTTGGGTTTTCAGATGTACAAATAGAGTGTCTGGTGGACCTACAAATATGCATGACCGCCAAGTGTCCCATGGAAACTATGGAAGTAGACAGTTGGAACGATACAAATATGTATGACAAACTATGAAAGTTGGCTAAGAGATGTTGTTGAGAGCTCTTCACCCATCGACTTTAGCCTTGGATAGAAATCATCATTATAGATGATTTATTGTAGCAATCTTCTATAAGTATTGACGATTGGATAGATAATTACTGTGTGGGGAAATAGAATGGTGCTTCTTGATTATCATGAAGACAATGCATTTGACGGTATTCAAATGAGGACGTTGTAACTTGTAGAGACTGAAGCTTCTCTCTTGGAACACAATATAATGGCGATGAAGTCCCTGAATCTCATATGGATTTGTTTGAACAAACATCCCAGCTCTTCTCTACCTTCCTGGATTCTCATAAAGAATTTAAGGCTTCTACAAGAGTCGGGGAGCGCAACAGAAATATTCTGGCAAGGTGAATCACAGGTAAATAGAAATTCCTTATTCATAGGTAAATAGAAATTCGTTGTATTAAAGTTTGTTCATATTAAAATATCCATGTGTGAATATGTAGCTTATGGTACATTTAAGCATTTTGAAGGCATCTTGGAAACAATACACAAAGAAATTTCCCGTCTCATGGATGTCAAACCCGAACCCAAACAAGACACAAAATCCTGGGTATTTTCATATGAGGATTTGTAGAGCATGCATTACCTACATGCATCAATCTATGAATCGATGAGACTTTATCAGTCGGTCCTCTTGGACTCCAAGCACGCTCTTCACAACAAAGTTCTCCCTGACGAGCCTATCGTGCGTAGAGGCACTCGAGTGACTTACCACCCATACGCCATGGGTCGTAGGGATGTCATATGGGATACCGACTGCCTCGAATTCAAACCAGAAAGATGGATGAACAAGGATGGGCATTTTATCTTACAGGTTCCCTTCAAATTCGTAGTCTTCCAAGGTGGCACACAGGTCTGTCAGATATGGCGTTTATTCAGCTGAAATATGTTGCGGAAACTGTGTTTCTATGTTCAGATTGAAGCGCCTAGTTGAATATCCGGCTATGGGAAATCCAAAGCTCGTTCATAGCTTGAATACGTGCATGAAGGGTGGTTTTCTCGTTCTTCTTGAAAAGAAGAAGGTTGATTGTAGCCCTAGTATCCCAATCATAACTTCGTTCAATTCAGTATTTTTTTACTTATAAATATACAATTTTAAACAAACCAATCCCTTCAGGTGGATGATGTAAACAGAGCAACAAATCAGAACCAAAGGCTCCCTTTGAGAAGGGGAAAGAAACAACTCCAACATGTCACGAAGCAGAGGTCCAAACAACTGTAAGCTCACCCTCAAATCTTGGCATCATATGTAGGAGAATTGAGAAAGAAGACAACCACTCTTCAACTCATCACCACTCACGAGAGAAAAAATCCAGCCGTGAAAGTCAACAAACAAAAGGCAGAACAAATTAAGTCCTGGGTATTCAAAAGTCACTTGTTGATGTTTATCAGTCAGTTATTTTAGACAGTTACATCTGGAATCCCAACAGCCAATGGTGACAACAAATAGCCAACAGACGGTATTTTAGACATGTATCGTTTCTATACTATCTTGTGCTTTCAGTTGATTTGCGTTTATTTACTAGAAAAAAATAGAAATCTTGTGTTTTCAGTTCATTTGCATTTATCTATTAGGAAACATCAAGCTCAGGATTTGGAAGACACCTGACCTTTCAGAGTTGGGAATCTCTCCTCATCTCCTGATATTTTCATTCCTTGTAACACTCCACTGTACAGTTTGGCCACAGTTTTTTTCATATAAATCTTAACCGTTACTATGTTAAAAAACTTCTAATTCACCCCAAAGAGCATGCTTTCATGCTACTACAACCAATTTATGTTCGCATGTGATATCTCATAGTTTTTTTTACAGGGAGAATCAGTAAACCCCAGTGTCTTTCACTGAGGAGACCAAGTTGCAAGTTAGAAGAGACTTCCACTATAAACCTGCCCGATGCTACCACCCACAAGCATGTCGGACGGGCTAAACCTGGACATGGCCCAATATTGGTTGGCTGAATTCTTAGCCCAATGATATCTCATAGTTATTTGAACGTACGGCGCTTGCCATAGGCAAAGGAAAAGGACCTGGTGCAAGTCTTGGATGATGGTAGATAAGAAACCCTAATGGAAGCAACTTCTTAGCTGAAATCCCACAAGAGTCTTGCCCAATTATAATATTAAAAAATATATACAAAATGACAAAATGTTTTATTTATAAGGAAGCATTCTTTGTGGCAATTTTCCTCGGTTACAAGGGGAGAACAAATCTCAAATGTGATCAATTAAAAAGTTACTTCGAACAGTTTAAAAAGTCATATTTAATTTGTTTGGGCTAGACCGTGTTACTATGGAAAAATGTAAGTACACGAATCAATCCATCGTAGCTAGCACACGTTGACACGTAAAGCTAGCATGCACTTCATAACCGTGCCAATTGATATTGAGTCATCCATTACTCTTAGTGTTGAGACACATAAAGTATCATACCATACCACCATAGAAAGAAGAAAGGATCAATCTCCCATGAAAACGCAAAGATCTGCTCCATGAAGCAAAGGTCAGTACTGCTCACATAGTTGTATGGTTGGGATTGATAGGACACTATCTTTTTAAGAATGTGTTGGTTTTACATTAGTTCCAGCTCAAAAACTCATGAAAAATGTACCCATGGAGTCTATTTATTTTCCTAATGGGTAGGTTATTCCATCATTTTACAGAGCTTAGCACATGATGAATGCGCTTTCTCTGAGGTGATTTGCAGTTTTCTCATCAATTTTGTGTAGTTACATCAATTCACTATGAATTTGTAGTTGTGTTGTTTATGATTTTACAGTGGGTTTATTATCCTTCATTCTCCACAAACATAGTAACTAATTACATCTATGTATTTTACTCACTCCATCCTTTGAAACAAACGTTTGCGCTACGGAAGTGTAATTGTACGTCTGACCCAATACCTTTCCAAAAACATAAGCCTTCTAGATGTTCAAATTTCAATAAGGAGATCCTCCCCTCGCCACTACCAAAACTTAATACTTGGTAGACATCGTTGTGGCCAAGGGGAAGTCGCCCGTTCCTCCTCCAACTACAATGTAATCATATTTTCTAGCAGTTGCGCTCTCACCATCCACAATCATAAACTTAAACAGAAACACTGAAAATAATATTTTGCAAAGTTTTGGGAGGTGGAACTGCTCTGCTATCAACGTTCGCTTCTTCAGCAGATCTTGAGTAGTTTGGACTGGGTATTTTGGAAACCAGAGACAAAAGGGGTTGGCACCATTCTCAGTTTGTTTTTGTTGTGATAAGATTTCTATGTTGGTAATTTGACTTGTTTATTTTAAAAACTGACACCTAAAGTGTTTCAAAGGGGTGGATTAGTTTGTGTGGGTAGAAATAAGAGTAAATCTTCACATATTCCACATAAAACACTCAAGTCTTCATGGGTGTCCTTTCTGTGGGGCCACTCAAAGAAACTTGGCATGCTAGATCCACAAACATGTCATGTATCCAGTCACTGGGGCCCTTCATGAAGACAATGGGTACACTTCATTTTTTCTTTTAGATGTGGTTAGATGGGCATTGTAGATATGGGGAAGTTAGTTAGCTCTGTCCATCTACTTCACATGAGTTGGGGTGTATAAAATGTGATAAGAGTCAAGGGGATTGAATACTGAATAGAAAACAAAACTTCTCAGGTTTGAGGATAAGGAGAAGAATATTATAGATAATTACATGGCAGTCAGCTTGCAGATAAGAGGGAGATTGTTGATGAAGGGTAGCGGCGTTTTAGGCATTACATTCCTGTTTTGAGGTGCAATTCTCTTTATCCTTTCCCTTTTGAAGATAATAGATATGTTGCATTTCAATGTGCCAATTACATGTTAGAATCTGCCATCACAAGTTTTGGTTTCTGTTGGAAAAAATAGGTGTGATATTTTGGTGATTAACAATAGACGCATATAAATCCATCTTTTTTCTGACCTCCATGAGGTCGAGGTTACACGTTGGGATATGCAATGTTGTGTTTCACAACCTCAAAGTGCATTTCATATCTAGATTTGGATGGGCCTGAGTTAGTGCCCATATTCAATGCAATGCATTGTTACATGCATATATCACACACAAATTTGATGGATCATCCCATTTCAACTTGGGTTGTGAGACATCTAAACTCATCTTTGATATGTACCTCAAGTAAGTTGAGGTTTCATATTTAGAGTTTCAAAAATATCCAATGCAAATTTTAGATATGCAATCTCTCGCTTTACAACCTCGGACTGAATATTAGACCTTCTTTAGATGTGCCTGAGTTAGCGTCCATATTTGATCCACCATTACACATATATATCACACAAAGATTTGATGAATCTCTACCACCCAAACTTGGACTATAGAATGCACATTTCCCAACCAAGTTCTCAAATTTATAAAGTGAAAGATGAGTGGCCTCTTTTGTTGTAATTACATCTATGTATTTTGATGCCATATGATTGAGTAATTATCTTCCATCCTTCTAGGTCTTATAATCCTTCCAGTGAATAAGCATCGACTTGTATATTATCTTCAGAGTCCAAACTCCTACATCTCCTCTTGAAAAAAAGGTCTCCATCAAGAAGCTTTGCAATACTTGGCAAAAACATTGTAGTAATTTACCACTAGTAAAGCATTTCCTAGAACTACAACAATGACTATCACGACAATATTGATGGTGGTGGTGGCATAGTTTTGGTTGGTGGGTTCTTTACTTATGGCTGCATCTGGTGAGGCTCCCCATCCAAACTCATATCTACCTGCTGAAATTTCCTTTGGACAGGATTGCTCCGGAGGAAAACTTATGGCAGAAATATTTAACATATCTACTTCAAACCTATAAATTTGTTGTATTGGCATGGATGAAGTTGTGATCAGATCCATCCCTCTGTGTAGACTCACTAAAACGGAGAAGCTCATAGACAACATGTCGTCACGGATACGTTAACCATGTCGTCAGGGATAAGTTGTTGTCATGGATATATTATGAAGTTTGTGGACATGGGGATGATCCTCACAGGCCATCGACAGACGACAAAACCTGTTGAGCAACAACCCCTTAAATAATACCTTTGGTGCAATGAATGATAATACAAGTTACTCCTTAACTCTTAAATTTATTTGCATTTATTGGATTAGGGAAATTTTTAGCATAAATATCACTCATGGTGGCTTGAAGGACGCCTAACAAGATGCAAGACTACTTGGTATATTAAGAATCAACCCTAATCAAATATATATAAAAAACTACACTTCAAAAATAAGGATAACATCATTGATGCAATCATCAATGAACTGCATTGTGTAAAGTCTCGAACTACAATCTACAAAATGCTACTATTAGATGTAGAAGGATACATCTCATGAGAGTGAATCATATAGTGTGAGGTTCCAAAATCAAGTATTTAGTTGTTTGAAGATGCTTATAAGGCATGAGTAGACAATGCATATAATTTACTAAGAGAAGGTTTGGGAACTGCAATTTTGTGCTACTATATGGATTCATTCCATGGTTCTACTTTGATCCAACATTAGGATTGATCATGCCCAAGGATGCCACAAAAACTACATCTTACATAATTTATTCTTTGTCTTAGAGGAATACTTACCAGGTACAAAAGATGGAGAAGCAGATGATTTTGAATAATGTTTAGTGTTGGAGATAGACTTAACAGCTTAAGTAGGATCAATATTTTGTTTGTGCTAAGTTGTGTTCTTACCTTTGGAGGTTTTGAGCCTCAAGAGATTGATTCTTATATCCGAAAAGAACATCTAATTGCACAATATTATATTGTTATTTGTTAAGATGCTCATAGAAAATATCAAACAAGAGCATTTTAACCTTTGATCCAAATGCATAGTAGAATAAAAGGTAGAGGAAAATCCCTTAAAAGGACCATTAAACTTTGACAAAATTAGAAAAATACATAGGCTTCATCTATTTTGGTTTTTCCACAACCTCTCAATTGCGACAACAACAACTTGAATTTGGTAAGAAAATATTTGAACCAAGAATGTTCATCAAGTACAAGGGATGACAATTCAACTTCCAATTTCAATGCTTGAAATTCATTGACTTTTCCAAATAGTGAACTCAACGTTTCCCAACTTTGTTTTGGTGATTTACATTCAACAATAGGAAACTATTAACTATCTAAATCATGTATCCCAATCAAACCCATGCATTCATCAAGTTTGTCCTATAAACAAATCTCTAAATTTCCTTTGCAAATATTGGTTGTGCTTCAACCAACATTTTCCATAGACCTCTTGATTGTAGAAGTTGTTTGATTTTGAGTTTCCAATTTTGAAAATTATGGGGAGTTAGGAGATCAACAACCCTAGTCTCAACCATTTTAACAAGAATCACAAAGAGAAAAAAACACTAAAAAATGTGTCTTGCAATCTCCAAATAATTGATAGCGAATAATGCAATCCCCATGCACAAAATAAGGGTGTTGAAGGACAATTTATGCTAAAACATCTTATCAAAAAGTTAATTTTAAAAAATTCTACAATTTGTTTAAAAACATAAAAACAAATCCACCTGTTCATCAAAATCAAAACTGTAACACCCCAGTTTTGACCTCGATGCATTAAATATATGTGATACATATATTGTAAATAATCATGGTGAGGAGCTAAAGGCAAAGGCCCCACCATTGATTTGGTTATGTTCTGTTTCAGATTGGAATTGTCACCAATGGTATATCAGGACATATGGCACATATTAAATTATGGCATCATGTAAATGTGCATTTTAATTAATGGAACCCAACCAGCTATGTTCACTGCAACCAAATGGAGAAGGGGCATGATTTCCTAAGGATAGGGGTGGGAATTGTTAAACCCAGAACCCATGGGGAAAAGCCATGTGTCAACCACTAAAATACTGTTAGTTGAGGGCAGTTATTTGCTGAGTAGTGGTGGGTGGCAGGCCTGTCCACACGCACCCTCCTCCAGCTGGGTCGTTCCATTCACGTGGGGTAAAGGAAATCAACAGAAAAAGCTTCCACTCCCCCACTCTCAGAAGTTTTGGCTCACTCTCACGCAGACGGTCTTGGGGGGTTCACCCTTCTCACGCACCGGAATCATCATTGTATTTTCCTCACGCAGGAGAATTTTCTCTTCACTGTCCAACTCATGCAGAGACACTGTTCGTTCCCCTTTTTCCTCACTGATTGTTGTTATGTGGGTATGTTCTTCCTTCGGCCTGTGCAGAGCATCGATGTTCCTTTCACATTATTGGACTGTGTATTGTCCCGTCCTTCATCTGTGGATCGTGTGCTGTGATTTTACTCACTGATCACTGGCTGTGGTATCATCCACGTCTTGTTGACTGTGATTCCTTTTTTTTTTAAAGTGGTATTTGCTGTAGGTTACCATTGTTGAATAGTTTGGCCACGATAGGGCCAAGAACAATTCAGGTTATGTTTCCCCTGCTAAAGCTGAAATTGTTGGTTTTGTTGCATGCATGTAGTGGTTGGTCTTCAAACGGTAATGGAGTGGTGATGAGGGCCTGATTTGCTTGACAAACCTGGTGTGTTTGGGAATCACATAGATAGAGCTAGAGGGCTGGCTTTCTTCTCCACAACCCCTGAATAGCACTGGAAGGGAGGTCAGGGCCTGAGGGACTGCGTTGCAGAGAAAGGACCGGTTTCCTTGTGTTGGGTGTGTGGGTGGTTGTTCTAGAAGTCAGGCTAGTTCTGGTGTAGGTGTCCTTAGCTCTTCAATGAGCTCACTAGCTTAGCATTTAGCCTTTCCCAGCTCCTATATGGCCTGATAAACCCAACTGTGTTGGCTAGGCTAATCTGATGTTCACCTGATAAACCCAACTGGTTTGGCTTAGCTGAACTATGTATTCCTAATGTTTTGTGTATCCTTGGCTATGTGTAAGCCTGCTAGTTCCTTATTCCTTGGGGAATCATGCCCGGCTCGGGGGTGGCAGCGTTGCTAAGAGATTAAAGAGCATGCAGGCCTATGGTTGGTTGGAACATTGCAGCGACGTAGCTGGTTGCGGGACATTTCTTATAAGATAAGTATTCTTGTCTATTTTACTTCTATAGTTATGTTACTGTTAATAATTTATGATGAATATGTATATGAAGGAACGTTGTTCTGCTTCTGCTGAATATATGTATGATTATGCATCTTAGTACTTTTGATGTTTTAAGCATTTACTTCAGATATTATACGCATGTACATGTTCATGGGGCTAGATGCCCAGATGTTTTGGTGTTTAGTAGCGTCCTCTTCGCCGGTAGGAGGGTCGGGGACGTTACAATGTGGTATCAGAGCCTTGGTTGCAGCATGGGCCTGAATGGGCCATGAAAGATCAGCTAGCAGAGGCAGGTTGCCTTCTGCTTAGCAGAGATCAAACATTTATGATAGAAAACTTTCACAAATTTTTCTGAGTGCCAAAATTGTCGGCTCATCGAAAAAATTAGTGGGAAGTTCTTCCGACATAGCGGAACGTGTAGTCTGAAGACCACCCGATGCGGACCGTCGGCGATCGGTGAAAGATAGACGAAGAGATCACCGAAACGCCAACGGAGAAGAGACGAAAGAGAAAAATTTTGAAAATTTTTCTAAGTCCGACCATCGGCGATCGGCGAAAGTTAGTTGATTGCATCGCCGATGATTAGACGATGGAACCGCCAATGAACATTGGAAAAGCCTAGTTGTTTGTGCATCCACCGTTGCGGCTGGCTAGTGGACTATCCTTCCGACGGATAGAGTCCCCGACCGCCGATGCCGTAGCAGATAGTTGTTCCGACAGCCGATACGAAGCGGCAAAAAATTGAAGTGATAAGACTATCGACGATCGATGATGATTAAAGGATTGGATCGCCGATGATTAGTTGATGACATATCTGCAACGTCGGAGAATAGATAGCGCAGGCACCGATATGTCAGCAAAGAATAGAAGACGTTAGAGCCAACAAGCGGCAAGAAAAAGAAAATTTTTGGAAAAATTATGCTAAGTATTGGACCCTCGGCTCATCGGGGAACTTAGTCTGATGAAGCTCCGACAAGACCATCGGCGATCAGCGACGATTAGTCGATTGGATCGCCAATGAATAGTTGAGGGAGTAGCCGCAGTGTCGGCAGGAAATAGTTAATGAAACAGCCGACGAAGTGTCGCAGGAAGAAGAAAAGGAAAATTTTCGCTGAGATTTTTCTAAGTGTTGGAAACCATTGGCGATTGACGGAAGTTAATTAATGAGACCGTCGATGGATGTCAATCGAAAAAAGTTAAGGGTTGTGAAACCATCGTTGCAGATGTCTATGAGACTAACCGTCCGATGCCACAGCTGGATGTTACTTCGACCGTCGATCGGAAAAGGATCAAAGTTGATGAACCGTAGTTGTGGCCGCCTAAGGGACTACCCGTCCGATGTAATAAAGGATCTGATCGCTGACGTATCAAAGATGTATTGCCGCTCGGGTCGCCGATGCGCAGTGGTTAGTCCTTCCGACGGCCGATGGGGTATAAGGTCTGCGGAGATTGCAATGAGAGTACCACCCACCGTTGCGGCTGCTGAGGGAACTATCTCGCCAATGTCACAAAGATTAGTCGCTCCGACCGTCGACAAGCTGTGATCTGCGAAAACCCTTGAAGGTTTGTTGGCCGCCTTTGTGGAAGCCGAGAGGACTAACCGCCTGACGCACAGCATGCCTGACCACTGATGTAGCGAATTAGTTGGGTTCCCCGCCGATAAAGTTCGGATTGTTATACAATTACGAACCCGACACTGTGGAAGAAAACTAAGGGTTCTGGCCACTGAAACGCCGGAAGGCTAGTGGGAAGGGGACCCGATGAATAGTTCGAAAGCTTAGAGGACTGAAGGTCCGATACGGCAGAGGAAATTAGACAAATTACCCACCAATACAGTGGAGAGAATTAGATATTCTAGCCATTGACACGCCGGAAGGTTAGTGAAGAAAGGACCCGATAAACAGTCCTTGACATCGCCGATACAGATTGGAAGTTTAGGCAATTTTGTCACCAAAACGCCGAAAAATTTGTAGGGAAGAGAGCCGATGAGGAGAAGGAAATTTTGGGTTTTTTAAAATGGAATTTTTCTCAGCAAATTCCAACTGTTTCAGCAGATTTTAGCAGACTGTCAGTGGATTGCAGAGCTAAATAAGAGATAGAGAAAATTATGTGTTTTAGCAAAATTGTTGTTTTATAAATTTCCAGAAGAGGAAGGTAAGTAGTTTTGATTTATATTAATGATATGCATCTAATAGTTTGCTACTAACATGTTTGCAGAATTATAGACACCTCCAAGAGCAGTATTCCAGGAAGAACAGTGTGGTAAAGCAAGAGGTGGTTCAGTCATGAGAACCCATGATGGATATGATGCTCAAGATTCTTACGAGCGTGCAAGAGATGCCATGGGAGAAAATGTCCGTAATGGAAATGATGACATAGAGTCTAATGGAAGGAGATTCCAAGAGACACCATCCGAGGTTGCAGCCACCATGAGAAGCTTGATCAAAGCCCAGGAAGAGCAGCATCAGTTGAATGCTGCCATGTTGCAGAGTTTGACAGACTTGCAGAAGAAGATAGATTCTGGACGAAGTACATCAAGCCCAGAAGGCAGTAAGAGCAGCACTAGGAGGAGGAGAAGGACTTCCGGTGGATCATCTGACTCTGAAGAATCCAGTGGAGATAAAAGTTCATCTTCTTGTAAAAGGAAAGGAAGAAGACATCATAGGGATCTCTCTTGGGATGAATTTAAGAACGCTAAGCCTCCTACATTTGATGGTGAGATAAAGACTGGACAAGAGGCTAAAGCTTTGCTTCTTGGGATAAAGAATTACTTTCAAGTGCAAGATTATTCAGGAAACATGAAGGCAAGAGTTTCCATATTCAATATGAATGGAAGAGCATCCATTTGGTGGGAAAAATTCAAGCAAGTAAAGAAGATTAGTGAAAGGAAACTGAAGTGGAAGCAGTTCAAGAAGTATTTCAGGCAGAAATACCTCTCCGACAGGTATTATGATGACAAGATTAAGGAGTTCCATGAGCTGAGATTGGGACAGCAGACCATAGACGAATATGCAAATAAGTTTTTGGAATCGTTGAGGTATGTCCGATACATCAGAGATGAAAAAGTGAAGGTCTAACGGTTTCTGAGTGGATTGCCTCAAGGTTATAGAGACAGAATTGAGTTTTATAAACCTAGAACTCTTGAAGAAGCAATAAGGAAGGCTAAGTATTACTATGAGCAAAGCAAAGGTAAACCTGATTACCATAAGGCATGGAAGGACAAGAAAAATGAAAAGTTTGAAGTGTGAAGAAAGCTTCCAGCGGTTGAAGAATCTCCTCACCAGTGCACCAGTATTGAAGGTTCCATATCCATAGAAAGATTTTGTGGTGTGTACCGACGCATGCGGGCAAGGGCTTGGAGGAGTCCTTATGAAAGATAACCATGTGATATGTTATGAGTCAAGAAAGCTAAAGGAGCATGAGAAGAACTATGCCACTCATGATATCGAGCTTGCAGCCATAGTACATCCTCTCAAGATGTGGAGGCATTACTTGATGGGTAGAAGATTTGAACTCAGAACGGATCACTGTGGACTGAAGTATTTGTTGGATCAGCCTACTCTGAATGCTAGGCAAGCGAGATGGCTGGAATTTTTATGTGAGTTTGATTTTGAAATCAAGCACATAAAGGGAAAAGAAAATCAGGTAGCTAATGCGCTCATCAGGAAGGTACAGGAAATGCATGTGGTATCCCTTAGTGTTTGCCATTCAGATTGTTAATCTTGTTACTGGAGATGAATTGTATGAGCAGTTAAAAGACAAATTGTAGCAGTAAAGTCCTGAGAAGAGCTATGAGGGATATAAATTGAAAGAAGATGGACTTCTTACTTATAAAGGCAGAATTTATATCCTGAATGTAGCAGATTTGAGGAGAGTTATTATGGATGAAATCCATCAAGCTCCGTATTCTGGTCACCCAAGATACCAGAAGACAATTGCTACAGCTAGAAAGCAGTACTTTTGGACAGGAATGAAAAAGGACATGGCTGAATACATTTCAAGGTGTATGAAATGTCAAAAGGTAAAGGTTGAACATCAACATCCAGCAGGCTTGTTGCAGCCTTTTCCAGTTCCAGAATGGAAATGGGAAGTTATTTCCATGGATTTTATTACGTGATTGCCGATGACTTGGAGACAACATGATTCCATCATGGTTGTGGTAGACAAGTTGACAAAAGCAGGACATTTTATATTGGTAAAGTCTACGCACAAGACTGATGACATTGCAAAGATCTTCATGAAGGAGATTTTCAAATTGCATGGATTGCCGAAGGCAATAGTCTCTGACAGAGATGTCAGGTTCACTTCCAATTTTTGGAAGGGATTGTTCGTGGACTTGGGTACAAAGCTAAACTTCAGCACTGCATACCATCCGCAGACATATGGGCAGATAGAGAGAGTTAATCAGGTGCTTGAAGATATGCTTCGCATGTACGTGATGGACAAACCAACAAAGTGGGAAGATTACTTACACTTGGTAGAGTTTGCTTATAAAAATGGACAGCATACATCCTTGGGGATGAGTCCATATGAAGCTTTTTATGGAAGAAGGTGTAGGACACCAATGACTTGGGATAACCTAGTGAACAGGGTTGTGCTTGGACCAAAATTGCTCAAGGAAATGGAGCAAGAGGTTGTAAAGATCAGACAAATCTGAAAGTAGCACAGGACAGACAGAAAAGCTATGCAGATAAGCGTAGGATGAACAGAGAGTTCAATGTTGGGGATCATGTTTACCTCAAAGTGAAGGCAAAGAAGAGTTCCTTGAATCTTGGAAGTTGTGCCAAGCTGTCACCTAGATATTGTGGGCCGTTTGAAGTGCTTGAAAGAATAGGGCCTATTGCATATAGACTTGCATTGCCTGCTAGTACTAGAGCTCATAATGTTTTTCATGTTTCTTTGCTTAAGAAATATGTACATGATCCTAACCATGTGATAAATTGGGATGTGATTCAGGTAGAACCCGAGGGAGAGTTCCAAATCGAGCCAATGTGCATCCTCGACAGGAAGGTCACAATGCTCCGAAACCGAGCCATAGGGCAGGTAAAGGTGCAATGGGAGCACTACGAACCTGAAGAGGCTACGTGGGAGCTGGAGGATGCCATGCGATTGGCACATCCATTTTT
>LPNX010350855.1:260684-291553 GCA_001517045.1 Pseudotsuga menziesii
GGATAGTGCTATTAAAGGGGGAGGGGAATGTAACACCCTGGTTTTGACCCCAATGCATTAAATATACGTGATACATATATTGTAAATAATCATGGTGAGGAGCTAAAGGCAAAGGCCCCACCATCGATTTGGTTATGTTATGTTTCGGATTGGAATTGTCACCGATGGTATATCGGGACATACGACACGTATTAAATTATGGCATCATGTAAACGTGCATTTTAATTAACAGAACCCAACCAGCTATGTTCATTGCAACTAAATTGAGAAGGGGCATTATTTCTTAAGGATAGGGGTGGGAGTTATTAAACCCGGAACCCATGGGGAAAAGCCATGTGTCAGCCACTAAACTATTGTTAGTTGAGGGAAGTTATTTGCTGAGTAGTGGTGGGTGGCAGGCCTGTCCACACGCACCCTCCTCCAGCTGGGTCGTTCCATTCATGTGGGGGAAAGGAAACCAATAGAAAACACTTCCACTCCCCCACTCTTGGAATTTTTGGCTCACTCTCATGCAAACGGTCTTGGGGGCTTCACCCTTCTCACACACCAAAATCATCATCATATTTTACTCACGCGCGAGAATTTTCTCTTCACTGTCCAACTCACACAAAGACACTATTCGTTCCCATTTTTCCTCACTGATTTTTGTTCTGTGGGTATGTTCTTCCTCCGGCCTGTGCAGAGCATTGATGTTCCTTTCGCATTATTGGATTGTGTATTGTCTCATCCTTCATTTGTGGATTGTGTGCTGTGATTTTACTCACTGATCGCTGGCTGTGGTATCATCCACGTCTTGTTGACTGTGATTCCTTTTTTTTAAAGTGGTATCTTCTGTAGGTTACCATTGTTGAATAGTTTGGCCACGATAGGGCCAAGAACGATTCAGGTTTTGTTTCCCCTGCCAAAGCTGAAATTGTTGGTTTTGCTGCATACATGCAGTGGTTGGTCTTCGGACGGTAATGGAGTTGTGATGAGGGCCTGATTTGCTTGACAAACTTGGTGTGTTTGGGAATCACACAGACAAAGCTAGAGGGCTGGCTTTCTTCTCCATAACCCCTGAATAGCACTGGAAGGGAGGTCAGGGCCTGAGGGATTGCGTTGTAGAGAAAGGACTAGTTTCCTTGTGTTGGGTGTGTGTGTGGGTGTTCTAGAAGTCAGGCTAGTTCTGGTGTAGGTGTCCTTAGCTCTTCAATGAGCTCACCAGCTTAGCATTTAGCCTTTCCCAGCTCCTGGATGGCCTGATAAACCCAACTGTGTTGGCTTGGCTAATCTGATGTTTGCCTGATAAACCCAACTGGGTTGGCTTGGCTGAACTGTGTATTCCTGATGTTTTGTGTATCCTTGGCTATGCGTAATCCTGCTAGTTCCTTATTCCTTAGGGAATCATGCCCGGCTCGGGGGTGGTAGCATTGCTGAGAGATTAAAGAGCATGCGGGCCTATTGTTGGGTGGAACGTTGCAGCGACGTAGCTGGTTGCGGGACAGTTCTTATAAGATAAGTATTCTTGTCTATTTTACTTATGCAGTTATGTTATTGTTAATGATTTATGATGAATATGTATATGAAGGAATGTTGTTCTGCTTCTGCTGAGTATATGTATGATTATGCATCTTAGTACTTTTGATGTTTTAAGCATTTACTTCAGATATTATACGCATGTACATGTTCATGGGGCTAGATGCCCAGATGTTTTGGTGTTTAGTAGCATCCTCTTTGTCGGTCGGAGGGTTGGGGACGTTACAAAAACCCTAGGAAATGTCGTAATAATTGGCTTCCATTTTATTCGAATCCACTCCAAAATCCCAAGTCTAGTAAGTTTTACAAACTTGAACTTTCCCACCAAAGATCTGTTAGCTAAGCAAAGAACCATGTCCATTGTGATGTATTTTCTGAACACGGATAGATATATACCCTTTTTAACTTTCTCACTTTTGACACATCTTCAATCCCTATGTTGATATACCGAAAACATATTTTTATGATCCCTAACATAATGAAACTGCTCTCCATGAAGTAATTCCTCTTGTGAATCAAAGCCTATAGATTTTGGGGAAACAAAACAAATACAACCTCCTGAAAAAGCATCCTAAGAAAAAGGACGCATTAAGAATTTTGAGGGGGATAAAAGTCCTATAGAAGTTACTCTTTTAGGAAGGAACTCCACAAGAGTGAGGGGATTAGTCTTAACCCTACTTCCATCATTGTCAAAGGATAAGGAATTGACACCTCTCCCACTCGAATGCCCGCCAAATGTTCCAGATCTAAAATATCCTGACAAGGATGTGATAAGGGTACTATCAACACAACCCATGTCGGCCATATTAGCACAGAAACACCTAAAAGGGAAAAAAGACATGCATCAACTATGGAACACAAATAAAAAAAATTAACAAAACAAGTAAGGAATTCGGGGATCGTGCAGCTTGGAATGTTCCCATTTTTTTTACTTGGCTGCTACTAGGACAACTTGAAAGGCTAATTGGACTCAAAGCAAGCTGTAAAGATCAATGAACCCTTGACCATTAGGGTTTTTGTATCATCGACATAGTTACAACATGTGTCAAATGGTTGTAAAAATTCACCAATGTTTAATATATAGTAAGGAATCGTTTAATTATTACATTTCAACTACAAAGAAGATTATAACTTGTCCAATATTTCTTATATTTGATATAGATATATCACATTGTAAGTATTATATGTTTTGCGCATGATTATTATACCCTAGCCATAAACACAATACACACACATGTGTTAGAATACATATACTTACAATAATAACAAGGTAATAAATATACCTTAGTTGTTATTAACAATTAACCAAATTTTATACCCCTCGGGAGCTGTCAATTGTCGCCGCCTGTACAATAAAGTAAAGCTTCTTATGCTCAAAACATATGAGCCCCTTCACATCCTCCGGCTCAACAACTCTGCAGCGGACATTATGGCCAATTTGGGGGCCTCTCTCCCACAAGGTCACTACAGGCAAAATGGGAATCCTCCCATCCTCAAATATGTCCCGTAATGAGGTGTCGAATATCACATAATCAACAATTTCTTCACATAATATGGAAGTATCCTCTCTTTGTTCATCGTATGAGACTCAGCCTTATGATTTCTCCTTCCTTCCTACATCCACTTATTATCTTCCCCACCCCCTCACCTCTTCTCCCTTTCCCCTTTTCCCCTTTCTCCTTTATCCTCCTTTACCTCCTCCTTATCCCTCCCACCTTCCCCCTCTCCATCACCCAACATCATCATGCAGCTGGCCTCCACTTCTCCGTCGGCTCCCTTCATTTATTTAGCAGTCCTCTTCCCCTCATCGCGTGGCCTTCTCACTGCCCCCTCCATCTCTCGGACGCTGCAGAATTAAAAGTCTTCAGGTCTCGGATTAATGGTATTACCATCTCGCACGCTCAACGTCTCCTCAAACATTATACCATGTCTTCTCTTGGAAGCGATATGTCTCTCCACTCCATTTCAATTCTTGGCCCTGGTTTACATGAAGCTCTGCGAATCCTGCTGAAGGTAGTCACAGGCATTGGCGAAGGGCTGTTGCAAGGCCTCCCGTGGCAGGCACTCCCTCTCACTCGTGCTGTAGTGAAGGAGCGGCTTGCCCTTGCAGCCTTTTCCTCCTGTTCGTGTAACTCTCTCTCAGTGTCGTGGACTGTCACTCTCGGCTCAGGTATTCTTACGCCTTCTGGTAATTGGGGACGACGCTTGGTTTTAGGCTGTCGCTGCATGGGGTGGCAAGAAGGTGCATTGGGCACTTTGGTTTGTCGAAAACAAGGAGATTTTTTGCTGCAACAGGAACTCCTCGTGCTCAACATTTGTCTCAGTCATCTTCCGACCGTGAGTCAAGCTTGTGTTCCTGTTAGTTCTGTTCATGCCATACACAATCAACTCGCTCGAATAAGCATTTCAACAGAGGAAAGCAGAATGGCACAGGATGGCGAAAGCGCAGGCATCATGGACATTAAAAAGAATCTACGGGGATTGTATGAAATGCTTGCAATCAGTGTTATGGACAATAAAGAAATGGCTCGAGAGGTGAAGAGTATGGGAGAAACAGTGAGCTACACTTCTCTGCAGATAAGCAATCATGATGCCCGAATTGATGATAATGAAAGTAATCTCCGAGAAATCATGGGTAAAGTCGACAGGATTCAGGAGGACCTTCAACGCTTCATAGCCATGAACTAGAGCAGCAGAGTAAATGGAGTCACCGCTGAAGCTGTGCAACCAATGGAGGAGGAATCCGTAGTTCAACCAAGAAATATTAGAGGCAACCCTTAATCTGGTTTTTATAGTTATGGCTAAATGTTTTTCTGTCTTTTAATTTGTAAACAGTATGTAAGGGTATATACTACCTGCGGTATTAGATGTTTTGAACAAACTCTATGTGAAGTTTTTTGGAAAACCCCTTGGATAGGCTTTCTGTGCAGCGATTTTGACATGCATAAATATCCTATAATGCCACTACTGTAATGAATGGTTGTGCACAGCTTGTTTTTATATAAACCCTTTTATAGTTTCTTTAAAATAAAAAAAAATTAACCAAATTTTCAACTTGGAATCCTTGGCATGTAGCCAAGTCTATTAATGCCTACAATTCTTTATAACTAAAAGAGCATTGCATCTATCAGCTATAATAAAATCAGAAGCATATAGAACCATTCATATTATTAAACTTAGATTTCCTTTGATCTGGAAAGAAAATGATGCATAATAAAAGCAAGTTAAATATTGGTGTGCTTTATTAATAACTATTATAAAACTATCCAACATGTTTCGTAGTCAAAGTTTTTTATAATAAGAACCATAGGAAAATTCAAATAAATAGTTTATTCCTACATGTTATAGATACCTACTACCATTTCCACAACAAATTAAAAATAAAAATGGTGTCTAAATATGGTACATTACATATTGGTACCAAATCATAGTTATAGCACTACGAAGCCATATGAGATCTAAGGATGAAAATAAGAATGTCTTAAAATACTAGTTAACTAACAAACCATATTTTGTATACATGGAGAGAAAGAAAACATGTAGATTTTACCAACTTAGTGAAGACAACATTAAAGGTTTATATCAGCTATCATTAACATGGAAGATATTCCAATCCGTTAAGCAATTGTGAATGAACCATTGTAACAAAAACCAAATTTAATTATAATCTAGGTTAATTAATGTAAATAAACTAAGAGGTGACTTGAAAAGTCACCTCTCTTCCCCACTTACGATATAAATTACCGGGGCGTCTATTATGTAATTCGTCTCTACATTTATTAAATATACATTACATTACATTTATCTTACATTCTCTGCCTATTCTCTCGTTCTTGCTCTTCCATTGGTATCAGAGCCTCTCGGCTCTCGGCACCAAACCACCACCTTCCACTCCAAATTTCACTGCCCACCTCTTCCCATACTTTCTGCTGCCCACCACTCCCATACTCCCTTCTAGCCTTCACGCTCCTCCACCTATAGGCTGCTCCCTCCTGCGCGCTCCTTCCATGGGCTCATCCTTCCCTCTCTTGATGCGCTACCCACCCTTCCCTCCTCCATCAACACACCCACCACGCCTCGCTACTGCCACATTCCCCTGCCTCGCGCCATTTTCTTCTCCACCTCGCGTGCCCCCAACTAACCACCACTTCCACCACCGCACTGTCCCTACCACCTCCATCCTGCTCCATTCCCCTCCCCTGCCTTCTCCCTACTCCATTCGGCCACCTCCCTCTTTGCCTGCCCCACTCCACGCACCAGCTCCATCCTCCACCTTCCACCTCTCCATCCGCCTGCGCCCTCCAACCTCTGCACACTTGCGCCATCCCTGCACACCTACCCATCCTTCACCTCTGCTCCTTCCCACCTCTCGCCGCCTCCATCACCCTCCACAGCGCATGCTCCACGCCCACCTTCGCCTATCCTTCCCCGGCCATCATCGTTGCTCCCCTTCGGCGGCTCATCCACGTTAATTTTTTTTTTTAATATTAATAATATCATTTAATAATATTTGTTAATATTATATTTGTTAATATTAATATTATTATTTAATTTAAAAAAAAACTACATTATAATAATTATTATTATTATAATTTAATTATTATTATAATTAAAAAAAAAGAATCGTGGCGAGCTGGCACCGTACACTGAGTAAAAATAAATCGACGTTTAGCGCTGAGAAAATTCTAGCAATCACCAGATCAAGGGACGCTCGATTCGATCAAATCAATGAGAAAATTAACAAGAACCACGAGGAACTCCATGAAAAGATCAAACAAACCAATGACAATTTGACATCAAAGTGGACACAATTTTCGTCATAAATTGAGAATAGCTTCCTCACTCTATAGGAAGACCAAAAGAAAAATCAAGCAGTTTTAATCGCCATCTTGGACAAATTACAAATATCAAATGACCTGCTACCAAACTCTCCTAGAACATCGGAACAGCAAGATCCTCTATTCAACACGTCGTCCTCTAACGCATATACACAAGGACACCAAATACGGGTGAAAGTCGAGTTACCCAAATACGATGGGGACGAACAACAATGCATAGCGTGGATTAACAAATCTAAGGAATACCTAGACATCCACAACATCCATTACGGCAACGAAAAAATTAAATATGCCTCCATGCATCTAGAAGGCAGCGCTTACAACTGGTACTTATGGTGGAAGAATACTGCAAGAATATGTTCTTACAACTGGGTTAGATTCAGGAATGACATCATCAAAATATTCCAAGGCATTGAAGAAAAAGACTTCTTTGCCAAAATCACAAGGTTACAACAAAAAAACAGTGTCGATGAGTACACCTGTGATTGGGAAGCACTGTCAACTCGAGTCCCAGAATTAACCGATGACCAACGACTACAGACCTACATACACGGTCTAAAACAACACATCCGTGACGAACTAGAGTTACACAACATCTCTACCATGGAGGAAGCACGACGTAAAGCCAGGATTATTGAAAGTAAATCCGTTCATACAAATGTCGACCAAGACGTCTCCAAAAAAAAACCCCTCCAATCAGGATACACAGGAAATCCAAGGTATACACCACCTCAACTTAGGGAAGGAACAAAGCCCAGTTTAGAGGCCCAAAGAATAAAAGAAGGGAAATGTAAGTTTTGTGGAGACAAATGGGATCCTAAGCATAGATGCTTACAAAAGAAATTATATGCTTGTGAAGCAGAGCTAGAAGTCAATGAACCCATTGAGAACGATGTAAATAGCCAACAAGACTACCACCCAGGAATTGAGGACGACTCCCCACAAATATCATTAGCCGCTATTACCGGAATCTCCCAACCGCAAACATTGAAGATTAAAGGGCATATAAAAAATAATAACATCACAGTTCTCATTGACTCTGGCAGCACCCATAACTTCGTTAATGTCAACCCTGCTAAAGTATTTAACCTATTTATCCGTCCAGTACCTAACATGAAATTTATGGTAGCAGATGGCAAGAAGACTGACAATGTGGGAAAATGTCACAAGGTTAAGTTACAAATGCAAGAATATAACTTAGAATCAGATTTCTTTGCGGTATGACTAGGAGGAATCGATGTAGTATTAGGAATACAATGGTTACAAACCTTGGGTACATACTCTGCAAATCACCAAGAACATTTTATTGAATTCCATGCGTTCGGGAAAACACACAAATTATATGGGTTCCAACCACCTCCAACACAACTGATTACATCACATCAAATGGAAAAGCTACGTTGGAAAGATGCACTAATGTACATACCTCAATGTCGAGAAATGAAGATTCTAACAAGTGAAGGAGATATGGACAAACAGCTAGAGACACAAGAGCTAATTCGAAAACATCGCAAGCTGTTTCAAGAGTTACCTATGGCGCTCCCAACAAACAAAAAAATTGAATACATAATCGAAATAGAACCAGAGACAAAATCTGCCAGTAACAACCCATACAGATGTCCACATCTGAGACGTTGCGATAGTTCACGTAGTCATTGTCGTCAAATAAGCTTTGAGGACAAAGCTTTCTTAAGGGAAAGGCAATGTAACAAAAACCAAATTTAATTATAAGCTAGGTTAATTAATGTAAATAAACTAAGAGGTGACTTGAAAAGTCACCTCTCTTCCCCACTTACGATATAAATTACCGGGGCATCTATTATGTAATTCATCTCTACATTTATTAAATATACATTACATTACATTTCTCTTACGTTCTCTGTCTATTCTCCTGTTCTTGCTCTTCCAACCATATTTTTTGGGATGGGAATAGAATCAAATAAAATTTATGATGGAAAAATCAAGGAGTTTCATACATTAAAACTGGGATAGATGACTATGGATGACTTAGTTGATAAATTTGTGAAATTGTTAAGGTATGTACCACACATTAAAGATGAGAAGATGAAGATACAACATTTCTTACAAGCATAGAGTAGAGATTTCAAGAGGTTGGAAAGAAAATAAAAAGGATAATCTGAGAAAAAGGAAAAAAGGATGTAAACCTCTAGAATATAAAAACCAATTAAGAAGCCTTCAGATCAATAATTTTGGGAATTTTTTTTTTAACAAAACCTTCCATCTCAAAGTGGAAATACACCTATTGGATTTGCGGGAAGGAAACCAGATGAATCCTTCTAAGGACCTTTGAAGTGTTGGGGTCATGGTGAAGAACACTTATTGAGTAATTGTCCTCATAAACATGAAAATGCTAGGACTCTTCATAATGCACAAGATGCAACAACAATTATTGTTGTAGTAAGAAGTATCCCTAGGATCTATGATTCCTTGGAGGATCGACAAACTAATCATCAATCATCTATGGTGGAAGTCGAAGGTAATATTTCTAAGCAATTTGTTTATTTATTTTTCAAAAAAGTAAACATGACAAATCCTTGATACCCTAATTAGCTATAGGAACCAAGAGGGAAACAATTGAATTAATAGAAAGATGCTAGCTAGAAATAAATGGTATGTCTATTGTAGAATACTTAAACATTTTATCATTAGGTTCTTATGACATATTAATGGGAATTGATTGGTTACAAGCATATAAAGTAATATTGGATTAATTCAAAAAGAATTTTTTTCTGCACATATGAAGATGGTGACCTAGAATAGTAACAGGTATTCACAAAGCTATATGTACATGAAAACTTTCATCCTTGTAGTTAAATAAATGTGTTAGAAATGTGCGTAAACCATATGCAGAACACATATTAGAAATAGTGCAAGATAGTAAGTCATAGCTTGAAGACTTTGTGGTACTTCAAGAGTTCAAAGATGTATTTCTGAAAGAAATACTATATTTACCTCATAAGAGAGAGATTTACTTTACAATAGATCTTTTTCGTGGAGCTGCACCTATATCTAAAGCACCATATAGACTGAGTACCATAGAATTGATGGATAAAAATGTAATTACAAGAATTGTTGGAAAATGATTATTTTAGACCAAGTATATTGCCTTGGAAAGCACTAGTTCATTTTTTGAAAAAGAAGGATGTAACATTAATATTATCCATACATTAAAAAAAGTTGAATGATGTGACCATAAATAACAAACACCCTTTTCCTAGAATATATGACTTTTTTAACAACTAAGTTGGAAACAAGTTTTCTCTAAAATTGATTTAAAATTGGGAGATCATCAAGTGAGGATTAAAGATGAGGACATACATAAGACAACATTTAGGAAAAGATATGGTCATTATGAACTTGTGGTTATGCCTTTCAATACTAGTAATGCAGCAACTACCTTTATGTATCTTATGAACATCACATTCAATAAATATTTGGATAAATTTTCACTTGTCTTTATTGATGATATACTCATATATTTAAAAATTGAAAAAAACCACGAAGAACATATTAGAGTAGTATTTGAAATATTGAGGGAATATCAATTATATGCCAAGTTTAGCAAGTGCAACTTTTACCAAAAGAAAAATTAGTACTTGGGACATATTATTAGAGAAGAAGGAATAGAAATGGATCTTGATAAAATAAAATCTATCATGAGTTGGCCTACTCCTGAAAATGTAACCAATATAACATCCTTCATGGGCATTGCAGGTTACTGTAGAATATTTATAGAAGGATTTTCAAAGCTAGTATATCTCTTAACTTCCTTGTAAAAGAAAGGAACACAGTTTATTTGGTCAGAAAAGTGTGAAGAAAGTTTTCAACAATTAAACCATCTCCTTACTACTACACCTATTTAGAAGATTGCATACCCATATAGATACTGTGTAGTCTACACAGAGTCATCTTAAAAAGGAATAGGTGGATTACTCTTACAAGATAGTGATATAACCTTGGGGGGCGGGGGGGGCGGGAGGGGGCGTATGCAGACATGAGGAAGATTTTTGGAGATAAAAATATAGATGTCTCTGGCTTAAAGCCGGGGATAGGAATAATGCATTATTTCATAAGCATGCAGAGGCGAGGAAGAACTACGAAACAATTCTAGAGATACAAACTCATGATCAAGTTATTCAAGACAAAGATAAAATTAAATTGGAATTCTCTCGATATTTTAAAGCGATCTACACTGTTGAATTTGATAACACTCCTCCAAACTCTGCGCTAATGTATCTAGTCCCTAAGTTGGTTAAGAGAAAGCACAATATCACTCTTATGCAAAGGATCATGATAGAGGAACTGAAAACAATTGTGGAGGAGGTGGAAGAAGACAAGGCACTAGTCTCGGATGGATTCAATGCAAGGTTTGTCAAGGTGTGATGAGAAATAGTGCATAAGTACCTACTTAAAATGGTTCTTAAAGCTCATCAATGTGGGAAAATAGGAGGAAGCACTAATTTAACGATTCTGGCCCCAAGTTTCGGTCCTGCTAGGTCGCTTCTTTAAGGTTGATGAGTTTCCTTCTTGTTTAAGCCACGTTATGCCAACAATAACTGCTACGGGAAATTTCATGAAAGAATAGGAGTACAAACCCTCAGTTCAATTCATTTTATGATATCAAGAATAGCTAGTGCTGCCCACCTATATAATTCACTATGAGCAGAGGCTCCTCCACTAAACATGCGCTCAACTTGTGACAAATTTCACAAACTCATTTCCAAATATAAGCAATCTGGTAGGGCCAACTTGTAACCCCATTATGAATTGTGCTGTCGAAATGTACTATGAGCATTTGTAATGTATAACTTTGCAATCTAAGGATCATTCATCAAAGGTTAAGACTTTAAATCATATTTACATTAAACTTGGAAAAATTAAGGGAAATGAGCCATGTTTTTCCTATTTATCATAAAAAATAAATAAGTAAATGGTAAACTATAACCTAAGGGACCTAATGAATTTCAAGGTGGAAATGATTTTCTAAGAAAATACCTATGGTAGAATTAGGATACAGATCCATTGTTAACAGGTGGAAACTATTTTTGGAATAAGAGCATTCAAGTTAGTGATTATAGATGATGAAATATTACCACTACTAGAAAATAGACATCATCTAAAGTTATACAAGAAGCCTTTCTCAAAAGAAAAAATATTACTGGCCTACATCACCACAAATTATTAAATGTGATTGAAGACCTTATGGGTCCTAGTCCAGTTTGAAGATCCACTTCTTTCTTTAAAAAGATTGTGATGAAAGAGGAGATAACCAGATTGCATGCAGGCTGCGCTGGTAGGATGATCACGCTGGTTGTTGGTCGCTGCTGAGTCATTGAGGAGATCAGTAGGGCCCTACAAGAGCTGAGCTTGCCAGGCCTCGGGCTAGGAGGCTACTCTTCCTTTCTGATTTCGTGGCTGTCAGGCCCATGAGTTGAGTGTCTGGCAATTGGAGCAGCCTGATGGCTGGGGTGGAAAGTCTGCCTCCAGATCCGAGATCTATTGCCTTTGATCGGCTAATTGGCCCTCAAAACAAGAGATCGGGACTAAGAGATCCACCGAAGTTTGTCAAGAGAATAGAAGATGTGCCGGAAGTCACTCTCCCTCCGGAAGAAACTATGCAGGTAGCTCTCTCCCTGGCAGATCGAGCCCTGATCGGGAAATTCACGGGGCTTTGGCCCTCACCAAAAACTACCGACAGCTGGGTCCAAAGAAACTGGAGACCCCTAATCTCCAAAAACATAGCTTCATACTCCGTCGAAAGGGGTTACTTTCTGTTCGAATTTGAATCCAAAGAAGACAAAGATCTAATATTCAGGAACAGACCCTACTTCATGGGGCCGCAAGGCCTCTATCTCAATGGGTGGACCCCGGACTTCGATCCCAAGGCTGACATCCCCAAAGCCGTGCCAGTCTGGGTCAGACTCCCTAACCTCCCCATGCACTGCTAGAACACTAAATCTCTCCATGCGATCGGGACTGTCCTGGGAAAATACATTGACATGGCAAGCCCAAAGGACCAATACGCCTGTGCCCTCATATGCGTTGAGGTGGATCTCAAAGCAGGATTTCCAGAGGATATAAAGCTAACAGTAGGGGATTGGTCCCACTTCCAAAAGCTCGACTATGAACAGCTCCCTTTCAAGTGCAGGGGTTGCTAGGAATACGGGCACTTCATCCGTAACTGCCCTAAAAAACCTGAATCACACCAGGACAAGGCAGCAGGATGGCAAAGGGTGAATAGATCTAAACTCAAAAATCAAGGTGGTGGGGCTTCTAAGAAGGGTGAAAGCACCAAAGAAGCTAGAGATCCCCCTCTTGAAGGATCCCAAGAAACATCCAAGACTAATGAATCCAATGAAGTAAGGAATGAGTCCACTGAAGCCACAGAGAAATCTAGCAATGAAGAGAGTAAAGAATCAGAAGTAGGCCCACCCAATCAGCAAGTGAAAGAACAAGATGAAGGTGCTTCTATGACAAAAGAAGGAGAACCCCTGGGGAAATCAGAGGAAGAATCTGAATCAGAAGAAGAGGAAGAGGAAGAAGGGGAGATAGAACTTACTACCCCAAGACTGACTAAAACTAAAGGCAGGAAATCCAAGAAAGAAGTAAGGGAACAAGCTACTTATAAGGATAAGCTGCAAGGATCCCAGCTAACCTTGGAAAAGCTACTGAAGAATACCCGAAACACCCGTCAACAAGGGCATGCCCAGAAAGGGATGCCTACGACCTCCAAAAGTAAGTAATGAAGGTCCTCTCCTGGAACTGCAGAGGTCTCGGTAGCAAAAGCAAGGAAGAATCTATGATGGATTTAATCTCTCTTCACCAACCAGACATCTTTCTGATCTAGGAGACCAAGATGGAGGAAGCTGCATTTCTCCAAGTAAGTCTTAAATTTTGGAAAAAAAGAGGTAAAGCTGCAATTAGTTCAAGGGGTGCATTCGGAGGCATTGGAACTCTGTGGGATGACAAGAAATTCGAGGCTGTTGACATCAAGTACAACTCTAACTGGATCCTCACCCTGCTGAGGCAAAAAGACACCAATACTCTTGTAAGAATATTCAATATTTATGCTCCTAACTCTTACGCTAATAAAACAATTTGCTGGAACCTCCTTCGTGAGGAAAGCTGTAATCAGCAAGGAAATGTAATCCTTGCGGGGAATCTTAATGTCACCCTTAGCCAGGATGAAAAAAGAGGGGGCTCCTTGGTCAGAGACCCCATAAGAGAAATTGTTGATGAAATCATTTTGGAGTGGGATCTCATGGATATCAATCCATCCATAGGAAAATATACTTGGAGTAACAAAAGGACCGGTCCTGGGCACATTGCTGCCAGGCTTGACTGCTTCCTGGTCCAAGGCTCCTTCCTCCTCCTGGGACTAAATCTGTCTTCCAAAATCCTTCCATTTGGAGGATCGGATCACAAGCCTATTCTTCTTGAGATGGAGATGGACAAGAATTTGGGACCGATACCCTTCAGATTCAACCCAATGTGGGCCACTCAACCTGAGTTTCTAAAGACGGTAGCGGATTCTTGGTCCCCCCCGGTAACTGGGTCCCCCTTCTACGTCTGGGAGGAGAAGCTGAGATGGCTGAAGAAAGAGCTAAAGTCATGGGCCAAGTTGACTCCCTCTCCCAATTATAAAAATGTCCAGTCTACCCTTGCGCTGGAGTCTCACCAAGCTAGTATGGAAGAAAAAATGGTGAACAATTCAGACATTCAGACAGAGATAAAGCTCCAATTGAATCTCCACGCAGCATGCAGGAAAGAAGCCGAGTGGTGGAGGCTAAAATTACGTTGTAAGTGGCTGAAAGATGGAGACAAGAACACTGTATTTTTTCACAAGCAAGCCGTAGCTAGGAAAAACTTCAACTCTGTGCTTGAGATCCGGTCTCACGACAGGGTAATCAATAACTTTGATGACATTAAATCCGAAGCGTCTAAGCATTTTGAGAATTTGTATACAGACCAGCCTGTCATTGAAGACGTCGAGCTCCTAAATCTGGTGCCTAATGCTATAAAAAATAAAGACAAAGATGCCCTGAAGCAGGTGACCATGCTGGAGGAAATCAAGAAGGCTGTTGACAGTATGGAGGATGATAGAGCTCTGGGTCCAGATGGCTTCAATGCCAATTTCATAAAAATTTGCTAGGATATTATCAAAATTGACTTGCTTAAAATGGTCAATAAATCCCAAAGGTGCAGTAAAATAGGAGGCAGCACAAACTCTGCCTTCCTAGCACTCATACCCAAAGAGAAGGGAGCTAAGTCCTTTGACAGCTTTCGGCCTATATCCTTGTGTAACATAGGCTACAAAATCATCACAAAGATAATGGCCAATAGATTAAAATATATCCTGCCTTACCTTATCTCGGAAAACCAAGGTGGCTTTGTAAAAGGCAGGAAGATTTGGGATAACATAATTTTAGTTCAAGAGGCTATACATTCCAGTCAGAAGAATGGAGACAAGGGAATGGCGGTGAAGCTAGATCTAGCAAACGATTTCGATAGAGTCAGCCACTCATTTCTCTTTCAGGTAATGAGGAGATTTGGCTTCGCTCCATACTTCATCTCTTGGGTCAAGGCCTGTATCAGCAAGCCTTGGATAGCGCCGCTTGTCAACGGTAGAGCTACCCCCTTCTTTCAAGCATCAAGAGGTTTGAGGCAAGGCTGCTCACTTTCCCCTCTACTCTACACCATCCAGGCCTCTATCCTTAGTCTCCAACTGGAATCTTCCAGGCAAGATCAGGAGCTCTCAGGCATTAGGATGGCTAGAGGCACTAAAGACATCAACGACGTGCTATTCGCGGATGATACTACCCTACTTGGAGGAGCCAGCCATATTATAGCTCGCCGCTTCAAGATGGAAATGAACAGTTATTGTCATGCCTCCAGAAGCAAAATCAACTTAGGGAAAAGTCAGATCTTTGGATGGAACCTAAATCCCAGGGAAATGCTTGATATCTCCCGGATACTCAACATGGATGGTGTTGTTACTTGGGAGTCCTTCATCTATCTTGGAGTACCTATCTTCAAATCCAAGCCTAAGAGCTCAGCCTAGAATCCCATCGTGGAGAAAATCAAAAGGAAAATCACGAACTGGGGGACGATCTGGCTCAATCTGGCTGGGAAGGTAGTGCTAATCAAAGCTATATTGAATAGCTTTCTGCTTTACCAATGCTCCCTTCTTCTCGCTCTGGTCAATATCTAAAACCAGATTGAAGGCCTGATAAGAACCTTTCTTTGGCAGGGTGGGAACAATGGGGGGAACAAAAAATTTGCTTTGGTCAGCTGGAAAACCATCAAATTGCCTCGGTCGGAGGGTGGTCTTCAAATCAGAGACTTAAAAAACCAAAATTTGGCTATGGGAGCCAAGTTGTTATGGAATTTTCTCGAGTCCAAATCCTCCTGGAGCAGTCGTGTGCTGAAGAGTAAGTACTTCCCCAGGCCAACGCTCAGGTGCCTCGATGGAGATAACGTGGTCAAGAATGGCTCTTCAATTTACAAAGTCTGTAAAAAAGTGTTGCCTTACTTCAGAGATGAGTTATTTTGGATCCCAGGCAATGGGAAATCGATCAAACTGTGGCACGATGCGATCCTGGGACATCCTCCACCTCAACTCCCACGTCTGCAAGCTTGAATGACAGAGAAAGGACTGAATACGATCTGGGACATCGCTAATTGGGAGGTCGTCGAGCCAAACAGTTGGGCAGGCTGGGTATTGCCAAATTGCCCAGACGAGTTAAAAACTGAAAGCAAAATGTTGTTATACCATCTAGCAGGTCTCGCTTCGATTAATAAGTCTAAAAAAGACAAACGTGGCTGGGGAAGGCAGTCTGGCAAGTATTCAACTGCTGAAGGGTACCGACGTTTCTCTGCTAACTATAACATGCCTGTCAACCCAAGAATCTGGAATAATTTGTGGAATTACAGCACCTTGCCGAAGATTGAGATGTTTTCTTGGACACTGATGCATGAGAGAGTGCTCACTGGCGAGAATTTGAAGAAAAGGGGGTTTGCTGGTCCATTCCGCTATCCACTCTGTGCTGAAGTCTCAGAAAATATCAGCCACCTCTTTTTTAAGTGCCCTTTTGCTGCCTCTATATGGAGTGATGTGCTGAAGCGGTGGGGAGAGGATAATCATATTTCAGACATTATCCGGGCCTGCTTCCTAAATTGGGACAATCTTTACGAAGGAGAGCTAACAAATAAAAATGGAGTGAGAGCATGTTGGATGAAGCTCCCTAAATTAATTTGCTGGTGCATCTGGAATGAAAGAAACCACCGAATATTTCAAGACAATTTTCAGCCAGCATGGAAGATAGCTGCAAAAGTAAATGCATTGCTTGGGGAGGTTGTCAGCAATTCAAAGATACCTAGCAACAAAGAAAATCTGACTGCTAATGAAGAAAGCTGTATGCAAAGCCTAAACATCAAGGCGGTAAGTATGGTGGCTGCAAATAACTTGGATGAATGGGATATCAGGATGGACAAGTCCTAGTTTGAGAACTGGCTAAGAGAAAGGAAGATTTTTAAACTTTTTTTTGATGGGGCCTCCAAAGGGAACCCGAGAAGAGCGGGAGGAGGAGGTGTCATTATTGAGCCAGGTGGGAATGTCATGATGGAATACTATTGGAACATAAGCTATAATTCCAATAATATGGCCGAGGCTTATGGGCTCTGGCAAGGTCTTAAACAGTTACAGAAGAAAGGAGTGAAAGATGTTATGGTTTTTGGTGATTCCAGGTTAGTTATTCAAGCTTTGAATGGGGGTGGAAGGGGCAAGAATGAATGTACAACAAGACTGATGAATAGGATTAGATCCAAGGCTAGATTGTTCAGGAAGGTCAATTTCTATCATATTCTAAGGGAGCTGAATGTTCTGGCGCATATTATAGCGGTAGGGTATAATGAACTTGTGGTTAACTCGGAATACCTCCTTAGATATATGGTAGGTTCATCGACTGGAGGATGTGGAGATATGGTAGATTGTTGTATCGAGTTTTTTCAGCAAACTCATTGTTGAATCTTTTATTATAACATAACCGTTCTTTAAAAATAAAAAAAAATGTGATGAAAACCAACTCTAGTATCACCGTCCATGAGGAGTCTTCAAAACCAGTGATGGAAAGAACTCCTGAGAGAGAGAGAGAGATTGTTGCGATGTCTTTTACCAGCAATCCACTACATGAAGCCTCAAATCCACATGATATTTTGACATATTGAGTTAATTTTCTTGCAACAAATCTTCATATCAGCTAGTGAGTGAGATGTTGCAAAGTTTTCCTACAACAATTCTTTGTATCAACAAGCAAGCGTGACACTGAAGAACTTTCTTGTAACAAATCTCTCATCTCATCAAGTGGGACTAAATGCCATTGGAATTCCAGTCACCCAAACTCCACATCAACAAGTGAGCATCCAAATGTCGAAACTCACAATACTCCACATCGGGTTGTCAAAATTCGGTATGCTTCCAATTATAGAGGTAATTAATTTATTTTAGCATTTAAATAGGGGTGCATTAATGTTTCCATGTTCAATTTCCCTTGCATCGTCCGCCATGTTGATCCTAACCATAACAAGTCATCCTAGACACTATACCTATCCCGCCATTCCTATGCATGATGGGTAATCCTATCCGTTGTACCCCACACACCTTTCCATTAGAGACAAGGATTACCAAAATGCAATTGTCCTCTCTGCATGGATATAATTGCCACTTGGAAATCATAAAAATGAGCATGACCATACCATTATTTTTTTTATATTCAGGTGTTTAGATGTGAATGAAAATTTGCATATCTAAAGAGAGATTCTCTTGGCCAATGTGATCTAAATTAGTGCTAATCTAAGAAAGAAATCCACATTGTAATATGAAATAACGATCTAGATCCATAGAGCCGTGAACATACATACAACCTCCCCAAGAACATGCCAACACTTTAAAAACCTCACAAACAATAGAACCTCACCAATATCTCTCATAAAAAAATAAATAATGACAAGGGTTTTGTATAGGTTAGCTTTGATACCATGTATATGCTAAAATAATATCACCGATCATCAACTCTTCTACGACACCAAAACCTTCTACAAGACATAAACCAAGATTTATTAGATATGTTGTACAAATACAAGAGAAAGCTCTATGTTTATAACAACATGATGATATCAAATGGATAATTATTACAACTGGGTAGATAAAGATGATCTACATAAGCTTATAGCTTTCAAGTGTTGGCTTACAACTATGACACCTATATAATTGGATAGCTATTTGGGAAAGGACATCAACCATTCCTACGGAGTCATTTAATCTCGTGACAAACTTAACCCTCATTGTTGAAATCAAACAATATAGGAAGTTATAGCTTCCCTCCATCCAAAACTCCCATCAAAATTCCCCTATTTGGGTTGATATAGAATTGAACAAAACCTATGAAAACATCATTCCAACAAACATACAACTTGGATGATCATGGTAGATTTTTTTTTATAAGTGAAAATTTGCTAATTCTAAATCTATATTACTTTTCTTAAACCACAAACTACTCAATGATATTATTAACTATATCTATCTTTGTTCCACTCCAATCCCATTTATATTACTCCACTCCCATTTACATTTATATATATATTTAAACCCATGTGAATAAATTACACTAATTATTAAATTATTGTTCGTTTTTTTCCTTTACTATCTTTTTTATTAAAATATAATTATAGTGTTCTTCCCTTTACTAACATTTTAAAATATAATTATAGCGACGATGAACATTACCTTTTCCTTTACCTCTCAGCCCTCCTATGTTTATAGTTTCTTTAGTCGTCTCTCATCAAAATTCTAAATTTAAATACATTTAAACTTGAAAAACAATTTTTTTTAAAGGCATTTAAATACAATTAAACTTAAAATACGGTTTTTACAGACCTACTTTTCCGAAAAAAAAAGCAAAAAGCAAAATGTTTTTCTTCACTGGAGAAGCTAAAACAAAAAGAACAACGCTTTTTTGTTAAAAAAAACCAAAAGCAGAAAAACCCTTTTCCGGTAAAGAAAGCAAAAGCAAAGATCAGGGAATCGCAATCGTCTAACGAAAGGGGATTTACAAATGATTGATCTCTGTAACCTCTAATTTCGAGGATGCATCGGAAACGTTTTTTTTATTCGAACATGATGCATTGGAAACGGTTTTTTTGAGGCAAGCTTTCCCGGCAAAGAAAAGAAAAGCAAAAAGAAAAACGCTTTTCCAGTAAAGAAAGCAAAAGTAAAGAGTAAGCAATGGTAATCGTCTAAGGAAATCGAGAGTATTTATAAATTATCTCTTGTATTGGTATTTAGTCTGCCTGGTTGGATGTCTGTGATGCAAATCTTTATTCACTTCTTTATTCATCTGATGATTTGAAGTCCTCGAGTGCATTTGAAGTCATCTGATGACTTGAAGTCATTGAGCTTGTATGTATGTGCTGCAGAGTTTGGATGTCTGTGATGTAGAGCTTTTATCTTTTGCATCTTTCTTTATCAGAGCTTGGATGTCTGTGATGTAGAAGTTTCCCTTTTTGTTGGATGTCAGGGACGCATTTGAAGCTTGGATGTAGAAGGTGCCATTTTTATGTCTGTGATGCAGATATTTTACCATTCGCTTCTGTCTTTATCAGAACTTGTGCTTGCTTGGATGTAGAAGTGGCCCTTTTTGTTGGGATTTCAGGGACGCATTTGAAGCTTGGATGTAGAAGTTGCCCTTTTTGCTTGGATGTCTGTGCTTGCTTGGATGTAGAAGTGGCCCTTTTTGTTGGGATTTCAGGGACGCATTTGAAGCTTGGATGTAGAAGTTGCCCTTTTTGCTTGGATGTCTGGTATTAATTTAGTGGATGTTTGTGATGCTGTGCTTTTTTCTTTTTTTCATTCGCTTCAGTGTCTATTAATTCTTCAATAGGTTTTGACAACGTTAATGGAGAGGTTTTCATTATTTTTTTTGCTTCCTTTAATTTTTTTTAACTTTTAATTTACCAATAAGAGATTTAGCAAAATATTGGAATGTGTGTTTATGCAATGGAGGTTGTTTTACTAATTTTCTGGTTTCATTTTGTTTTACAAATTCTTGATCTGTGTAACCTTTAATTTGCAGGATTCATATGATCAAAAATATTTAGGAATATTTCAATGCTGGATTTCAGAGCTATTATTTGTTGATGAAAATCAAATGCGTTGCTCATCAATATATTACAATTTCCTTTAATTTTTAGCCTTTCTCATTTAGTTGCTTCCTCTTTCTTTTAATCCTTTCACCTTTTTTTGATCAATCAGCTTGTGATCTTTAAAACACTTAGCTTAGTATTGTCTCTCATTGCCCTTGCTTGTTTACCTCAGCTATCCCTTTGCCCCTTTACCCCATGTTGCTATAATTTGTTGATGGAATTGCCCTTGCTTGTTTACCTCAGCTATCCCTTTGCCCTTTTACCCTGTGTTGCTATAATTTGTTGATGGAAGTGCCTTGCTTGTTTACCTCAGCAATCCCTTTGCCCCTTTACAAGTGTGTTTCTATAATTTGTTGATGGAAATCAAATGCGTTACTCATCAATAGATTACAATTTGCTTTAACGTTTAGCCTTTCTCATTTAGTTGCTTCCCCTTTCTTTTTATCCTTTCACCTTTTTTTGATCAATCAGCTTGTGATCTTTAAAACACTTAGCTTAGTATTGTCTCGCATTGCCCTTGCTTGTTTACCTCAGCTATCCCTTTGCCCCTTTACCCTGCGTTGCCTATTATTTGAGGTAGTTTTTCTTTATCCTTCCCTTTATTTGTTCCTTACATTATTCCATAGATTCTATGTATGGAAGGTTTGCCCTATCGAAACTCTACTTGAACCTTTCAAGCCACCATTACTCCATTTATCCCTAAAGTATAAACTTAAAAGGCAAGAGTTATGCTTCATTTTCCCAAGCGGGTTCTTAGCACCCACGGTGTTGTTGGTCACGTGTAAAACCAATTGGTGAACAGGGGGGAGATAGATAGATTACAATTGAGTATATTGCATGGCGTGCTTTTAACTTTTGTATTTTTTGTGATCTGTTTTCTTTTTTGGTTTTCTACTCAAAATTCTTGATGTGGAATCTAGGAGGAATGCTGATAAAGTTTATTTTTGGTTTAATTAAGAGGAGGAATGCTGGTAAAGTTTATTTTTCATTCTGCATTTCTTCTAATAGTGCCCATGTCTCTGTATGAATAACTATCAGCTTATTGTTTGTTTGAACAACATACCTTGATTTTTTAGTTTTTTAAATGATTCCTTCCAACATAAAATTAGAAATTTAGTAAAATGTTGGATTGTTTTATTCTCAGAGAAGTGTTTCATGGAAATTTTATGTCATGTTCATAAACGGACTGGGGGACACATTCATAACTTTAAAAGATTCAGTTTTATATGGGTGGTCTTCTCTACCGTGTGATTCAATTATTTTCATACTTATGCAATATCCTTAAAGGTGGAGTATTTATTTTCATACTTATGCAATATCCTGAGGTCTTGGCCTGTCTGTATTACTTCAACATTATTGTTGAAGATCCGTTTTGTATTTTTTTTTAAATCACGTGTTTATGTTTATATGCATGGTTCATGATTAACATGTTCTCTATTTGAACACCATTAACAGAGATAGTTTCTGCCAATTTTCTAGTTTCTTTTTACAACCTCTTTTTTCTGTAACCTTTACTTTTTATGGCTGCATGATTACAAATTGTAATGCTAGTCAGATATGCTGGATTTTTATTATCTTTATTTAGTATCCTGGATTTTTATAATTTCTATTTAGTATTATGGTTCATTATCACTTGTGCTCTCTGTTTCAGGTTTTGATCATCATTGACAGAGTAGATTTTTAAATGAAAGTTAAATGGAATGCTCATCTACAAACATAATACATGGCTAATGATATGATACACTTTTAGAAAAGGGTGAAGTTGGATTTTGCATAATTTGTTTTCTATTTCTTGAGATCTATGATTTGTTGTAACTATTTTTTTCCATTGCAGAATGTAAGCTACTGGACACTAACCTTTTTTTTTAAATGTCCAAAAAGGAAGGTCAAGGACTAAGATTATGTTTTCTATTTAAATACCATTAAAAGTTATGTTTCCACTAATCTTTTCGATTCTTTTTACATATTCTTCTATCTATAACTTTTGATTTCAATGATGCACGTAATCAGAAAATCTGTGGAATATTGAACTATATACTCTTGTAGTGATCATGGAATACTCTTGTAGTGATCATGGAACGCTTCCAAGATGATGAGGAATCTTGCCTAATTTTTTCTGAATATACACTTTGTAATGCTATGGAAACATTGCATCCTTTGGATTGTTGCATTAATAATCTTAGAATAAAATTTTATAGATTATATTTAAATGAAATTGAAAAAATATAAATGATTCTAACCTTATACTTTTAGTTATCTTTCCTACAACTTTACATTGTATGTTATATGATCAGTAAAATCTATCAACAAGACTATTAGGACTACAGTCCTAATTGACCTATAATAATTGTAAAGTTATTTGAATTTCCTATTTCTGAATGCCTGCTAAATTGCTAATTGATATGTCATCCTGTTTTGAACTATGATTAATTTCCAAGCCTTCAATAGAAGTCATATTAAGGATCTTACATGCAAAGTTAGAGTCCTAGTTGACCTATTGTAATTGAAAGTTATAGCCCTAATTCTAAATGACTGTGAAATAGTATTACATCTTGTTTTTATTTATAAATAATTTTCAAGCCTTCAATTCCATTTCTTAGAAGTCATATTAAGCATTTTATAGATGATTTCTTAGAAGTAGTAATATTTACATGTCATCATGTGTAAAATTAAGATTTGCTTTGGTCTTTTTTGTCAAGAATTTCTTATCAAAACGTCCTACTTTTTGCCAGTGAGGTTACTTCTTGCAAGTGAGGAATGTTATTTTTCATGAGGTAATGTTTCTCTTTATTGGTTAGCATCAGGTTTGTTGATTACACCGTAATTGTTTTAAGGTTTAGATTCTCTTTTCTGTGATATTGGTTTACTATACATTTTTGTAAGTTCATTCAAATGGAAATACTCTATCTATGATTGGTCAAATGACTTCTATATATTTCTTTTAAGAAAATATGACTTACCTTATACAAAAATTCATAGATTTACATAATATTGCACAAGAAAATATGACTTACCTTATACAGAAATTCATAGATTTACATAATATCGAATATGTACAAGATAGAGAAAAAGCTATCTTAATGCAAACAATGTTGCAATAAGTTTTGAGTATACACTGATAGATACATTGTTGGCATCTAGTATAAAAAAAAACTCCTTGGCCTTCACTTGTGTTTGTGAGTTTCAGCCTCGTGGTTATTTGGCTAATTTGCTAAATTTGATTCACTCAAAGCATTTGTTTCCTTCTTATGTTATGTTCCCTTTCATAGAAGTTGCCTATTGAAAATAGTGATAACCATGCTATATCATAGATAGCCAAGAATTCCACTATTGTCTCAAGGCACAAACTTAATATGCCCACTGTTGTCTTAAGGCACAAACTTAATATGCCTTTCTTAGTGGCAATACTCAGAACTTGCCATCCTAGTGGATTGACCACGTCAGAATACAATAATGGATTTTTAAGTGATTGATCATTGGTGCACATAAAAGTGGATTTAGGATCATGACAATGTGAAGTATACCATTAGTACACATTGGCAGACTATATAACTTATAGAAAAATAAAATTTAAAATATAAATATTAGGATTAATATCATTTCAATAAAATTTAAAATATAAATACTAAGATTAAAGTCATTTTATGGAGGCAATTAATAGAAAAGTAAAATTTAAAATATAAATATTAGGATTAATATCATTTCATGGAGGCAATTCATAGATGAATCTAGTAATCCTCTCTGGGATTAATTGAATTACTTCATGCTGCTTTAGAATTAGTGGTATGAATCAAACAAGTCTTGCAGTCCATTTGATTGAATTACAAGGAACAGGGAAGCACAAAGTTAGTCAATTTAAAGTCACTGCATACTAACTTAAATGTAAACCATCGAAACCTACTAACTTAAATGTAAATTATCAAAACCATTCCATTAACATTGAAGAACTAAAGTGGAGGCACCTTGACTAAGGTCAAAACCTAATTCTATTTCTCAAACTTGAACTGATAACTAGCTTGAAGAAAAAAACTTGAAATTGATAGTTTCTTTGATAGTCTACCAATAAATTCAAATCAAACCATAACCAAAACTTGAATCAAATTCTTAAACTAAGGTTGGACTAACTATGCACCGTAGCTGACTTGCCCTCCAGAGATCTCTATCTCCATAGCTGACTTGTCTTCCTGAAAGTTCTATATGTAGCGTATGACAGATGAGCCTTCAAACAGAGACTTCATAGATTTAGGACTTTCCCATAAAGGGTTCAGATATGAGTCATCCCCATCTTCATCCAATTTCTGTTAGCAAAAAAAACCACCATTAGTCATTTTAAGCAGGTTGGCATACATTCGTATCTGATGGAACATAATGAGCATAAAATAACCTTTTACTGAGCTTACAGTATTTCAATACAATAAAAGGCTTAGGAAAAAACATGTAACAAAAAAGGAAAATAAAGGTTATTTTTATAAGTCCTGAAGGTATTGTTTTCTCTTGTTGTGTACCAGGCCATCAATGCTTCCCGAGTTTCTTTATTTAAAGACTGGTACAGAGACAAGTTCCAACATAAGAAAAAACATAATCTGTTGCGATACACTCAATATTGACCAATAATATTATAAGCATTAAAAAGGTCAGTATTTGACTTTAGAATTTACTACAGGGCGGAATAGACAATTCTACAGAAAATGGAATATAATTTGCAAGAAATTTGTAGCTTACAAACTCACGTTAAGAAGGATCATGATTATCTTCTGTTTTCGTGTTACCGGACTTCATCCTGCCATGGGACATGCCCTTAATTTGATTTCCTTGATAAACTCTGCAGTGTATGAAGTAAGAACAAATCCAAAAGCCACTACCTTTTACAAAAATTGGAAAATGATGTGTATTAAATGTGAAACTTATTTTTTATTTCACTTGGTTTTTGTGCTTTCTTTAGAGTTAATATATGAACTAGAGTTCCATTCATTCAAGACCAGTGTTATCGGAACCCGCAAAACCGGCCGGTCTGACCGGTTTACAGGGTTGGCCAGTCCGGTTAGCAAAAAAAATCATAAAACCGGATTTTTTTCCAAACCGGGTATGGAACCGACCGAAACCGGCTGGGACCGGTCAAAACCGGCCAAACTGGCGGGTCTAGACTGGGGACTCATGAAACTCAATTTTTTTTTTTAAAACCAGAAAATAAAACTTTGTTGATGTACTTTGGAGCCTCTTTGTTAATGTACTTTGGTTCAGAACCTCAGAGATGTATTGCACTAGGTGCTATTTTGGATATTTGCACCCATATTTGCTATATATATGAGAAACTTTGCATATTTCTGTATTAATGGTTTGGATTCATATGTATGCACATGAATATATATGCTTTTTACAAAATATGAATATTTTATGTATTTTTTAGTCAGCCGGTTTTTTACCTGGTTTTTTGCCGGTTCCGGTTCGGTTCACATTTTGGGCTTCGCCGGTTACCTGGTTTTTTGCCGGTTCCGGTTCGGTTCACATTTTGGGCTTCGCCGGTTCGATGATCGGTCTGGTTCTGATAACATTGTTCAAGACTCGTTGGATGATTAGTAATTAGTTTTCATTTGATCAACTCACATTTCATTTGATCAAGTCTGAATGTGGTGTTTATATAGTTACTTAAACAAATGCTTGTTATCTTGCTAGGTTTACTTGGTATTTCCTGCTTGTAATAGGCTGCATTTAAACAATAAAGTTTGCAAAAGGAGGCTTGTATTGAGTATGGTAGTTCAACGAGTTGTTTTTTTTTTGGAGTAAATCCATGCAAACCTGTGGTTCTAACATGTTAAAGGTAGGCTACATATGTGTGCAGCGTTGAGGAGACAACATGGAAGAAATGTTTTTTCTAGGACTAACTTGCATTATTTATTTAGGTTATTTGGTCAATGCAGTTGTACATAACTAGTGATACTAACATTACTAGTGATACTATAACGTTTGCAAAAGGAGGCTTCTATTGAGTATGGTAATTCATTATAATCTGGAATAGTATCTCTAACAAGTTAATTTTTTTCTTGAGTAAATCTATGCAAAATTATGGTTCTAACCTGGTAAAGGTTTATTCTCTTTGTAGTCTACATATGTGTGCAGTGTTGAGGAGACAACATGGAAGAAAAGTATTTCTAGGACTGACTTGCATTATTTCTTTAGGTTATTTGGTCACTGCAGTTCTACATTACTAGTGATACTCATAAAAACAAATTGAGATTCTCAGAAGGAGCACTGGGCTAGTTCACTGAGCCCTTGAAACACGGAAACCTGATCTAATAGTGTTTGGCATTTAAGTTCAACAGATGCATTGAATAGAGTTACAAATTCCTTGTTTTCGTTAGATCTTTATTTGTAACAAGGAAACTTGATCTATTAGTGTTTGGCATTTAAGTTCAGCTGATGCATTGAATAGAGTTACAAATTCCTTGTTTTTGTTAGATCTTTATTTGTAGAGGCCAACATGTGTGCCAAGTTTTCAGTAACTTTATAAATTCTAATAAGCTTTGTTGTTATTTGTTGTGTACATATTGGGTGAATGTTGGCCAAAAACACATGACATTGCAAGATCTTCATGACTTGATAACATCAAAACGATATAGAGTATGGAAACAAATCTCTGGAAAGATAATGGGAAAAATGATGTCTCCAGCTCTTAGTTTTTTTTTCACTTCTTCTTTGTTTGGCTCATGCTCATTTCCTTCTTTTGGTGTCTTTTGTATCTTTCTTACTTGGACACCATTTTAGCATCTACTGGTGTTATAGATACTCTCAGTTTTGTGGTCACCGGTTGTACTCTTTAGTCCCATTGACCTATTACTTGGTCTTTTGTGGTTATTAATAAACTTAAATGATCTTATGTTTAGATGCTTTGAAGACTAGGATCTATGCATAGACCAGAATGCTTGGAGACATACTTTTGAATACATAGAAAAACTAATGATAGTGGGTACCTTGCTAAAGGCCTAAGTTGAGTCTTTTGGATAAGGAACCATATACACGTGTAAGAAGTTTGAGTTCCACTTCCCCTCTTGTTTTTTTCTACATTGTATCAAGTCTAGTACGCAAGTTATTGGAATGACAACAAGCCCTACGATGGCATGTGCTTTGTTGAAGACACCAGTGTGATCTTCGAGTTCCATTCCTAGCCTTGGTGTTCTAATTCTGTAGCAAGTCTAGTATGCAAGCTATCAGAATGATAACAAAACTAATAATGATGGGTGCCATGCTGAAGACCCCAATTTGATGTTTTGGTGAAGTACCAATGGGCCATATCCATGTATAAGAGGTTTTGAGTATATAAGGTTAATAGACTATTTATGATGAATCTATTCTCAATGCCGTCTCTGTTTTGGAATGCACTGCAATGGCATTTTCTATTGTAATAGTTTCACTAGATCCATTTCATTCTCTTCCAAAGTAGATCTCTCACACTCTCCAAAGATGGGGGTGTGTGTAAGAGTTTCACTAAATCCATTTCATGCTCTTCCAAAGTAGATCTCTCACACTCTCTCCAAAGATGGGGGAGTCCACAAATGGATGACTAAATTTGCAAGCTCAAAGAAACAATGAAAAACCCTCTCACCTGGATACAAGATAAGATGTGTTCTTGGGATAGATTTTTCTCTTGTCAAATTGACATTAAGGATCATAAATAATTCCTACTAGAATTCAGTTGGATATGGGAATTATTAGTCAACTAGGAGCAAGAAGCAATCATCCTTTCACACATGTAGGAATAACTCATTGCATTGGATAATGTCTAAGTCATCTTGGAAGATTCCCATGCAAGATCAATGGTAAATAAAGAAATTGGTAGTCATGTCTTGTAAGCTATAGATGATCTCTGTATGGAGTAACAATTTAATAGGCCATCAATCCATAGGTGATCCTTGGCTGATTATATATATTAAGTTGCTTTGGAATCCCAGTGAAACAATTAGGAATAATAGTGATGCAAGATGAAACGAGTCATTTCATGTAAATTGGACTACATCGATTCTACTGATACTCAACCTCCATAAGCTATTTCTCCTCATGACTCTATTCTTAGTTGATTAATTGGAATGTGATTATTAGTGTCACTACTAATATTGGAAATACATTAGGCATCATCATTGCCATATGGGATTGTTATTTGCTACTTTTGTTTACCTATAGACAATAATTGTTTCGTGTCTATATCTTTTTATTTTAAATGATGTAAGCAATAGCTTGTTCTACATTGCAGCAAAGGAACCAAGAAAAAGAATGTTCTTTCTTAGCTTTTAAATACTTGATGGTATTCTAAATTGAAATCTAAGTTGAGAAAATGCTCTGTCAACGTTATTAGATGATGCGTTTTGAATGCATTTATTTTCAAGTGCCATGGGTTCCTTTCCTTTGTGGAAGTCATTCATTTTGATTGATCATCTTTTTCAACCATTTTGGAAACGTACATTAATCCTATGTCTTGCTGATATTATATTATAGTTATACGTGATTGGGAATCAACATAAGGAAAGCATAATTCCTTTCTTGTCTAAAAATTTATATTTTCCTGATACCATGCATTTCTATCATAGATGATGACTAACATTTTGTTGGTCCTTTCCTCATTTCATCTTATCCCAGTTATATAGAGTGATTAGGCCTTTATCGCATACCAGGACCCACATGGCTCTTCTTTATTGAGTACATAAATTTTTATTGGTCCTTTGTGAACACTAAATACCCAGTCTTCAACCATATGCGGGAGGGCTAACAAAATGGCCAATATCTCATTCAATTTGGTTGAAATTACTGAAGCTCGTAAATACTTTTAATTGCAGATCTTGTCCCGTGCAAAGTACAGCATGGCATTTTGTGGTCCTTGACCTATTTTATTTATTATTGATACTGATTGACTTTTTACTTCTCAACTATCTGATGCTGAAGACAAGCATAACACAGCTGGAAATATTTTTGATGATCACAGGGAGGATTAGCTTAGGGAAGATACTTATTGTTTTACAAATTTTTGATCTTTGTAACCTTTAATTTGCAGGATGCATATGATCAGAAATATTTAGGAATATTTCAATGCTGGATTTCAGAGCTATAATTTGTTGATGGAAATAAAATGCGTTGCTCATCAATAGATTACAATCCAACAGTTTCAAGAAATTTTGTCAATTGAGTAAATTGCATGATGTGCTTTTAACTTTTGTGTTTCTTGTGATATGTTTTATTTTTTTTGGTTTACTACTCAAAATTCTTGATGTGGAATCTCTAGGAGGAATGCTGATAAATAAAAAAAAATTGGTTTAATTAAGAGGAGGAATGCTGATAAAGTTTATTTTTCATTTTGCAGTTCTTCTAATAATGCCCATGTCTCTGTATGATTAACGATCAGCTTGTTGTTTGTTTGAACAACATACCCTGATTTTTTAGTTTTTTAAATGATTCCTTGTAACATGAAATTAAAAATTTAGTTAAAAGTTGGATTGTTTTATTCTCATAGAAGTGTTTCATGAAAATTTTATGTCATGATCAACAGACAACTGGGAGACAAATTCATAACTTTAAAAGATTATGTTTTATATGGGTGGTCTTCTCTATTGCGTGATTCAATTATTTTCATACTTATGCAATATCCTTAAAGGTGGAGTATTTCTTTTCATACTTATGCAATATCCTGAGGTCTCGGCCTGTTTGTATTACTTTAACATTATTATTGAAGATCTCTTTTGTATTTTTTTTTAAATCACATGTTTATGTTTATATGCATGGTTCATGATTAACATGTTCTCTATTTGAACACCATTAACAGAAATAATTTCTGCCAATTTTCTAGTTTATTTTCACAACCTCTTTTCTTTCTAACCTTTACTTTTTCTGGCTGCATGATTATAGAAACCTGAAATGTAATAAATTGTAATTCTCGTCACATATGCTAGATTTTCATTATCTCTATTTAGTATCCAGGATTTTTATAATTTCTATTTATGGTTCATTATCACTTGTGCTCTCTGTTTCAAGTTTTGATCATCATTGACAGAGTAGATTTTTAAATTAAAGTTAAATGGAATGCTCATCTACAAACATAGTACATGGCTAATGATATGCTACACTTTTAGGAAAGGGTGAAACTGGATTTTGCATAAGTTGTTTTCTATTTCTTGAGATCTGTGATTTGTTTTAACTATTTTTTTCTATTGCAGAGTGTAAGCTACTGGACACTAACCTTTTTTTTAAAATGTCCAAAATGGAAGGTCAAGGACTAAGATTATGTTTTCTATTTAAACACCATTAAAGGTTATG
>LPNX010350855.1:299883-368738 GCA_001517045.1 Pseudotsuga menziesii
GGGGTAGTTACAAACTCCCCTAGTAGGTACCTACGTGGGTAGTTTGAAACCCCCTTGTAGACACCTACGAGGACAATTCGAAACCCCCGTTAAATCTCCATCTTACAAACCTTTGGGGGGGTGATTATAAACCCCCCTCATATAAACCATGACAGGGAGGGTTTTGAACTCCCTTCGTTGTAACATACAAGGTCAATTTTGAACCCCCCTCATAGTGACGTACAAGGTCAATTTAAACCCCCCTCATAGTGACATATGAAGGCAGTGTAGAACCCCCCTCATAGAAACATACAAAGACGGTTTGAAAACTCCCCTATAGCCATAATAAATCATAATAAAATATATTTTATTAAAAACCGATATTGTTATATCATTAGGGCATGGAGGAATTGAACCACCAGCCTCCTGCTTGTAAAGCAGGCGCTCTTCCATTGAGCTAGAACCCTATACAAAATGGAGAAATGAGCAATATTAACACTTATATTGCATCATTTGTAATTCTAAAAAAAGACAATAAGCTCTAAATACAACCATGCTTAAAATCCAATTGATATATCCAAAGACAACTATGCTTAAAATCCAATTTATTTTTCCAAAGAATGTTGTTACATATATGTATCTCTGTTATACATTTATGTAAAGGTTGGTGAGAGGGATGAGGTAGCTAGATTGAGGTCAAGAATAGTTTGCATACATTTGTTGTTGAGGATAGGTCACACTTTCAAGTAGAAAAAAATATATGCATTGTTTGAAAGTTTGTATAAATAGATGAAGAGAGCAGGGAATGTGCTTGATACGGATTTTGTAGCACATGATATGGAGTAGCCTTCTAAGCAAAACACATTCTACCATCACGGTGAAATTTAACCATTGCTTTTGGACTTATGGTCTCACCCCTTAGGTAAACCTTGTTAGGTTTCTTTAAGAGATTTAACATCTGTGTTGTGTGCGACAATGTTGCTATATTCCAATAGATATTAAATTATTAATAGAGTGATCAGGAAAGATATATGTTGACAATTTATCTAGGTTGCTTGGGTTTCTCCTTCTCTACATATTACCCCCCTACATATTACCCCCAAGCTAGCATTTTAAGCAATACATTTCTTACAAATTATCACACATACGATAATAAAACACCTACAGAATAATACTATATGTACTTTGCAACAACCACATCATCAAATTGATTAGCTCCATTTCAAATTTCCTTCAGAACACACCCTACTAATTTTCCTTTCCTCTGGAAATTAGCATAATGTCTCATGAACTTTGTATCTGTGGAGCATAATGTCTCATGAACTTTGTATCTGTGGAGCATAGCCCTTTTTATCCAAATCTAAAACCTATAAAACTGAAGCTCATATACAATGAGAAAACACTTTCACACATAAGATTATGTAAATGATAAATCAAATACAAGAAGATTGGTACATTCTTTGAGGCTATTTCCCAGCACTATTATCAAGCATAGAGATCTATGTTATAGCCAAACTTATAAAGCTTAGCTATATTCTGCATAAAATATTATATGTCACTTTGATTCTTCATATTGTTCTCTAATGAAGTTTCAACATCACTCTACAAACCCGATGCAGTCCAAAGGTCTATGCAATCATGAACAACTTTATCTAATAGATATCTAATTATAATTTCCACACACAACTCAAGCCAACTCACTTCCTCTTCCATGATGGTGCTCACTACCTATATATGATTGTAAATGACGTTACAAAATACGACCTTGACTACTAAGACATGTTTAGACCATAAAGTTCCAATATTATGTTCCTAAGGTCCAAGAAACTATAAACAAGTGCCCACTGCCCATCCAGGTTCTATGGCAATACAAAAAGTATTTCATAGTTTCGGACAAAATAGAGAGCAAATGCCCACCAAAATAGATTGAAATTAATTGGCTTAGTTTCACCTTAAATGGAAATGAAAAATAGACTTGAATTACTTTACTTTCAACCACATCACTACAAAGTTAAAAAAAGGTAACTTAATGTTTATATTCCTCTATCTGTATCCGCACCCATGCTGGGGATGTTGTAAGGATATGTCAACATGAAGGTCTAGTTTTTTGTAACTTAATCACCTAAGATTTGGTCATTAGGGAAGTCCTCTCATCAAGTGTTTTTTCACTTGGATAATTAAAATTTTTTTTAGAGATGTTAATTATTTGAGTTTTTGTCTCAAAATTACCTCCAAAGTGGTGAAAGGTGTTCTAGTGATCGAGTCCATGGGGTGATTGGGGCCTAGGAATGTTCTATATTACCATGCTAGACATTATCCAAAGTCTTGCGGAATTTCATTAAGTTTATCTTAGGATTTTTAAATTTTTGGTGATTAAAAATTGTCTCTCAACATTAAAAAGAGGGTTAAAAGGCATCTAATGCCCATGAATATGGGTATGGGTACTCAAAATGAATGGCATGAGTCCCCCTACACCCTTGGGAAAAGTTTGAAGTCATTTGGACAAGCATTGATAAGGTTTTTGTCACATTTGCCAAAGTCAGTCAAGGAAATTAAGAAAATTGGCAATTAATTACAGAGCCAAATTTTGGAAAAGTTATTATAGTCACTTGGGGAGGCCAAGTAAAGGTTCTAATGTTTATATCATATTCCTAACACAAATTTAAGACCCAAAGGGCCCCCCAAGTAAGCATATAACAAGTTTTGAGTTGCCGAATCTAAAGGGGTGCCCCCTCCTCTTTTTGATTGGTTGGGTGAGCTAAAGTCAATGGAAGGGGCCCCACTATGGTGGTTTCCTCCCCATTTGACATAGCAATAAGGTTAAAAACATTAAATTGGGGGTTTCTCTCCCCATATTTGAGTTTTCAAACCATGGTTTTGGTCTCCTTGAGCAAATTCGCCCCCTCTCTCCCCTGTGACACTTTTCTAGCAAGAAAAGAGCCTCTCTTTCATTTTTCCTATTTAAGGAGGCTTCCCCTCCTCATTTGGGCTACAATCTCTCATGCTCTCACTCTCTTGCTTGCATTTTGTTTTCATTCTTTGAGATTATTGTAATTTCCAGGCATTGGGCACTTTTAATAAAAGCTTTGGAGGAGATCTTGTGTTGTTGGGTGGTGACTTGCTCCCGATTTCTCAAGTTCTTTCAAGTACAAGTGAGGCCAAAGAGAAACTGTTTTGCCTTGGTAAGATCTTCTTAGTTTATGTAGATCTTATGCGTTTTTCTCTCTTTCATTCAAGAACTTCAAGCATTTCTTGGTTGAATAGTTTGATTTCTTTAATCATTGTGAGAATCTCACATCTCTTGTGCTTGTTTAGCTTATCTTTCAAGTTGCAGGTTATCCGGATTGAAGAGTGGGATTCTTTGGTTAGATGCCCCACTTCTTCAACCATTTAAAGAGAAAAGAGCGCACTAACTCCTTAGAAAAATTCTGCATTTTAGTCTTAGTTGGTTGGGTTCTTCAAGTCTGATTTTTACTCATATTCACTCAATTTTTCTCAACATTATTCTCTTGGCAACTTTGTATAAATTTTGTATATATATTGCACTAACATACTAACTTCCCCAAAGTGATTTTGGGCACATTTTATAATTCTCTGTCTACTGGTTTTTAGCAGGTGAGTAACAAAACAAGGCAAAACTCAGTCAAATTTTAGAAATAGAAGAGTTTTAAGGCCACCCCAAAGGAAGAGTTTCAAGGCCATCTCAAGAAAGGAAAAAAAAAACACGGTTTTTCTCACTCCTTTTACCTTTTTCTTATTGCTGAAATTTCAGCGTTTGTAACAAGTCCACAAGTCCAAGAGAGTTTCCTGGACTTGATTTCTTGCTTTGCATTTTTAGTTAAATCAAGTCTCTTTTATTTGTCATCCAATGCTAGCAATAGACGTTGGGCTTGCCCACTTTTGCATAAGCAATTGTTGATTGGCATGGGTTTAGATTAGTTAGAGTTTCATATTGTTTTCTTCTTTATTTTTGCCTACACCTTGCAAGTGGTTTGGTTATGGAATCCTTGCATAATCGTGTCGGCTAGTGTTTTTTTTATTTTGTTTTGTTACTTTCATTCGCCCACACCTTGCAAGTGATTCGGCTTTGCCATCCTTGTGAAATCGTGCTAGCTTGTATCTTTCTTTCTTTCATTTTTATTTTCCCACACCTTACAAGTGATTCGGCTATGCCATCCTTGTAATATTGTGCTGGCTTGCATTGTTAATAATTGTTAAATTCTTTATTTCGTTTAAAATAAACCTTGCCTCGTATTCACTCCCCTAGTCGGTTGGTCCAACCCTAGGTGACAAGAAAGGGAGAAGATTTGTGTTGGCTAGTTTACTAGGCACCTAGATAAGTATCTTCATTAGAAAGGAGAAAAAAAATCTTGACCTATGGAGCTAGTGGGGTAGAGGCCGTAGGGGGCTTTGTGGCACTTTGTGTTCTCCAGTTGAGCACCCAACAAGTTTCGAGTTTGACCCGTGGAGCTAGGTGGGAACCTTGTGTTCCCATGTTGAGAACCCGACATTCTCTCTCTATTCGAAGCAGATAGTCTCTTGGGGTAGACATCTAGAATAGTTCATTTCTTTGCAACAAACACCTTAATTCTCTCAGTCAAAGAGAGATAAAATTTACTAAAACTTACAGGACCACTTACATAACATTGTTACAATCATTTACATTTCTCTACTTTGCAATCACTTTATTTTAACTTACTCATTTATTGGAAGTCATCATGTTCTTGTATATTTGTTAAAGTAAATGAGTTGATGCTTTAGGAAAATTATTTGAAGTCGATTATTGTGACTCCATAGCCCGAGTAGAGACAACACTGGTCATTTTGATTATTTGATTGTTTCTCTTTTTCATACATTACTAGTTGATTGTTACAGGGTTTGCTTAACATTGAAATATTTGCATCATTGCACGCTGATTGTCATTTTTGTAATTTACAACTTCCAAAATACATTCTTCAAAAAAGAACTTAGTAAGTAGGGACTACCCCCCTTGGCCTTTGGGAGTTGTGGTCTAAACGGAGGAGTTTAGAACCGAGGTGACAATGGGTTCCCAACTCATAAGTTGCCCTTAGGAACACACATAGCGGTTGGGAGACTTACCCGTGTCCAATTTCAAAATATGTTTGGATCTTCCATAGATCAACTATCCTATTCATTAATGAATAGGATTTTAAATTCCTTTAATCTTGGAAAAAAACAAGTGTGTTTTAGGCGGCAACATTTTTGGCGCCGTTACTAGGGACAAGTCTCTTGTCCTTGGTTAAATGACATCTTAATTTTAATTTTATAAAATCAAACTACACAAGGATAAAGTTATTAGATATTGCTTAAATCTTCAAGTGGCGACTCCACTAGGGAATTCGGTAAGGTATTCTACTAGGAGCAACTCTAGGGGTGTGTTTGGCCCTCTCCCTGAACTTGAAAGGGTTTATAGGAGAAGATTAAACAAACTAGCTCCTCGAAGACTCCTTGCAAGTCTTGGAGAAGAAGAAATCTTTGATATACATTTACTATTTAATAATCCTTTAATAATCTCACTAATGGATGCAATTTACAAACCATGTAATTTCTCAAATATCCAAGGTTATCCTCATCCTATTCCTGACAAAGCTCTTGAGAGGTGGCCTTCTTTTTAGGGAAACAATGTTGTTAGTGCAAAGACTCATATTCGAAATTTCAGCCTGTGCATTAGCAAGTGGTGCAACGACCATAACTATGAGGATGTCAAAATGAAACTCTTTGTTTTGTCCTTGGAGGATGATGCCCTTGATTGGTTCACAGAGCAAGATGATGATAAGTTTAAAACTCTTCAAGAAATCCTAGATGTCTTTAATGAAAGATGGGGAGATAGGAAAGAAGCTCGTTCTTTGCTTGCTGCCTTGCATGCAAGTCGAAAGAATGAAAATGAAACTATGGAGGAATTTAATAAGAAATCCAATGATTTGGTCAAAATCCTTGATGCAAAGATTAGACCTCCTGAGGATGCCATATTGATGCATTATAAGGAATCCTTTAATGGTTAAATTAGATATCAGTTGAGGGATACAGAGCCAACAAATCTAAAAGATTCTCAAAAGTTGGCCACTAAAATTGAAAAGAACATGCAAGCTTCTGGGAAGTCAAATATTCCTGGATTCACAAGGGGGATTTCTTCCAAGTTTCATGAACATAAGAAAAAGAAACCAGAAATTTAAGAATCCTCAAATGATTCTATTAAAGAACTCACCCAATTTATTAAGCAAATGGAGATTAATCATGCTAATCAAATGACAGCCATGCAAAATAGATTAATAACCATGGAGAGGTCCCAAGCAAACAAGTTTCATCCTAAGAATAATGAAAAATGGCAAAAGAAGCCTTCGTCTCATGAGCAAAGACCCCCTAATACTTTAGAGTCTGCCAACTATGTTGATCATCAAGGCTTCCCATATTGTAGACCTTGTGGGGAATTCCATGATGAATTGAATTGCCAAGTTTTTTTTCAAATTTGCAAAGAAGAGCCTTCTGATTTAGAAAATGAGCAAATTAATGTGTGGTCAAGAATATCTCGTTTCAAGAGAAGGATGAATAGAAATGATGGAGCAAAGCAGTGGGGTGAATTTTGTGATTAATCAAGTTGATGAAGTGACTAAAGTCTATGGGAAAAATCCCACTCAAGGGCAAATATTGGAAATGGCTAGGCATAAAGGGATCACTTATCAAAGGAGAGGAAAGCAAAATCAAGAAAAGACTCAAGCAAGCATCCCTAAGGTATCTTATCCCCTTAAAGAAAATGTTCATTCAAATAAGGAATTAAATATTGATTTAGGAGCATAGGCAAGTAAAGTAAATGTAATGGTTCCTTTGACATAAATGGTAAAGATGGATGGCCAAAGGGATAAGCTCTACAAAGCCTTAGAAGTCCCTATTCCAAGCAGTAGTGTGTTAAGGAGTGATCAGAAGAACATGGAAAAGCAACCAGTAGTAGCTTACCAAGATGCACCTGTGATTTTGCAAGTTGGTGATAGGGGTAATCAAAAGAATCAACCATTTTTCATCACTTTGCTTATGAATGAATTCCACCTACACAATTGTATGCTTGACTCTGGCACAACTTCAAATGTCATGCCTAAGAAAGTAATGGAACAACTTAACTAAAGAATTTCAAGTCCTTACAATAACATTTGTGTCATGGATAGTAAAAAGATGGAAGTATGTGGTTTGATAAAGGATTTGCAGGTGCATTTGGTTGTGTATCCAGATATTCAGTTAACCATGGATATAGTAGTAGTTGATGTTCCTAATGCTTGGGGTATGTTGATTTCTAGAAAAACAACTGCTGATTTGGGGGGCAATATACAAATGGACTTGACATATGCTACTATTCCTTCCTCGGATGGAACCATGGTTAGATTAAACAGGGAACTAGAAAGAAGGTATCACATAGAAGATCCAAAACATCCGAGGAATGAATTTAATTATAAAAAAGATGAGTTGGGGAATTATGCCATTCTAGCTAATTTTCTAGAACCCATAGAAGGAAAGTTTGAAAAGGAAAACCTTAATGAAGTGTGGCATATGCATTTTGATGGTGCACATTCTAGATCAGGAAAAGGTTCCAGTATTGTCATCAAGTCACCCTCTGGTCAAGTCTTCAAATTTGCATATAGATAGGAATTTGATGCCACAAATAATGTAGCCGAGTATGAAGTTTTTTTGCTTGGTTTGGAAATGTGCAAGGGCATGGGTATAAAATTGCTAAATAACAAAGGGGATTCATATTTGATTGTTTCTCAAGTTAAGGGTCAATTTGCATGCAAATCTGAAAGATTAAAAAGATATAGAAATGAAGTATGGGACACTATATAATTCTTTGAAGCATTAAACCTTACTGCTATTCAAAGGGAAAAGAATTTTGAGGCTAATGAGCTCGCTGTAGCTGCTTCTACCTTACAACCTTCAGAAGATTTGGCCAAGGAAGAAATTAAAATGGAAATCATCTTCAGACCTTCAGTTCCAGATAATGTAGATCATTGGCAAGTTTTCTGAGATGATAAACAAGTCATTAATTTCTTAAGCAACATGCATGAGTTTTCAGATTTCAAGATTGGTCATAAAGAAAAGGGTTGCATTTATCCAAAATATGATCAGCAAATTAACCCAACCCCTAGAGGCCTTGTTGCTCTTGAACAATTGTTTGATAGGAATGATGGCCACAAAAAGGAAAGAAAAGAGGATTTGGAACCAGGTGGGCATGTTGAAGTCAACATAGGAACAAGTGAAGAACCTAGAATGGTAAAAATTGGAAAAAACACCCCAAAGGAAGTCAAGGAACAAATAATAAATCTATTAAGGGAATATAGAGATCTTTTGGCTTTCACATATGATGAGCTTAAAGTTTATAAGGAAGATGTACTTCAGCATACAATTCCCTTAAAAGAAGGAGCTAAGCCCTTTAGGCAAAAATTAAGACAAATTAACCCCAAGTTAGCTCCTTTGGTGAAGGAGGAATTACAGAAATTATTGGCTGCCAAAATAATAGCTCCTACAAGACACTCCTCTTGGTGCTCAAATTTGGTTGTGGTTAGAAAAAAGAATGGCTCAATCAGATTATGTGTAGATTTCAAAAATCTAAATGTTGTTGGTGAAAAGGATAATTATCCTCTTTTGAAAATGGAAACACTCCTTCAAAGGGTGACAAGTTCAGGAATGATGTCAATGCTTGATGGTTTTTCTGGTTATAACCAAGTCATCGTCAAAAAGAAGATAGGCATAAAACTACATTTACTACTCCATGGGGCACATTTGAGTATTTGAGAATGCCTTTTGGTTTAACTAATGTTGGGGCCACATTTCAAAGTGCCATGGATTTTGCATTTAAGGGTTTGATAGGAAAAATCATTGAGATATATCAAGATGATTTAATAGTGTTTTCAAAAGATGGGAACAGTCATATAAATCACTTGAAATAGGTTTTTGAAAGACGCAAAGAATTTGGAATTTCGTTAAATCCATATAAATCAATCTTTGGGGTGACTGAAGGAAAACTTTTGGGCCATATTGTCTCCAAAGATGGGGTTAAAATAGATCCTGAAAGAGTCCAAGCTATTGAAAAGATCCCTTTGCCTACAACAAAAAAGTCTCTCCAATCTTTCCATGAAAAAGTTAACTTTGTTCACAGGTTTATCCCAAATTATGCTGAAATAGCTAAGCCAATTTATAAATTGCTTAAAAAAGCTGTCAAATTTGAGTGGGATGAACAAGGCAAGAAAGCCTTTAAGGAAATAAAGGATGCCATATCTAAAGCCCCTGTCCTGGTGAGTCCAGATTATTCCAAGGACTTCAATATTTTCTGCTTTGCTTTTGAAGATACCATTGCAGGTGTCTTGCTTCAAACAAATAACCAGGGTCAAGATCAGCCTATTGCCTACATGAGTAGGGCCTTACAAGCTTCATAATTGAAATATCATATACTAGAAAAGCAAGCATATGCTTTGGTTAAGTCCCTGAAACATTTCAGATCTTTCATTGGGTACTCTAAAGTAATTGGGTATGTTCTGAGTTCAGCAGTCAAAGATGTTTTGCTTCAGTCAGAAGGGATAGGTGCAAGAGGGAGATGGGTTGCTAAAATTCAAGAATATGACTTAGAGATTAAGCCCACGAAGTTAGTCAAAGGACAAGGTCTAGCTCAAATGTTAACTGAAAGCAATAAAAACGCTTTAGATATGGTTTGCCAAAATGATCAACCAGAATATTCCTCAAGTCTTCGAAAGCTAGAACAAGTCAACTGGTATGCAGATATTATTTTCTATCTTAAGCATGGCACATGCCCAAATCATCTCATGGGTCATAAGACAAGGTCTTTGAGATTAAGAGCATCTAAATATGTCATTACTCAAATTGGAATAGGATGGAGGAATCTAGATGGTCTAATCCTTAAATGCGTGGATAAAGATGAGGCCAAAAATCTCATACTTGAATTTCATGCAGGATTTTGTGGGGGTCACTATTCAGCTAGAACCACGACTCATAAAATCCTTAGGGCTGGTTATTATTGGCCTTCCATTTTTTTCGATATCCATAAATTTGTGAGATGTTGTGAGCCTTGTCAACTTTTCACGGGTAAACAGAGGTTAGCAGCCTTGCCTTTACAACCAGTTGTGGTAGAATCTCCTTTTCGACAATGGGGTTTGGACTTCATAGGCAAATTTAAAGATAACTCAAGTAATGGTTACTCATGGATCTTAACAGCTACAGATTATTTCATTAAATGGGTTGAAGCTAATCCTACTAAAGCAGCAACTGAAAGGGTTGTCATGGACTTTGTTGAAGACAAAATAATTACAAGATTTGGGGTACCAGCTAAGATAACCACGGATAATGCAAAGGCCTTTAGCTCAGCTAAGATTTTATCCTTTTGTTTTGAACATGGCATTATTTTCTCCCACACATCAAATTACTATCCTCAAGGAAATGGTGATGCAGAGTCAAGTAATAAAAATATGATGACCATAATCAAGAAAATTGTTGGGGAAAACAAGAAGGCATGGGATAGTAAAATCAAGTACGCATTGTGGGCTGATAGGATAATAAAGAAGTCTTCTACAGGAAAAAGTTCGTTTCAGTTGGTTTATGGTTTGAATGTCCAGTTGCCAGTGCACCTGAAACTTCCAGTATATAGTTTACTTCAAGGTTTTTCTTCAAGTGAAGAGGCAATTGAGAACAGGATAAATCAGATAATGGAACTTAATAAAAATAGAATAAAGTCTTACGATCAAAGTTATAAGAACCAAGAAAAGATTAAAAGGGCATTTGACAAGTCAACAAGGCAAAGAGTTTTCAGCATTAGGGACACAGTTTTGTTATGGGATAAAAGAAGGGAAAAGCCAAGAAAACACGGAAAATTTGACAGCCTATGGACAGGTCCGTTTATCATCAGGGATGTAGCAGGGCCAAACTCATTCCACCTTAGCCATTTGGATGGTAAGCCCATGAATCTACCAGTAAATGGGCAGCAACTCAAGTTATTCTTCAAGAGAAGGGTATTTGGTGTCCAAAGGGGCACCCTTTGTAACGTATCTCTAACCTTTATCCTGCAATTATTTTTATTTTTTATGTAAGATATTAATGTAATTTTGTATCATAGGATTTGTTGAATTTGTCCTATAAGCATTCATTCATTGTTTACTTGTCCTTTATTATGTTGCTTATGTTGGGTATGTTGAGATGGTTTTGCAGATTCTGTGGTTCTCGCATGCTTTCCAACAATCAAGCACACGTCCCTGAGTTGGAGCCAGAATGTTGACCACCAAAGCTAGGTGGACAACGATGTACCATGCACATGATTGATGTGCCTTAAAGATAAGAATGAAGTACTTAATGATTATATCAAGCGAGGCAACTCTTCTTCTTTTCTTCTCTCTATTAAATTTCCGCACCCCTGTGGGGGATTTTGTAAGGATATGTCAGCATGAAGGTCTAGTTTTTTGTAACTTAATCACCTAAGACTTAGTCATTATAGAAGTCCTCTCATTAAGTGCTTTTTCACTTGGATAATTAAAATTTCTTTTTAGAGATTTTAATTATTTGAGTTTTTCACTCAAAATTACCTCCAAAGTGGTGAAAGGTGTTCTAGTGACCAAGTCCATGGGGCGATTGGGGCCTAGGAATGTTCTATATTACCATGCTAGACATTATCCAGAGTCCTGCAGAATTTCATTAAGTGTTTCCTAGGACTTTTTAATTTTTGGTGATTAAAAATTGTCCCTCAGCATAAAAAAAAGTTGTATTAAAAAGAGGGTTAAATGGCATCTAATGCCCATGAATATGGGTATGGGTACTCAAAATCAATGGCATGAGTCCCCCTACACCCTTGGGAAAAGTTTAAAGTCATTCAGACAAGTATTGATAAGGTTTTGGTCACATTTTCCAAAGTCAGTCAAGGAAATTAGGAAAATTGACAATTAATTAGAGAGCCAAATTTTGGAAAAGTGACTATAGTCACTTCGAGTAGCCAAGTAAAGGTTCTAATGTTCATATTATGTTCCTAAGACAAATTTAAGACCCAAAGGGGGGCCCCAAGCAAGCATTTAACAAGTTTTGAGTTGCCGAATCTAAGGGGGTGCCCCCTCCTCTCTTTAATTGGTTGGGTGAGCTAAATTCAATGGAAGGGGCCCCACTATGGTGGTTTCCTCCCCCATTTGACATAGCAATAAGGTTAAAAGCATTAAATTAAGGGTTTCTCTCCCCATATTTGAGATTTCAAACCATGGTTTTTGCCTCCTTGAGCAAATTCGCCCCCCCTCTCTTGGGCTCCCCTCTCTCCCTTGTGACACTTGTCTAGCAAGCAAAGAGCCTCTCTCTTTCATTTTCCTATATAAGGAGGCTTCCCCTCCTCATTTGGGTTACAATCTTTCATGCTCTCACTCTCTTGCTTGCATTTTGCTCTCATTCTTTGATATTATTGTAATTTTCAGCCATTGAGCACTTTTAATAAAAGCTTTGGAGGAGATCTTGTGTTGTTGGGTGGTGACTTGCTCCCGTTTTCTCAATTTCTTTCAAGTACAAGAGAGGCCAAAGAGACAAACTGTTTTGCCTTGGTAAGATCTTCTTAGTTTATGTAGATCTTATGAGTTTTTCTCTCTTGCATTCAAGAACTTCAAGCATTTCTTGGTTGAATAGTTTGATTTCTTTAATCATTGTGAGAATCTCACCTCTCTTTGTGTTTGTTTAGCTTATCTTTCAAGTTGTAGGTTATCCAGATTGAAAAGTGGGATTCTTTGGTTAGATGTCCCACTTCTTCAACCATTTGAAGAGCAAAGAGCACACTAACTCCTTAAAAAAAATCTGCATTTTAGTCTTAGTTGGTTGGGTTCTTTAAGTCTGATTTTTACTCATATTCACTCAATTTTTCTCAACATTATTCTCTTGGAAACTTTGTATAAATTTTGTATATATATTGCACTAACATACTAACTTCCCCAAAGTGATTTTGGGCACATTTTATCATTTTCTGTTTGTTGGTTTTAGCAGGTTAGTAATAAAACAAGGAAAAACTCAGTCACATTTCAGCCATAGAAGAGTTTTAAGGCCACCCCAAAGGAAGAGCTTCAAGGCCATTGTTAGGATTATTAATCCTCCCTTGTCCAAATTTGGTCATATGTCTAAATCAGGAGTCATGTCTAAATCGGGAGTCCATCCAGTCTATTTATAGTCATTAGCACCATTGGGTCCACTTGGCCTAATTGGGGCACATGTTTTAGTTACTAAAGTGTGGGGAACACTAATTGAGGCTTACTGCCACTAATTGCACTTAATTGCATCAGTTTAGGAGCCTCATAGACCAATCCCTACAATTTAGGAGCCACTGGGAGTGCCGAAACCAACCAAGTTCAGTTCAGTTCAGTTAATGACTAGTCAAGCTAAGTTAGGAGTCAGTTACATTTAGCTCTAGTCCTCTACATTCAGTTAGCGCTAGGTTTACTTGACTACACTCATGAGGGGCACATTTCTCACCTACCACAGTCAGTTAGCCTTAGTCAACACTAAATGTAACACTTGAGTTGTGTTTTAGAGCTCTGATGAACTCCGGTTATGGTTTAGACAAGGTCAGTTAACTACTGAGTCCTCCGATAGTGATTTAGACAAGGTCTTAGTTACCTACAGTCAAGTAGAGTCTATCAATTCGAATTTCCTCATGTGAATTCGAATTTCATGTGGCTATTAAATCCATTGTACTTCATTGTAATTATTATCCAATTATTTTTTTATTAATGAAAGCATTCACAGTGGCAAGCCATTTTTGCACTGTTTCATTCTTCAATTGCTGAGTAAATTGTGTGATCTATTTTGTGAGTTGTGTGTTTGTCCACAGATCTATGTGCTCAATTTAATATGGTATCAGAGCCTCGGTGAACAAGACACCTCTCCTCTTCAGATCTCCAGTTGGATCATTTTTTTTGAGCAAATTGCACCTTCCAGTACTGCACCAAGGGGAGACTTTACCACTTAATATCCCAAGTTAGGAAATTGTTGATCAAGCTTGCTTGATCAACTATGTTGGGTGTGAAGGAAATTCCAGAAGTGCAGATTTCCGACCTTACTTTGTATGTTTGATTGTGTGACAGCTTATCAGTTTCTTCTCACTGAATTCGCTATAGCAGCTCAGTCCTTCTTGCTACATTCAAAATGGCTCATCCAGTGGAGCCTCTCACTCCCTTCAACTATCGCCAGTGGAAGGAAAACATGGTGGTAATGCTCCGCACCAAGCAGCTCTTCAGACTCATGAAGAAACAGAGGAAGAGCTAGATTCAGATAAAGACAAAGCTAAGTACATGAACAGGCTTGATGAAGCCCATGGACACTTGGTCTCCTCAGTCTCTAGAGATCTTTGGTTCCACATCCAAGAATTGAATACTCCCAAGGAGGTTTGGGACAAGCTTGCCTCCTTATTTGATAAGCAGGATGAGATGAGGATCCACCAGCTAGAAAATGATCTGATTACTCTCAATCCATCCAATTTCGAACCTCTGAATGAATTATTCACAAAGTTCAAGAACCTGATATATCAGTTGAAGCAATGCAAAGTGAAGAAGGATGAAGATCAGCTCATCCTTGCCATTCTCACAAAGCTCAATGCAAACTACTCAGTCTTTGTATCCACCTTCCAAACAGTAAGGCTCACTACTTCAAATTGGAAGATGCCCACTCTTAATGCCTTCATCCAGTCTCTTATTTCTGAGAATGATAAATTGATCCAAATGGGGATCATTCGATCTCCCAAAGATCTAGCTCTAGTTGCAAGAGGAGATAAGGTAGCGAATGACAAAGGGAAGCAAAGAGATGAGTCCCCTATGAAGAAAGAGCAGTCAAAAGAACCTTTAGGTTCGAAGAGAAGCAAGAAGAATGGCAAAGGCAAGGTCCTCTGCTCTTATTGTGGAAGGGGCTTTCATTCAGAAAGCTCCTGTATGAGAAGACAACTTGATGAAATGGCTCTTCTTTTGAAGAAGCATAACATTTCTGTACCTGCTAGCGCAAGGAAGGATGACTCTGAAGAAGAAGAAGAAGATGAAGAATACCAAAGGAAAGGCCATGCACTGAAGTCTTGCTGCACATCAGCACATGTCTTCCTCATTGATTCTGGAGCTTCCAACCATATGGCTGCATCCAAAGAATCATTCTCTTCTTTTCAATCCTTTGATGGTCCTAGTATTTAGATGGGCAATAATAGTAAAGTCAAAACAAAGGGGAAGGGCTCTGTCAAACTTGAACATGGAAGGTTCAAAGATGTGCTATTTGTTCCCTCCCTAGCTTCAAACCTGACCCATACTGGATCTCCAAAGAGAGTGATCTTTGGTCCTGACTCAGTGGAGATCACAGATATCCCTACTGGGAGCATCATAGCAAAGGGTACTGCAAATCATGCTTCAAAAGCATATGAGTTCTCACATTTCATGCCTCCTTCAGAACCAGTGCACTCTCAGCAACCACTTGCAAGGGAAGGTAAAATCATTGCACCTACTTCTTTTACAACTTCTACTAGTATTGCAGATCCATCTTTATCAGTTTGTGAGATTAAGATTCAGGGTGACTCAGATCTAGATTCAGTCCCTACTTCCAAACTGGAAGCTAGGAAGATGACTGGAAACTCACTTGACACTCAGAAGGAAAGACCCTTGCGCTATGCCATGCAATCTTACCTCCTTCAGAGAGATGCAATAAACTCCCTGTAAGGTGCTATATGGCAAGGGCTCAGTCTCACTACATTTAGAAGAATGGATATGATCATACACCTCTTCATTCAACAAGAGACAAAGGTTACATTCCTCCTTCCTTCCATCATCATTTTTGGAGAAGAACGAGAAGTCTACATGCCAGGCCCCAGAATACCTGTGCACAGCACAACATGCACGCTGCTTCGCTACCTCACAGAGATGAAGATTGCAGCAACATATTTTCAAGTTTTTCAAACTTGAGACCTGATTCTACCTGCTTAGATAGAAGGGGGGGTTTTTTCCCATGTGGTTTTTGCCACAGCTCCTTGTATTAAGCAGTTATTTTATTTTACTTGATGTAATGGGTGACCTCTGGTCTTAGTTACCAAGAGGCCCACAGTTTGTCCAAGTTAGCATTCAGGGAGGGTCTTAGGATTATTAATCCTCCCTTGTCCAAATTTGGTCATATGTCTAAATCACGAGTCATGTCTAAATCGAGACATCCAGTCTATTTATAGTCATTAGCACCATTGGGTCCACTTGGCCTAACTGGGGCACATGTTTCAGTTACTAAAGTGTGGGGAACACTAATTGAGGCTTACTACCATTGATTGCACTTAATTGCATCAGTTTAGGAGCCTCCTAGACCAATCTCTACAATTTAGGAGCTACTGGGAGTGCCGAAACCAACCAAGTTCAGTTCAGTTCAGTTAATGACTAGTCAAGCTAAGTTAGGAGTTAGTTACATTCAGTTCTAGACCTCTACATTCAATTAGCGCTAGGTTTACTTGACTGCACTCATGAGGGGCGCATTTCTCACCTACCACAGTTAGTTAGCCTTAGTCAACAATAAATGTAACACTTGAGTTGTGTTTTAGAGCTCCGATGAACTCCGGTTATGGTTTAGACAAGGTCAGTTAACTACCGAGTCCTCTGATAGTGATTTAGACAAGGTCTCAGTTACCTACAGTCAAGTAGAGTTTATCAATTCGAATTTCCTCATGTGGATTCGAATTTCATGTGGCTATTAAAGCCATTGTACTTCATTGTAATTATTATCCGATTACTTTTTTATTAATGAAAGCAGTCACAGCTGCAAGCCATTTTTGCACTGTTTCATTCTTCAATTGCTGAGTAAATTGTGTGATCTATTTTGTGAGTTGTGTGTTTGTTCATAGATCTATGTGCTCAATTTAATAGCCATCTCAAGAAAGGAAAAATAACACAATTTTTCTCACTCCTTTTCCCTTTTTCTTATTGCTGAAATTTTAGCCTTTGTAACAAGTCCAAGAGAGTCTCCTAGACTTGATTTCTTGCTTTGCATTTTCAGTTAAATCAAGTCTCATTTATTTGTCATCCATTGCTAGCAATAGAAGTTGGGCTTGTCCACCTTTGCATAAGCAATTGTTGATTGGCGTGGGTTTAGATTAGTTAGAGTTTCATATTGTTTACTTATTTATTTTTGCCCACACCTTGCAAGTGGTTTGGCTATGCCATCCTTGCAAAATCGTGTCGGATAGTGTTTTTTTTGTTTTGTTTTGTTACTTTCATTTTCCCACACCTTGCAAGTGATTCGGCTTTGCCATCCTTGTGAAATCGTGCTGGCTTGTATCTTTCTTTCTTTCATTTTTATTTGCCCACACCTTACAAATGATTCAGCTATGCCATCCTTGTAATATCGTGCTGGCTTGCATTGTTAATAATTGTTAAATTCTTTATTTCGTTTAAAATCAACCTTGCCCCAATCTTCGCCCTATATTCACTCCCCTAGTCGGTTGGTCCAGCCCTGGGTGACAAGAAAGGGAGAAGATTTGTGTTGGCTTGTTTACTAAGCACCCAGATAAGTATCTTCATTAGAAAGGAGAAAAAGAGGCTTAACCTGTGGAGCTAGTGGGGTAGAGGCCGTAGGGAGCTTCGTGGTACTTTGTGTCCTCCAATTGAGCACCCAACAAGTTTCGAGTTTGACCCGTGGAGCTAGGTGGGAACCTTGTGTTCCCAAGTTTAGCACCCGACATTCTCTCTCTATTCGAAGGAGATAGTCTCTTGGGGTAGACATTTAGAATAGTTCATTTCTTTGCAACAAACACCTTAATTCCCTAAGTCAAAGAGAGACAAAATTTACTAAAACTTACAAGACCACTTGCATAACATTGTTACAATCATTTACATTTCTCTACTTTGCAATCACTTTATTTTAACTTACTCATTTATTGTAAGTCATCATGTTCTTGTATATTTGTTAAAGTAAATGAGTTGATGCTTTAGGAAAATTATTTGAAGTTGATTATTGTGACTCCATAGCCCGAGTAGAGACGACACTGGTCATTTTGATTACTTGATTGTTTCTCTCTTTCATACATTACTGGTTGATTGTTACAGGGTTTTCTTGACATTGAAATATTTGCATCACTGTAGGATGATTGGGTTTTCTTGACATTGAAATATTTGCATCATTGCAGGATGATTGTCATTTTTGTAATAATTTACAACTCCCAGAAAACATTCTTCAGAACTAAGTAAGGACTACCCCCTTGGCCTTTAGGAGTTGTGGTCTAAATGGAGCAGTTTAGAACCGAGGTGACAGTGGGTTCTCAACTCATAAGTTGCCCTTAGGAACATACATAGCGGTTAGGAGACTTACCCGTCTCCAAGTGTGTTTTAGGCGGGAACAGTTAGCTTTCATATTTTCATGTGCTGATGATGCTTCGAATATTTTAGCTGGAGTTTGGAAATGGGATTTTGTTGCTCTCTTTTTGAAATGGCGGTCGTCATTATTCAACCCCATAACTAAAAGGTATGATAATGTGCCTATTTGGGTTAAATTGCCTCATTTGTTGTTTGAACTTTGGTCCTATGAATTTTTCAGAGCTGTTGGGAACACCATAGGACAATTTGTAGAAATAGATTCATCTTACATTCAGACTGGCATTATCGTAATGGGAAAAATCTTAGTTAACTTGGACTTACGTGAGGGTTTAATTGAGTCTATTATTATTTAGAAAGGGGATGTCTCCTTTGTTCAAAGTCTCGACTATCAGGGGATTCCTTTCAATTGCAATCATTGCCATAAATATGGACATGTGGAAAATGAATGCTCTCTTTCCTTTAAAAGTAAAGTTTGGGAACACAAGAGCATGTCGTCTGGGATTAGGCTAGACAATCGGGAAGCTCAGGTGACTGGAACAGTTTCTAAATTAGAAACCCTTGTTCATATTTCTACTACTCTTCAGGACGATATAAGGGTGGATGATGTTCAGGCTCAACAGGAGTTGGGAGTGCATCTGTCAAAGGTGAAAGAGGTAATTGAGTCGGGCTTGGGAACTGATTTTTCTCCTAAAGACTTTGAGAGAGGTGATGGTAATGAACGAGGTAAGAATTTTGGGTTGATTAAAACTCTTCATATTAACAGTTTGTCTTGTCAATTAGGTGATTCTAATTTACCTGGGTTTAGCCTTTTCTATGATCGATGGATAATTTTATTCATAATAGAGCTACTTCTTTTTCTTTGGAAAATAATGAAGAAGTTCATCCTTATGACAAATGAGTGTTAACCAAAATGTAGGGTTTAGAACTCCTATTAGAAAGCTTGCTAAATCTAAGGATACGTACAATTTAAGATCTAGGAAGGGGACCTCTATATCATTGGAGGATGGGGATAATGGCAATTTTCTGAAGAATTGTAAACATTGTGTTATTTCTTTAGATGAGATACAATCTTATGTGGTATGTTCGAAGTCAAAATTGAGACAAACACTTTTTACTGGGGCGTTCAAAGCATAAGAGGCCCGTGATATGGTTTCTAAATGATTATAGTAATCCTTAATCGTGTAGGGTTGGATAGTTTACCCAAAAAGCTAGCATTGAGGCAATTAATCATGACACAACATCTTGACGTTATTTTCCTTCAAGACCTAAGGTCTTATGGTGAAAGTATAGTTTCTATTTTAAAGAATTTATTTGTTGGTTGGTTCTTTGAGTTTGTGGATGCTAAGGCAAATCTGGAGGGTTAATCATAGGTTGGACAGAAAATGGCTTGTTACTAAAAAATGTTTGGGCTATTGATTTGGGTATTGGGGTATCTTTATTTTTTGTTGATCTAGGTTCTAAATTTTTGTTTGTCAATATATATGGTCCCTCTTGCAATAGAATTAATTTCTAGGATAATTTATTGTCGAAGAATTGTTTAGAGGCTAAGAAGCTGATTTTGGGTGGTGATTTAAATTTATCTTTGGGGCTCTCTGATGTATGGGCTCCATCGGCTCATACTGATCTCATTTCCTCCTCTTTTGTTAGACCAAGTCGATTTTAATTTCATCGGTTCCATTTCACTAAACCCATTGCATTCATCATTCTCAAGAAAAAATTCCCATAAAATATCTAGACGCCATTCTACCCCCACTAAACCCATTGCATTCATCATTCTCAAGAAAAAATTCCCATAAAATATCTAGACGCCATTCTACCCCCAAGTCTCTGACATACCCACAAAAAAATTTAAATCTCCACCCAAAATAAGATTACACTCCTTAAAATGGGTCTTAGCCATCACATATTCCCCAAAAGAAATCTGATCACAATTCGACCCGTATATATTCATAAACGTGAGTTCCATCCTTAGTTAAAGAGAATGTAAGGTCAATCCTGGTCCTAATTCAAAGGCCCAAGAATTTATAAGTTCCATACTTTGACTATGCCAACCCAAAATTAGACCTCAAGATTTGCCTTTAGCATCTACAAACCCAAATTCCCATCCATTGAGCAAAATATCCATCTCCTTCACAAGTTTATCACCCTCACTCATTGTTTACTACAAAAATATCACATTTGACTTCAAGTTACTAACCAATCTACTAAGTGCTAGATTTTTGAGGTGCTAACAAGACCCCTACAATTCAAGGAAACACAAATCACAAGGAACCCCTTCCAAGGGCTTGTGTTACTCTAAGCACCTGTAATGTCCTCTTTTCATTAAATCACCCAGAGACACTCGTTAACCTATTTTATTCTCATAGGTTCGAGAGGGTATTAAAGAAAGGAAATAACTGAGGAATATTATCACTAGGAGCAAAAAGAAACATCATTGCAATGTTATTAGATCATCAGTAGATTGTAGAAGGCTAGTGGAGCAAATATCAATAAGCATGCGAAGCATGCAAGCCTTATTGCATATTGCATAAGTCAACGAATAATTAGAATTGCATGCATGCAAAAGTAAAGTCATGCAAACCCTAAAAACTATATAAGAAGATAAGTCAAACCAAAAAGGTGTCTATGATTATTATTCATCTTTGAGTTTGGTTTCTATAGCAACAACAACAATAGCCACAATAGCAAGTTGTGGTTGGGGGTGTGAGCTAGCAACTAATACATGTTTTCGGCAGCGAAATCTATTTTCCCTAATCACTTCTGGATAGATCATTCATATCTATCATCATCTTTTCACCGTAGTCATTCTTCTTCAGAGATCTAGCATACAGAGAAGGACATTACTACATGGTCAGGTTTAACTGCTGGTAAATAGCTGGAAATGCCAAGAACAATTTGTTGGGATCCAGAACCTCATCATTCCTTCTGCATGTCACTATCATTCTTCTAGGCAGGCTCATATCACTATACTGGGTGATTATCGGGCCATCTTTTGCACATCTGGAGCAGTTATCAGCATAAACATGGAAAAGGGAGGGTATCACCCACTCAGGGTATCAGACGAGATCAAAACCTATGCATGTGTCATCCTATATCTCCAGGGGGGCCATACTACCACTCCTAGAAATTATCAGCATCGTCGACAACATATTGGATCTCCCACGTGAAGATTATCATCAAAGAGGGACGTTTTCCTAGCATGGGCGTCAACTATTGAAGAGCCACAGGTTTTCACCCTGATTCTGACTGCATGGCATGCATGTCTCCTGTATACCGAAGCACTATCACAACTATAAATCTTGGTATGTTACCACACTCTTTCATAATCATATTTCCTATTTTATCTCTAAATCTTCTATATTTAGGACTTTTGGCACGTAAACTATTTTGCATTCAAAATCAATTATATCTCAAACACACCTGAAACACAAACTGCAGACATATTATCAACACACGGGTAGAATATTAGTTGGGATATTACAGTGGTATTAGGGCATGTTCCTTGCCAGTTGTGGGCTTGAACATGAACAGTAAATGAATCCCGAAGAAACTGCTTTTGTGACTTATAGAAGAAGGAAGGGAGGGTACACAGAGGATTTGGAATTTGAGGAGATTAAATTGAAGGATACAGATTCATACATGGACCCAACAAGGATATACTCCTATAGAGGAAAGGGAATGGAGGAAGAGGAAGACATAATGTCATTTCAGAGCTTGGTTAGTGCCTTAAATGGCTTGGCTAAGGGACATAAATAAATGTTACATGCTATAAACAGGTTGGTTATTAAGCTAGAATGGGATCAGAACAGTCAACCAATTTCCCCAGGAGATACAGGATCAACCCGTAGTAGCGGAAAAGTATTACTATACACTCATATGCAGAACAATCGTCACATTTACAATAAACCTTCCAGACCTACCACACCCCACTTTCTGGAAAATGCCATCAAGGGACTTGTCATACCAACCAAACATAGTGAACCCTTCGGGGCATATCTACAAGAATACAGGGATTTCAAAGATGAATTCCACTCAACTATGTCATTCTTATATTTCTGCAATATGAAAAGTAGGAACCGACCAAGGAATTTTAACAAAGAGTAATTTACTCAGAACTATGAATTGTAGAAGACAGTAAGCAGGTTGACCATTCCTAATTTTGACGGATCTCATGATTGTTCGACGAGAATATGGGTCCAGAAGTTGGATACTTATTTCCAACTAAAGCCTATGACAGATACGAATGCCATTAAATTGGCTACCTTACATTTAGACAGAGAGGCTCATGAGTGGTGGTACCATGGGTTAGTGACACTAGGTTAGTGATACAGTGATTTCACACAAAGGCTCATTGAGCGGTTTGATAAGAGGGATCTAAAGATACATTTCAGAGAGCTAGCACAACTCAAACAGACTAGCAGTGCCAAGGGCTTCATATCATAGTTTCAGAGAGTAGCAGGCATGGTGACATATGTATCCAAGGGCAAGGTTGGTCATGTTATTTACAGAAGCTTTAACAAAGCCTTTATGAGGATGGGTGAAAGCCTACAAACCATCCACTTTACAAGATGCCATCAATAGAACTCAATACCTACAAGATTTTGTGCCCAAGAACAAGCCTCCACAACAACCTATCAATCCGTTAAAAAACAAGGAAAAGGCAGTTCCATAGAAGGAATGGTTGAACGAGGACACACGACGCGATTTGAGAAGGAAGAACTTATTTTTCATTTGCAAAGACCCTTGGGTACTCAACCACATATGTATGGGTAAAGGGAAGGTACACCTCATTGAAGTAATTTCAGATAGCAGTGAGGAAGATGAGTTGGGGTAGAAACGGGATGGAGAACTACATAGTACGGAGTTGGAACAATTTCCACACAGAGAAACTATTGCTACCCTCACAGGAGTCCCACCTTCCATACTATCAGGATTAGGGAAAGTATTCAAGGATAACATGACATTGCTTTGATTGATGGTGGGGCCACCCACAACTTTATAGATGCCTCTTGAGTAGAGAGGAAAAGATTTCCCACCAAGGACTTTGAGGGATTTACCCTTGTCATGGTTGGCAATCACAAGATGAATGCACACAGAGATACCTCAGTTACAGGTACAAGTTGGGAGTTATACATTGGTTGATGACTTTATGTGGTAGATGTGCCATACACGAGGATTGTTTTAGGAGTACAATGGTTGTACTCAATTGGGAAATACTCAACAAATTACCAAACATTGGAGATAGAGTTCTTGGCACCAGATGGGAAAAGGATAGTCCTAAGGGGAATTCCTAACGAAGCTTCAGGGTCAGCTACAACAAAGGGAATGGCCACCATATTCAGGCATGAGGACAAGACTCACACAAAAATATAGCCTACTCCAGCACATAAGACTTGAAGAAGGACCAGTGGTATAAAAAAGGCAATTTTGAGCAGAGATGATTGTAATTTCCTCTTTCCATTAAATCACCCAGAGACACCTGTTAACCTATTTTATTCCCATGAGTTCAAGAGGGTATTAAAGAAAGGGAGTAACTGAGAACTAATATCACTAGGAGCATAAAGAAACATCAGTTCAATGTTATTAGATCATCAATAGATTTTAGAAGGCCAATGGAGCAAATATCAACAAGCATGTGGAGCATGCAGACCTTATTTCATATTGCATAAGTCAACAAGCAATTAGAATTGCATGCATGCAAAAGTAAAGTCATGCAAACTCTAAAAGCTGTATAAGAAGATAAGTTAAAACAAAAAGGTATCTATGATTATTATTCATCTTTGAGTTTGGTCTCTAGAGTAGCAGTAGCAATAGTCGCAACAAGAAGTTGGGGTTGGGGGTGTGAGCCAGAAAGTAACAGGTGTTTTTGGCAACGAAATCTATATTCCCTAATCACTTCTGGATAGATCATTCATATCTATCATCAGCTTTTCACCGCAGTCATTCTTCTTCAGAGATCTAGCATACAGAGAAGGACATTACTACAGGGTCACGTTTTACTACTAGGAAATAGATGGAAAGACCCAGAACAATTCATAGGGATCTATAAACTCGTCATTCCTTCTGCATGTCACTATCATTCTTCTCGATAGGCTCATATCACTATACTGGGTGATTATCATGCCATCCTTTGCAGATCCTTAGCAGCTATCAATATAAACATGGAAAAGGGAGGGTGTCACCCACTCATGGGAAAACAATTCACTAGGGTATCAGACAAGATCAAAACTTGTTCATGTATCATCCTATATCTTCGAGGGGGTCGTACTACCACTCCTAGAAATTATCAGCATCATCGACAACATATTGGATCTTCCATGTGAAAATTATCATCATAGAGGGATGTTTTCCTAGCATGGGCGTCAACTACTGAAGAGCCACACATTTTCACCCTGATTATGATCGCATGGCATGCATGTCTCCTGTATACTGAAGCACTATCACAGCTATAAATCTTGGTATGTTACCACATTCTTTCTAAATCATATTTCCTATTTTATCTCTAGATCTGCTATATTTAGGGCTTTTTGGCACGTAATCTATTTTGCATCCAAAATCAATTATATCTCAAACATACCTAAAACACATAAACTGCAAACATATTATCAACACAAGGGTAGAATATTAGTGGGCATATTACAACACCCCACCCATATATATCTGTTTTCTTGAATCTACATCCCACACAACCTTTTCTTGAGCCAACTGGAGAAAATATTTCCTTCCTTTACCTATTTTAGATTTTTCCACATTCTTACATAGCCTACATGAGACTTCACCTAAAAAACCCTCAAATCCTTCATTTCGAGACTGAAGGAAATACCACCCTTCCACTTCCAATGTCCCTTTGCTCATAAAGACATCCTTCTCATTAGGAGAACCAAAGGGTTGATTCTCCACCTAAGAATATTGAAAATTAACCCCTGAGAGAAATTCATTAGATGGAGTAGCTGTTTTAATAGGAAGTTCAAAAGGTTTTCTTAAAAATATCTTGAAAGAGTGACTAGATTCACACCATTTAATTTGCAGTTCCCAAATGAATCATTTTCAATAAAGGGAGATTCTAAAGAAACAATATCAAATAGTAAATTCTTCCCTACAGACATTTCTATTTGTAAATGGACCAAGTCTTTTAGAGTCATACTTTGGTTTGTCTTAACCTCCTCTTCTGAAACGAAAAAGACAGAAGTATTATTTTACATCTCTTCTGCAACAAACAAGTGATCACCCACTTCCTTCATAAGTTTATATGTTGTATCTGACCTTATTGGAATATTCTTGATGTAGACATTACTAGCCTTTCCTCACTAATGAACTTATATATCCTTTGAAGGTGATTCAACATATTTTTCAAGCTCCAGTGACCTCTTTCCAACACTATTATCCTTTTCGTTCTCTTGTCCTCCTCCATTTTTCTTCCATATTTTCCTGCGAAAAGGAAGTGTACACTCTTGTGACCTCTTTCCAACACTATTATCCTTTTCGTTCTCCTGTCCTCCTCCATTTTTCTTCCATATTTTCCTGCGAAAAGGAAATTTTCCATACTTATGACACCTATTGCACTTGAATGGTATGCCTATATAGTCTATAGCTTGAACATGAACTTTATTTCTCACTATTAACATGATATTTTCCGCCAAGTCCTCTTGGAGGTCCAAATTTACCAGAATGCAAGCCACACAATACACCCCCAATTCTAGATGTTCCTACACATAGGAGCACAAAACAATACCCACGTCATGGAAAAAATTCAGAGACCAAAATTCCAATGGAAGATTTAACACTTAACCCAAATTTCCATTTAATCCAACCTTTCCTTTCTTGCATCAAATAACAAGTTCCAATGCTTAAGAAAGATTGAGCAAGAATTGCATCTCCATTCTTTCTTTAGGATTCTTGATGTGTCAAATCTAGATTAGAATCTGAATGCCAACTAGCCCTTTGGGAGAATCAAAGATACATGATTATGCTTCAAGAAAGGCCCCCATTCTTTGTCCACCCAATCTTTCACACTTGTTTCACTTACTCTAAATCCCAGAATTTGACCCACCAAAACTATTTCCCCATATTCCAAAACTTCATTCATTTGGACATCAATCCCTAACACCAGACCTATTAATTATTTTCTCAATTTTAAACACTTTTTTTTACTTCCTAAATCGACAATAAGTTCCTCTCCATCCTTTACCTTTTTCCCTTTAGACCCACTTGAACCTCCCTCTAATATTCCCTAGGCAATATCCTTCTAAGAACTCATAGCCCTTTTCTCTCCCAAATTGATAACTTTGGGAAGATAGAATACGTTTACCCTTTTCATCTCATATATCCAACTCTTTAAGATCGTCACTATGATTGTCGTCCTTTGTATTGAAAGTCTCTCCATATATCACTTCAAGCTCAATCTTTTTGTTTTCAATTTGATAAGTGTCCTTCCTTATGAAGCATGAGCCGTCAATCTTAGTCGCAACCCCAAGATATACTTGTTTAATTAGCTTTTCTAATAGATCTATACCATTGGTCCCTGACACTGTACCTTCCACGATTAATCCCTCTTCCACATCGGCCTTCCCATATTAACTCCTCTCCCACGTTGGCATCCTCCAAATCAATTCTATGGATGACCATCGATGAAATTGATTTCCTTGCATAGGCTTTTCCCTTCCTGTAACTCAAACTCAAATTCATACTTACAAAACTCTAAGAAGTGCACCAAAAATTCACCTTCCCTGAAAGGCATATGCTTCAAAGAAATACTAAAATTCAAAACAAGATGACATACTAATAAAAATCAAAACAAGATGGCATACTAATTCCCAGGTATAATTAGGACATAACTTTGCAATTATTATAGGTGAGTTGAGACTAATTTGGCAATAAATTATACCCTATCAGATAAATAGAAAATAGAAAATAGACATCCAACAAAAAACACAAGGTCATAATTGATTGGAATTAGCATGAATATTGAAAACCCGCTCTATCAAGGGAGTTTATCGCCCTTCATTACCCCTTCCGAACCAGCTTCAACATTCCTACGAGCCACTTACCAATTCAATTGAAATCCACATGACCTTCCAATAAACGTGCTTAAATGCCTTTTAATGGCTATCAAACCAACGCGAATCCCAATTCTACTTTACAATTAATCCCTATGAAGTCATTTTTCACTGGTGAATTGAAGTTTAAAAAAAGGACAGATCAAGGATTATTTTCCTCATTATTGTAGCATATCATTAGCAATGTATTATGTTTGTAGATGAGCATCCCATTTAAAAATCAATTGAACTGAAATAAACAGTTTCAATATTATGCTAAATTTCTATCATATCCACCGCAGAAAACTAAAACATTACAAAAAAGTTGTAAGAGGAAACCAAAAATTTAGAGGAAGCAAACTATAATGCCCATGTTGTTAAAAACCTGAAACAAAGAGCACGGGTGATAATGACCAGCATATCATTAAAATGATTTAGACATTAGCATTGTCTTCTATTTGTGAATATCACATTTAACTTCCATAAACAAATAAACAAAATATTTGAAAATAAGAGTAAGCATTCCATAAATAAATAAACAAGATATTTGAAAATAAGAGTAAGCATTCCATAAACAAATAAACAAGAAATTTGAGAATAGGTCTTAGCATTCCATAAACAAATAAACAAGAGATTTGAGAGTAATATTAAGCATTAAAATATTTTACTAAATTTTGAATCACATGAATCTAGGAAACTAAAAGGTAACACTGAATTTATAAAAAACAACCAACAATTTTGAAAAAATAGGCAATAAAATTCCAGCCTACATAACAATTCTTGTCCTCTTGAAAATGGTTAACCTCTGAGGGATCTGCATAGCAACAAAAGCAAAAGCATAATGACAAATAAAGGAAAATAGAAAATAATCATACAAAACTCAATTACAGAAATTCTTATAATTATTTGTTAATAATCCATACAAAACTCAATCACAGAAATTATTATATTTATTTCTTTTCAATAGCACTCCATTCTGTATACGAGCCACTGTATAGTAGAAAGAAAAAACTCACACACTGAATTAGATGAATGAAAAATCGAAAACTATGAGTCGAAAGCTAAATAATGTTGGTTGATTGAGGCCATTCCAATTCAAAATTTTCGCTCATGTTTTTCAATTGAAACAGTGCCTATACTATATGAAAAAAGGAACTTTGATAGCTGGTTCGGTTCCTGCATCGCTCTGAATGGAGCAACTATACCACCAGGGGTTTGGGGGAGTAATTGCTGGTTGGTCAACTCCACTTGCCAAAATAAAGAAAGACAGACTTACTCAAAGGCCTTGTAGCTTCCATACAACTTGTTGTTTTAGACAGTTTTCAATGTGAATAAATAATGGTTACTATTGGAAAAAAAGAAGGGGCATAAATTCTCTGCCATATTTGAGTATAGATGAACAGTTGCCTGTGAGTGTAGATTTCACAGAAATTTGTACATTGCAAAAGTCAGTGCCACTAGAAGCATCATTGTTCAATTACTTAGGTTTGTTAGGGCTGATTAGACCTGTCCAACAACACTACTGCAGAGAGGTAAGTCCAAGGTCGAATCTACGGCGTAATCATCGAGCTCTGAGATGGAGTTGTGTAGTCCTTATCTTGAGGTTGGATAGAATATGAAAACCCCTTGGAAGATGACCTATTGGTGAGGCCTGAAAAAGGCCCATTCAAATTTGGGGAAATTCTATTTCTGGGAGACCTCACAACAATCCAGAAATCCTACTTTTGGGAGACCTCACAGCAAATCCATTCCAATTCTATGATAACTTCTATGACTTCCTGTCCTGTAAAAGTTTCCTTTGGCTTCTACAATATGTTTGGCATCTTGAAGGGTGATTACTACCGTTATCTGGATTTGTGAGCAATGGTGAACAAAATCACCCGTTTAACTAGGCTTCAAGCTAAACAGCAGAAAAAAGATGCTAGAGTGACAAGCATAACAAGGAGACAGCTGTTCATAAGCAAAGAAAAAGCTCATCTAGCTAGAGAGATAGCAGCTACTCCCCTATCGGATCGTCACACAGAAGGAATAGGAATTCTATAATATGTTCCATTCCATAATCTAAAGACCCATGAAGGAGGCAGGTAGGGTTGATAGCTGACTAAAGGTGTGGGTAGGGTAGGGGCCCCCTAAAAAAGCAAAGATATAGCGCTAATCAAAGGGGATTGCAAACTAATTATTAATTAGGCTTCTCTCAAATGCTGTCGTTTCATCTTTTACTGCCAATTGCAGAATCCGATCTCGCGCCTCTCTGCAATGCTGCCGGTTTCATCAATGCTGCCAATTGCAGAATACCTTCCTCTGCTCCTTCATGCACTCCAACCCTCTACTACACGCATAACTCTGCTACCTCACGCCATCTCCGCTACACGCACACCTCCATCTTCCAAACACTGCTTTCCGCCAACACTCACATCCTCCACCATGATTAGCAAACAACAAGAAGTGTAAAAAGCACTGCATCCCAGACATCCAAAAGAAAGAAGTGTAGAAAAACTGAGATTTACTGCTTGCTGGTTTAAATGAACATTTTGTGTGTTTCACTTCAGCCGGTTTTGCATAGGCTGAGAGCTACTTAAAAAATTTGCCGAACAATTTTAAACACACAGTAAAAATTACTAACAGGCAGAAATAAACACATAGACAGTCACACCATAAATTTGACTCAGAGATTTTTGGCTAATCAGCCCTGGAAAAACCCCCACGGGGAAAACCAGTCAGAGAGAGGAGAGATTTATTATTTCTTCAGCAAAAAATATAGGACAGAAATACAGTGAAAATACTACTTATCTCCACCACAGACTTTATCCCAAAGTCTGGAAACTTGTGCTCAGCAAAGCAGCCGTACACCCTCGTTTTCTGTGCCAATAAACCGCAGACCGTACAACCCAGAAAATCGTACCAGCAATTAAATGCACCGTACTGTCTCGATTTGCGTGCCAGCAAATTAATGCAGGCCGTACTGTAATTAATACAGGCCGTACTCCCTCGAAAATCGTGCCAAATAAATGCTGTTCACTCCCTCGATTTCTGTGCTGATAATAAATGAAGGCCGTACACTACAGGCCGTACCCTTGATTTCTGTGCAGACCGTACAGCATTAAATGCAATCTGCCTGTGCAATAAATGCAGTCCGTACCTATCTCAGGTTCTGTGCATGAACAATAAATGCAGTCTCGATTTTTGTGCTCACCAAAATCTCTTCAGTAAACTCAGAAAAAATCGTGACCTTCTTCAGCAAACTCGACCTCCCTGCTCAGCTCTCTCTCTTCTCATGCAAAAATGAAAAGTGAATGCCCTTTTGCCTCTCTCAGCCTTTTTGAGTAACCCTAAGTGAGTTTCTAATCCAACGGTGGAAAAGAAATCTAATCCAACGGATGAGAATCAATGAGAGTGAAAATCCCTTTTATTTAATTCACATAAATAAAATCACTCACTCACTTAAATAAAAGTGACTTTATGTTTATAAAGTCTCATTAAGTGACATTTAATGTGAGGGTCACCTTTTTCCCTCTTTAAGTGACTTAGGCAAAATAAAGTCACCTAGGGAATATCTGCCTAGGTACAAAAACTAACAAGAAGGGAATGATAAAAGCTCTGCATCACAAACAATACAGAGAGAAGCGAATGATAAAAGCGAAGCTCTGCATCTCAGACATCCAGAAGAAAGAAGCCAATAATAAAAGCTCTGATCTTTGATAAGAAGTGAATGATAAAAGTTCTGCATCACAGACATCTCAGCAACACAAGGTCGATCAATACTGGGGAGAACTTATAAATACTCTCAATGCCTTCCACGATTGTTGTTGCAGACAAGGTGGATCAATTCCGGAGATAACTTATAAATACTCTCAATGCCTTCCACTATAGCTGTTGCAGACTTTTTGCTTTTGTTTTCTTTAACGGAAAAGCGTCGTTTTATTTTTGCCTTTCTTTATTTGGAAAAGCATGGAGGGCAAAAGTAGTTTCCAATGTTTTTTTTCTTGCTGGCCAATAATCTGGATAACTTATAATACTTTCAAGATTCTATAACTTATAATATTTATTTTGGCTTTAATTTATTTTATTTTATTTTCTTTACTGTAGTGGAAAAGCATGGTGTGTTTGGGCTTTTCGATAACTTATAATATTTTTTTTTGGCTTTTATTTTCTTTTCTTTGTCTTTACTTTACTGAAAAAGCTTGGTTATTTTTTTGGCCCGTGGTTTTGTGGCAGAATCTATTAGATTTTCTTCTGGTTATAAATATTATTCTACCTTCCAAATTGAATCATTGTTACTGCAATAGCGGCAAATGGAAAGATATTAATTCCTTCCCGATAAAAATGACTGGTTATAAATATTATTCTACCTTCCAAATTGAATCATTGTTACTGCAATGCGGCAATTGGAACGATATTAATTCCTTCCAATACTGGTTATAAATATTATTCTACCTTCCAAATTGAATCATTGTTACTGCAATAGCGGCAATTGGAACGATATTAATTCCCATCCACTTGTTCTTTTTCGATAACTTATAATATTTTTTTGGCTTTTATTTTCTTTTCTTGTCTTTACTCTACTGGAAAAGCTTGGTTTTTTTTTGGCTTTTCGATAACTTGTAATATTTTTTTGGCTTTTCTTTTCTTTTCTTCACTGGAAAAGCGCGTGGTGTTTTTTTTGGCTTTTCGATAACTCATAATATTTTTTTTGGCTTTTCTTTTCTTTTCTTTTCTTTACTAGAAAAGCGTGGTGTTTTTGCTTTTCGATAACTTATAATATTTTTTTTGGCTTTTATTTTCTTTTCTTGTCTTTACTCTACCGGAAAAGCTTGGCTATTTTTTTGGCCCGTGATTTTGTGGCAGAATCTATTCGATTTTTATTTTTTGGCCCGTGATTTTGTGGCAGAATCTATTCGATTTTCTTCCCGAGAAAAATGTTTGGTTATAGATATTATTCTACCTTCCAAATTGAATCATTGTTACTGAAATAGCGGCAATTGGAACAATATTAATTCCCATCCACTTGTTGCTTTTCGATAACTTATAATATGTTTTTGGCTTTTATTTTCTTTTCTTGTCTTTGCTTTACTGGAAAATCTTGGTTTTTTTTGGCTTTTCGATAACTTATAATATTTTTTTTTGGCTTTGCTTTTCTTTTCTTTACTGGAAAAGCGTGGTGTTTTTGCTTTTCGATAACTTATAATATTTTTTTTGGCTTTTATTTTTTTTTCTTGTCTTTACTCTACTGGAAAAGCTTGGGCTCTTTTTGGCTTTTCGATAACTTATAATATTTTTTGGCTTTTATTTTATTTTCTTGTCTTTACTCTACTGGAAAAGCTTGGCTTTTTTTGGCTTTTCGATAACTTATAATTTTTTTTGGCTTTTATTTTCTTTTCTTGTCTTTACTTGACTGGAAAAGCTTGGTTTTTTTGCTTTTCGATAACTTATAATATTTTTTGGGGGTTTTCTTTTCTTTTCTTTACTGGAAAAGCGTGGTTTTTTTTTGGGCTTTTTATAACTTATCACATTTTTTTTGCTTTTAATTTTCTTTTCTTTACTAGAAAAGCGTGGTTTTTTTTGTTTTTATTTTTATTTTTTTACCATGCTGAGGAGTTTCCAATGTATCCAGTAACTCCAGTTTTAATTTTCTTTTCTTTACTAGAAAAGCGTGGTTTTTTTGGTTTTTATTTTATTTTCTTTACCAAAAAACTATGCTAAAGAGTTTCCAATGTATCCAGTAACTCCAGTTCAAGCAGTTTCCAATGCATCCAGTTGGAATGTATTTAAATTTAATTTTTTTAAAATTAAGTTTCATTTATATTTAAGATGGTTATTTTTATTCTTTAATAATGAATTTAAATTTAGAATTTTTACAAATTAAGCTTCATTTATATTTAAGATGGTTATTTTTATTCTTTTCACACTAAAAGTTATTTACATACTAAAAGTTATTTACATCTCAAGTGTTAGCATAAATATCACCCATAGTCACTTGAAGGATATACCCAAATTGAAGGGGGATAGATCATAAATGAAGGCCATTGGAGGGAGCAGTAAGGATTGGACAAGAAGAAGAGGTGTAACCCTGTTTCTTATCAAGGAGACATATGAAGAAAATCTGAAATAAATATAAACCCTCATCCTTTTCCACTTCCCTGTTCTACCTATAGAGGACACAAATACTTTCTTATTTGAATTTGATGTGTTGCAGAGTCGCAGACATATAAGTACAAAAAAGGAGACATATGAAGAAAATCTAAAATGAATATAAACCCTTCATCCCTTTCCACTTCCCTGGTCTACCTATAGAGGACACAAATACTTTCTTATTTGAATTTGATGTGTTGCAGAGTCGCAGACATATAAGTACAAAAAATCACTCTTGGAAACTTGGTCTCCTTCAACCTTGAAAGATGCACTCTTGGGATGGTTTATGGGATTAAAATGAGGTAACATCAATACCCAGGACCGATTGAAAGGAAACTTCTCAGCAAAGTATTAGGATTAGTGTAAGTTCCGAGAGACAAGGGAAGTGATATTTCAGATGAGGCAAAGAGTTGATGATACCTTGGGGGATTATGAGGAAAGGTTTCAATTTAGTTATAAGCATGTTATCAACTATAAGTAGGATGATGATTCTCTCAAGCTAGTATTATTAAGAGGAATAAGAGAGGAATTGATGGAACCTTTGAACTTAATAGTTGTTGGAGATAATTATCAATTCAACAATAATGAAGTCGTTAGGGAGTTGTTTAAAAATTACTCAAGAGCTAACCTGAGAAAGAGTAGGGGATACAGAGCCCTTGCAGCTCCAGTTATAAAGGCCACCACTACCAGAATCACAAAAGCTAAAATAGGGAATTTGATAAAAGATATGAACCTAGAGGTATTGAATTTGTTGTATATGCAACTAGGTACCGTGCACCTAAAAAGGAAACAAGACAAAATGGAAAGAGATTTATCCATTTATGTCCAAAATGTCACAAACAGAACCCTCACAGTAAATGTCTGCTCATTGTTGTTGTCACAAAAAGAACCCTCACAGTGAATGTCTGCTCGTTGTTGTCACAAAAAGAACCCTCACAGTGAATGTCTGCTCATTGTTGTTGCTGCAATTATTTGAAGCATATGTACAGGTCACACGATACTAGTAATTGACCTCAACTACCTGGACAAAAGGCAACATACCAGAGTATGGATTGGAACGTTGAACAAGTATGCTTCATTAATCAACGGATATTTGGATAGTCAAGACCACAATTTCTAGGTATGAGTCCAGAACCTCAAAATGTGAATTCCTTTTGAAAAAATCAATATTCTCCACCTCCTTGGTATTCACATCAACTCCAAATAATCAAAATGTGAATTCTTTTTGAAAAAATCAATATTCTCCACCTGCTTGGTATTCACATCAATTCCAAATAATCAACAATACTAGAAACCATGTTTTTTAACTTCTTGGTCTCAACAGATGCCTTGTGGGCAACAATATTACTTCAACCAACAGATGTAATTACCAAGTCAACAACAAGCTTATAAGCCACCTTAGAGTCAACCCTTTTAACAAAACCGTCTCTCTTTACCTCCTCCACCTCAAACACATGAATCAAATGACGACTAGACCTTCATTACCTACACAACCCCCTCTAAACCCAAACAACAAGGTAAGTCAAACAAACCAACCTGCATGCAATAGTGAGATTGGTGAGTACCTGCCTACACTCCATCCACACTGGATTGCCAAGCCACTTACCTACAATCAGGAAAAATCTTGTCTAATCCATTCTCACACAGATAATCTTAAAAAGATAAAGATTCCCTAGAACTTAGTAAGTAACAGAAGAAACCAATGGTGACTACTCAAAATAATGATCCATTTGTATTATCATTTCTAGAGAGGCTAAATTAGATCAAGCGACAACCATCAAGAATTATGTCTAAAGAAACCTGGAAGAAAGAAGCAAGATCCCCCTACCATCCACATGATAAGAAAGTCAACCAACCTAATGTCAAGAAGGATAGCAAATCCTAAATATCATGATCATGGAAGCCCCATTTTAACAGTTCACATTGGTAGGACTCTAATCCAAAATACGTTGATGCATTTAGTAGCATCAATCAACATCGTGACAAAAGAAGCCATGGAAACCTTAAAGTTGTAAGATATGTTGCACCAAATACCCATAGTGTTAAAGATGGATGATAGGTCAACTGTCAAAACTAAGGGGATTTTGGAGGATATTATAATCATTTCCGCCGCCTGTGAATATCTTATTGATTTTATGGTTTTACACACCAAATCAAGCCTTAGGCGTTACTCCATCATCCTAGGTAGGCCTCGGTTGGAAACAAACGACACTTACATTGGATGTCGTTCTAGAAATATGACAATTAGGCAAGGTAGTTTAATCAAGAAACTCATGCTTTATCCTCCAGCTACATCTGCCATGGTTTTAATCGACCCCTTATGGGGTTGGAAACAAACGACACTTACATTGGATGTCGTTCTAGAAATATGACAATTAGCCATGGTAGTTTAATCAAGAAACTCATGCTTTATCCTCCAGCTACATCTACCATGGTTTTAATCGACCCCTTATGGGTTCCCTAGGATCAAGAAAATGATTATGTCAATGATGTTGTTAAACTTGTTCCCACCATCGTACAACTTCACTCTGAAAAATCCAAATGAGGATGGGATTATCCTTAATTTCATGTAGAACTTTGTCATGTCCCCACCCCTCTACTTGACGGAGAGGACGCGACTAACATGATGATGCTATCATCCCAAGCAACTAAGCCCCATGAACACAAAATAAAATGCATTGAACTAATAACAGACACAGATGCATAAATGATTATCAAATAGAGGAAGCAAATTCATTCATTCACAACATTTAACATGTTCATTTGAGTTATGAAACAAAACACAGTTGCAAGGATTTAAACACAGAGATACTTATCTTAGTAGAACCTTGTCTCACAACCAGCTACGTCGCTGCAACGTTCCACCCAACCATAGGCCAGTGTGCTCATCAATCTCTCAGCAACACTGCCACCCCCGAGCTGGGCATGATTTCCACAAGGTATAAGGGAAACACTGGCAGGCTCACATGTAGCCAAGGATACACAAAACTCGGCCAAGCCAACACAATTGGGTTTATTAGGCTATACAGGAGTTGAAAAGGCCGATTGCTAAGCTAGTGAGCTCAACCAAAGAGCTATGGACACCTGCACCAGAACTAGCCTGACTTCTAAAACATATACACACCCAACACAAGGAAGCATCCCCTTCTTTGCTATACAGTCCCTTGGGCTATGCCTTCCCTTCCAATGCTATTAAGGGGGTGTAAAGAAGAAAGCCAACCCTCTAGCTCTGTCTGTGAGGCTCCTGCACACACTAGGTTTGTCAAGCAAGCTCAGACCCCATTTCCACTCCAAAGACCAACAACCATATACACACAACAATAACAGCTCTGGCACTGAAGGGAGAACACCGCAGAGACCAAAATCGGGTATGGAAGATGGGTAAAAACAACTCAAACTGTGCCAGTTGATTACCAGAGTCGTTTATGGCCCTAACCTAAGTCACAAGGTTCGCCGAACCTACCAAAGTCGTTTATGGCCCTAACCTAAGTCACAAGGTTCGCCGAACCTAATCCTTGAGGTTCGAGGTTCGGCGAACCTCAAAAAAAATTTGAAATTCGTTCAGGTTCGCCGAACCTGAAAGACAAACCTAATGTCGAGCCTGAAGCCAAACCCAAACCTCATCAAACCCGAACCTGAAGGCGAACCTAAAGGGAAAAAAATTTTGAGGTTCAATTTTTTTACTGAAAAAAATTCAAAAAATTCAAAAAAAAAACACACACAATACCAATAAATGAAATGTTGTCTATGAATTAAATGCTCTCTATTTATTTATGCTGTCCATGAATTAAATACTCTCTATTTATTTATGTTGTCTATAAATTAAATGCTCTTGATTTATTTATGATGTCTATAGATTAAATGCTCTCTATTTATTTATGTTGTCTATAAATTAAATGCTCTTGTAATTTGAAATATCATACATGTAGTCTACATAAGAACACACCAAACAACAAGTAAGAACATAGATTTACCCCTAAGAACAAACTACTGCTTTGGGAAGCATGTAAATCCATTGTTAAACCACAAAAACCTACTCTTAGAAATGTCATAAACAACAAGTATATATGACGAAATTATGAATAGTGACCTAAGTGCTTTGAATCTTATGGGCGATGGGGTGTAGAACATTAGTTAAAACTTAAGGGGGAGTATATGAAGAAAGTTTATATATGTATATAGTCGAACCTATCGTCGAACCTCATCCGAACCTCATTGGAAAATTCAAACCTGAACCAAACCTAGTCCTTGCCAAACCCGAACCGTGTGACTTAGGCCCTAACGTGGCCAAAATGACTCACAGCATCCCAAAATTTGTGGAGAGGATAAAACGATCTCCCAACCTGCGTAAGATGAAGATCACGACCCCTTCCAACGTCAAGGAATTCAGACAAACAGACAAAAATCGGGAAAGGAGACTGCAGAACGCGAATGTCTACCTGAGGCCAAGCTCCCTCCTGCATGAGTGTCGAATCCTTTCTTTGCCCCCCGTGAGGAGCTAAATGCGACCTGCCTTTTGGGGCATGCGTGCGGTCAAAGGACTGACAGTCCTGCTAGAGATGGCAGCTTCCCACGCATTCGTCCCCAAGGACAATAACTACCCAACCAACTCATGGGGAATTAATTTGGTTTGGTGAATAAGACAAGGGAAGGTAGTTGGTTTAGATGGGTTCTCCTCTTGACACATGGATTTTCCCCAATGGCCCCAAAGGTTAAACATCCCCCCTATCCTTAGGAATCATGCCCCCATCTCTTTTAATGTTGCATTGACATAGCTGGTTGTGGGTATTTTAATTAAATTGCATATGTACATGGTGTCCATAATTATAATGTGCCTGACTAGCACAAAATACCATTGGCATCGATTTTAATCGTCGAAACATAAAACGATAAATCAATGGTGGGGATTTTTCCTTTAGCTCTTCACCACAATTAATTACAATATATATATCTATACATTTAATGCAAACGGGGTCAAAACCGGGGTGTTACAAACTTGCATCCCTCTAGTATTCAAATTAGAGAACTTGATGATTCTTTAAATAAAGTAGTTGAGTCCTCATGTACAAGGGACACATCCATTACAACTTGTTCCATTTCAACCATTCAAGCTCCTTTTATGTACCTCAAGCATTGCTTTGTAGTTGAAACTGATCATTCGAAAGCCATAGTTTTTGAGACTTTGTCTAGGAAATTCCTCAATATCAATAACCAACTATAGCCTGAAGCTAATAAATTTGTTGACTAACAATGTTGCATAATTTTCATGGGATTACAAAGACATGGGAAGAATTAACCCTGCGACTTGTACATTTACATTCAAGATGGGTTCCACCTAGTTTGGTAATCATAAAGAAGAATGAATCCCACTCTCAGAGAAATTATCAAAGTAGAGCTGCATAAATGATTAACATGATGGTTTATTTATCATATTTCTGATAGTGAGTGGGTCTCACCCTTAGTATTCATGCCTTAAAAGGGAAAGAAATGGTGCATATGTGTATGGGTCTCACCCTTAGTATTCATGCCTTAAAAGGGAAAGAAATGGTGCATATGTGTAGATTATCGAGAACTAAACATATCCACGCATAAGGATCACTTCCCACTACCTTTTGTTAACTAGGTTCTAGATTCCTTAGTTGGGAAACAATATTTGTCTTTCCTAAACAGGTTCAACAGGTATAATCAGATATAGTTAGCCCCTAAAGATGGAGATAAGACAACATCTACATGCCCCTGGGGAATATTCGCCTATTGAGTGCTTCCTTTTTGGCATCTGCAATGTTGTGCTTAGTGTTTTTGCCGATTTAATTATAAACAACGTTGACATTCTTATGGATGACTTCACAACATGCAGTGATACCTTTGAGCAGGATTGTAAAGTTATAAAAGATTCGTTAAAGACTTGAGCAAGATTGTTGTCCCTCTATTTACTTTGAGGGCATAGTTCGCATGGACCCAACCTTGCCAACAGGATTTTGAACAGTTGACTCTGCTGACTCTGCTATCAAGGATAGCAGAGTTCGCATTAAGGACCTTACCAACAGGATTTTGAACAGTTTTCGGGGACAGTTTCAAAGCCTTGTTTAAGCCTGAAAGGCCAACGAAATGCATTCTTCTGTCCGGTGTAGTGTTTCTATTCCATGAATCTGGGAAAGCAATAAGGACTGCTATCCAAGGATACACAGATCCCACTACGTCCTATCCTACCTGGAACCAACTGTGAATTATCACTACGTGAACTAGGTGGACCCAACTGAGAATTACCATTTTACATTCACACTAAATGACCATCCCGTCCTCTACCACGCTCAAGCTTGCAAGGTCTTATCCGCGTTATTACACCAAATGTTACCTCTCACGCTAGGCATCGAGCAACCTCCCCAAGCGCGTGGTAATATAAACAAATGATCACTTCGCACGGTGAGCTGGAAGCTGCAAACTATATAAAGGGATAGTTGGAGGAGTTTTCCCATTGAGCAAATTCAAATGTTAGTGTTGAGGTGGACGAAACACTTGTGAATGGCTCCTTCAACATGAGCAACACAAATATTCTTGTAAGGATTTCTTCAGCTTATGCAAAAGATGATGATCCAGTTGTTCTCATCAATGGTCATTTTGACAGTCCGTTGGGTTCTCCGGGAGCTGGTGACTGTGGCTCATGTGTGGCACCCATGTTGGATGTGTTGTCTCATTATTGATTCTGGTTGGGTGCCACGTCACCCAATTGCTTTTCTTTTAAATGGGGGAGTTGATTTCGTTATGGACTTCTTTGGTTTATGCCAAGTTAAAATTTTATCCTATGACACACACTGCAACACGGGATATTTTTCCTCTGATTCTTGGAGAGACAGATTACCGAATATTTTCTGAGGACTATGGGGACATCCCAGAATTAGATATTATGTTCATCATTGGATGCTATTTCCATCAGATTGGATATGATAGGATGGATAATATTTTGTTGGGAAGAATATAAGCTTGAATGAGAGATCCTACCCTTGTTAGTGCTAGGGAAACTAGCATAAAACATATAAATATATAAATATTTTATTAGAGTGCTTTTTGTCTATGGAAGAAGAAATGGCATCCTTAAATAAACTCAACTTTAGTAAAGAGGAATAATGAACTGTAGAAGAAACGGCATCCTTAAATAAACTCAACTTTAGTAAAGAGGAATAATGAACTTTAGTTTTCCAGGCTCATGTGTGTAAGGACAGCTAATAAACCAGCATAGATCCATTTTAAAAAGGGATCTACCAAGCACCAAGAGGAATGGAAATCTCTCAAGATGGAAACCCACTTTTAGAGTGCAAATGTTGAGAAAGAGTTTTAATTTATCTAATTTGTGTAGTTTTATATATATTATATGGAAACCCACTTTTAGAGTGCAAATGTTGAGAAAGAGTTTTAATTTATCTAATTTGTGTAGTTTTATATATATTATATATGCCATTGTAAATGTTTAAATCTACATGTCATTTTTTTATAAAAGACACATGTCAGCTCTAAACTGAGCATGGAAGAAGTTACACGTCCCCCTACTGGGCTGTAGAATGTGGCTATTCGGCGCAATTATTACAAGTTGAGTCACAACTAAATGCTTTGTGTAGAGGTCATGGTATTGGCCAAACAAACTGCATGGTTATTGATGATCATGCTTTGTGTAGAGGCCGTGGTATTGGTCAATATAAATTGCATGGTTATTGATGATCAAGTTGAATTTTCAAAAGATACGAATAAAGTCTTGCTTCATTTTCTGAAGGTGGTGGCAATGAAAATGGCACTACCTATGTTGAATCTTGGGCATTTGCATTGATTTTTGTACTTACACATTTAAAGAGCTTGACACGCTTTCTAAATAAACTGCTAGGCCACCTTTCTTAATTTGAAGGATGATCTCATTGAGATGGGATAGTTAGCAATAGTTTCGTTTGACCAGATTGCAGAGTCTGTAATAGTTTCTGGAAAACTAAAAGTACAATCACAAAGACCTATTGAAGTGAATATGGACCAAAAATAGCAATGCCTTACCTACGATGGAGAAGAAAGGTGTTTTAGAAGTTGCCACTACAAAAACAAAAATAGAGATTCTAGTCACTAATAAATGCACAACGTGTGACCAACAATTTTCTACCTTACAATCTGAAAATTTGGCCAATGAGGTAGCCCTTTCTAGTCCAAGATATCTTTTTGCATGATTTTGGATGCTCATGCAAAAGGAAAAAGCTTAGATGGAGTCTTAGAGAAGGTGAAAGTTGCTATTCCAAAATCACAACATTGAAGCTGAACAAATTAGGGAAAAGCTCGGGGATGGAGAGAAGGTGAAAGTTGTTATCCCAAAATCACAACATTGAAGCTGAACAAATTAACAAAATAAAAGAAAGGTTAACTTGTCTGAATGTTTTAAACAACGATGGATTGAACAATAGTTATCTAGAGAGAGTAATGTCAGATTAGCTTTTATCCTGAAGATGAAATAAATAAGTCCATTTACTTCTTCCAAATGGACCAAAATGTCCTCTCATAGTTAGAGATTAAATGCATCTATCATAAAATAATGGGGCTTGTTGAAGAGCATGGCATTCACTACGTCTAGTTCTCTAGATTCTTAAAATCCCCAGGGTATACCATGTGTCCTCTAGTGACAGAATCCAGAATTGGAATCTATCATTCAAAGGCTTGTCAATGTTTACAGTAATCTCCTCCTAGGAATAAATCAAATAGTAGAGTTTGTGGAAGAAGTGGGTTCTGCACTTGACTTGCTTGTAAATTATTTTCTCACTTCAATGTGTATTAACCATGAGGTCCACAATCAAGATACAACTCAAATGGGATGATGAATCATGAATCAAAAGCTCCAACTGCAACTAAAAATGAACCTTTAGTTTTTACACTTTCTATTGGAGATTTTTAGTCAAACTGTTTTTAACAATTGTGGGGAGGGTGAAAATTTCTCTTTAGAAAAAGAAACTCTTGCATGTGTTAGTTAAATGAAGAAATCAACAAACCAAAAAGGCAGCCTAATATCATGAAATCTGAAAAGGAAGAGCGAGAAGGGTTGTTTCAAAAGGAAAACAACTATCTATAGGATCTCAAGGCTCATCAAACTGAAAAGGAAGAGCTAGAAGGGTTATTTCAAATGGAAAACAACAATCTAATAGGCTCTCATGGATCAACTCCTACAATCAGAGAAAAAAAAGTTACCCAGAATTACAGACAAAACTTGTTGCAACTAAGGAGTTTAATCAAATGGAGGAATGATCAAATAAAAAAACAAGTGTCTCTGAATGAAGAGCTTGAACTCCAACTTAGGGCTGCTTGAGCTGAACTGAATCAGTTTAAAGAAAAAATACATCATTACAAGTAGAATTTGAAGAGAGGAAGTTGTTTCCAGGAATTGGAGACCACATGTCCTGACATGCAAATATAGCTAGAGAGTAGACACAAACTTGACACTTCGAGAGATGGCAACTTTACATTACTCCATTGATGAGGATGAAATGCAAGCAGGGAAAAAAGAGATACTTCCGCTGCTGCCAAGAAAATTACTGAATGCCAGCAAACAATACTTGCATTAGAGAAGAAAGTAAAGGTTCTTGCAACTCTACTGAATGCCAGCAAACAATACTTGCTTTAGAGAAGAAAGTAAAGGTTCTTGCAACTTAAGTGACGGTGACACTAGAGATGTTTCGTAATTTTGTTAAAGTAGTAAATAAAAGTTGTCATGTTTATTGGAGGCTATTTCTATCACTAGATATGACAGTTTGGATAATATTATGTTGTGCAGCCTACAATCTTGAATGAGATATCATGTCCATGTTAGTGCTCGAAAAACTAGCATAAAACATATAAATATTCTATTAGAGTGCTTGTTGTCTATGGAAGAAGAAATGACATCCTTAAATGAACTCCAGGAATAATGATAGTTAATTGATGCCTTGGTGATGTCACAAGGTCAGTATGTAGATGGGACACGAAGATATATTATATGAAATCAGAATATAAGTCGAAAAATCAACAATTCCTTGACCCCAAACTATTGACCAACCATCTGAATTCTGACATTCCATCGACAGGACAGGATTGGTATAGCAAGACCGTCATTCAACCGTTGGGACAGGATTGGTATAGCAAGACCGTCATTCAACCGTTGGGACCAAAATTCTTGCCATACCAATCAGGTTAGTTTTACGTTGGAATTCTGATTCTGACGTCTATATCCATTTTGTATATTAAAAAAAGATTAGTACCACTAAAAGTAAAAGTCAAAGTGAGAAAAGAAAAAAATAATAATATTTTGTTCTTTCTAATTTTGCTCCACTCATAGCCTACAAGTGACTCAAAGGATATATAAGAAGAACAATCCATTTCATTATTACACACACTCTTGCTCTCACAGGTACAACTGCTCCAACAAAAGATCTCACAGTTTTTGAAGAGAAGGTTGTCTTTGCGGCTATGCCCTAGCATGGATAAATCTAGCTAGGGCACCCACTTGTTTTCCAGTTTTACCCTACAGCTAGGATTCATGTTCTTCTCTTCTCACGGCCAACGAAGGAAGGGTTAGGGTTTTACTATAACAACTCCCTCCTCCACAAACAACAGCAAGACATCCATGGGCAGCCAGGGTTTGCCTCTGGGAGTCCTTCCTCATCTTGGCAACACCTCTGGGTAGCCCTACTCTTCCACGGGCTTCCATTTCTGCTCCACCGGTAACCCTGCCAACCCTCCGGGCACCTACAACAGGGCTTGGAGTACCCACGATCCCCTACAGCAGCTCGGGCATCCTACTGAGGCCTCGAGCAACCAGCAGACAGGAGCAGGAGGCCTCGGGAAGTTAGCAAGCAAGCCTGGAAGACCTTCAGGAAAGCCACCAGACCTCAGGCCAGCAACAGGACCATCCGGCAGCCTGAATAGGGTCCAGACAGAACAGGTGCAGCAAATCTGCTATCCAGGCAGCAGATCCATCCTCGGGTAGCAGGTAAAAGTTAAAACAAGTCCGGGCAGGTGCAACAAAACTCAGGCAGGGTGAAATAGGCTCCGGACAGACAGAGAAGAGCAACCTGCATTTTCTGGGCAAGAGAGAGAAAGATTAGGGCAGCAAGCCTTAATATGCTAAAAGCCCTAATTGGGCATTTTTTGTAAAAGGATTATCTTCTGTGTAATTGTGGATCTATTGAACAAACCTGTTAGGGTTTGAGAATTTTTTGAAGAACTCAACCATCTCATTTTCGAGATGAATTACTAATGCTTTTGGGGTTTTTGTCCTTTAAAGGTTTCCCCAGTGAAAAAATCTTGTGTTCAATGTGTTGATGTGTTGATGTTGTTTACTGCACTCGTCATTTGTTTATGTTAGTCTGCAAATTTTAAAAAGTATTCATGCTAATGCTAAAATTCAACATGGTATCAGAGCTTAGCATGTGAAGACCCAGTAAGAAGAAATTAATGTTGTCTTACTAGACCTTGGGATATTTTGCAGATGTAACATTTGACTAAGTGGCAGAGATGGCCATCAACATCTTCAGACCGGAAGAGAATTTACAAGGATCAGCTAACTACAATTCCTGGAAAGCTAGGCTTACAACTATTCTAGAAGAAAATGATCTGGATGACATTGTGTTTAATGTGAGTGAAGAGCCAACATCTAATGTTGGCAGACTTGCTTACAAGAAGAAGCAGGCTAAGGCTAGAAGGATCATTTATGATTCTGTGATGCCCAACATCACAGCATCATAGCATTAAAGACTGCCAAAGAATGCTTTGACACCTTGGCCAACTTATATGAGAAGAAGGCTCTCAGTCAAAAGAGAGTCTTGAAGAAAAGGCTACTAACTTTGAAGTTGAACAAGGATGAAGGGGTTGGTTCCTTCTTCACGAAGATTGCACCAGTAAGAGATCAACTTATTTCTATCAGTATTGTTGTTGATAATGATGACCTTGTGCAGACTATGGTCGATGGTCTCCCAAGCTCTTGGGAAACTTTCATGGCATCTGTCAGTGGACGTGAGAATCAACCAACTTTCAAAAGACTTTGGCATGATTGCATAGAAGAAGAAGGAAGGACTTCAGGAAAGGTAACCTTGCACTTGAAGAAAAGACAAAGAAGTTCAAGAAGCCCTCCCCTCGGCAAAAGAAGGGAAAGAAACCACAAGGTAAGTTCTCTTATGTTTCAAAGATGGAATGTTATATTGGCCACAAGTTTGGACACTTTGCCAGGGATTGCAGGCAAACCAGGAAGAAATCCAAAAGAATATTTCAATCCTCTGTTGTAGAAGGAGAAGAAGAAGAAGAAAACCAAGGCTAACAAAGAAGAAGAACCTAGAAGAGAGTACTACCTGATTTCTGCTATCTCTGGATCCATCACAAATAGTGCTACCTCTTGGTTGGTGGATAGTGGTGCCTCCAGGCATATGACAGGTAACTGTGGAGCTCTCACTAGTTATAGAAAAAAGAAGTTCACCACATAGGTGGAACTTGGAGATGATTCCACATACAAGATTGAAGGAGTTGGCTCAACTTCACTTTAACTTGATTCAGGTATGGTTCTACATATTGATGATGTCTTATATGTTCCTGGTTTGAAGAAGAATCTTCTATCTATTGTTGGCTTAGAGGACAAGGGCTACAAAGTCCTCTTCATAGACAAGAAAGTCCTTCTATGGGAAAAAGATGAAGAGCTAAGCTCAGCGATACAGATTGGATTTCGAGAGGGAGGCCTTTACAAGGCTTTCAAAGATTTCACTCATGCTTTGGTATTTCATACAATTGATCCATGTGAGCTGTGGCATACAATGTTTGGACACCTTCACTACACAGCTCTCCCAGGCTTGCAGAAGATGGTCACATGTATGCCAGAAGTATCTCCAAAACATGATGGAATTTGCAAAGGATGTGCTCTAGGTAAGAACACAAAGAAATCCTTATCCAGATGCAAGAATAGATCTAAAGGCATTTTAGATTTGATTCATTCTGGCATTTGTGGACCTAAGTCTTCACCCTCTTTGAGTGGGTTTTTATATTATGTCTTGTTTATTAATGATCACTCTTAGAAGTCATGGATTTACTGACAAGTTCAAAGAGTTCAAGGCTCTGATTGAAAATCAGACTAGCAGACACATCCATATCTTGAGATCAAATAATGGAGGTGAGTATGAATCTAATGAGTTTGATGATTTTTGTCGAGAAGCAGGAATCAAGAAAGAGATGACAGTACCATACAACCCTCAACAAAATGGGGTTTCAGAAAGGAAGAACATAACTGCTCACTGATCTAGATCTTCCTTTATCATTGCGGGTTGAAGCTGCAGATACTACTGTGTACATCCAGAACAAAAGCCCTCATCCTATCTTGGGGGAGAAGACTCCAGAAGAAGTCTTCACCAGGAAGAAACTTGCAGTTGACCACATGAGAATATTTGGCACTCCAGTTACATTCATGTGCCAAAGGAAAAGAAGGCCAAGCTACAGCCTTTCGGTAAGAAAGTTATATTTGTCACATACAGTGATTGCTTGAAGGCCTATCGTATCTATGTACTTGGACAGAGGTACATTGAGGTCAGCAGAAATGTCATCTTCCATGAAGTTATGTTTCATAAAAAACTAGAGTTTTCAAAGAAAGATGAAGTACCTCCCCTTGAGTTTCCAGATTCATAAATTCAAAGGGAGGAAGAGGAATTTGAGGATCAAATTCCAGATGCACCTGAAGACACTGAAAGTCCACCAGAAGAACTACTTGAAGTTCCTCCCCTTCCAAAAGGAGACCTGCTTGGTACCGAGAAACAGTACAAGAAGTTGAGAAGCATAAAGCTCCTCTTGGGACTTTCAAAGAAAGCATAAGGCCACAGAAGTACTCCTGTCTTATAAGCTAGCTCATCAGTGTAGAACCTTCCACATACGAAGAAGCAGCAAGTCAACAGGTATGGGTTGATGCCATGATTGAAAAGTACAGTTCAATCATGAAGAATAATGTGTGGGAAGTTGTTCCCATACCAACATGAAAGTTAGTGGTGACGTCTAGATGGCTTTACAAAATCAAGTATGTTGCTGATAGCAGTGTGGAGAAGTATAAAGCCAGATTCATAGCTCGTGGTTTCACTCAGAAAGAAGACGTTGACTATGATGAGACATTTGCTCATGTTTCCAGGTATACTACCATTAGAACCATCATTTCTCTTGTTGCAGTATTCGGATGGAAGTTACATCAAATGGATGTAAAGACAGCCTTCCTCAATGGCAAGATTGAGGAGGAAGTCTATATTGAACAACCTGAAGGCTTTGTAACTCATGGGAATAAGGTCCATGTGTGTAAACTGAAGAAAGCCTTGTATGGACTGAAACAAGCTCCAAGAGTCCGGTATGCGAGGATGGACGGATTTCTCCACAGCTTGGTTTTTTTCAAAAGTACAGTTGATTCTAACTTGTACTTTAAGATTGTTCATAATCATGTCTTGATACTTGTTCTATATGTGAATGACTTGTTTCTTACAGGTGATGAACAGTTGATAGAACAGTGTAAGAGGGAGCTTACCTCTGGATTTGAGATGAAGGATCTCGGTTTGATGCATTATTTCCTTGGCTTAGAGGTCTAGCAAAATCTAGGTGAGATTTTCTTGACACAAGGAAAGTATGAAGTAGATATCTTGCAAAAATTTGGGATGCAGGAATCCAAGTCCATGAGCGTGCGCATAACTATCAACTTGACAAAGTTGCGTTACTCAGCTACCAGTTCACAGAGTGTGGACTCTACTCTGTAGAGACAGCTTATTGGATCCTCGATGTATCTCGTGTTAAAGTTAGTGCAGCTGCGAGACCCATTCTCAGAGAATGGTTTCCTAGTCAGTTGACTAGGACAAAGTAAGACCCTAGAAGGTACCCTAGGGCCCCCACTGCCCAGTAGTCTCCTGGGGTTCTTGGTCTAAGACCAAGCAGGTTGATGCCATGGCAAAGCCCCTAGCATGTGGCTAGGGCCCCTATATGCCTCTAGAGTATTTTGGTCTAGGACCAAGGATGTGATGTCCAAGTAGAGCCTGTAGGTGGAGGCAGAGATATATTCTGGTATAGGACCAGGGACACGATGTCCAAGTAGGTACTGCAGGTAGTTGATCAATTTTCAGTGTGAGACTGAAACTCAACTTAGTACTGAGAACCATTCTACGAGAGAATGGAGGACCCGGTTAGGGTCTAGGGATTGATCAACTTGATTCAACGTGAGACTGAAACTTAGCCTAAGGCTGAAAGCCATTCATTAAGAATGGAAGATAATGATGTCCCCTCTCCTAATCGGTTATTGCTAGGTTGATTCTCAAGGGACTGGCCACCCCTTGACAATGTCCCTAGTACCTAACCTTTAAGAGCAGTGTCACGGACAAAAGGATTGTACCATCCGTTTCGATCTTCCCCCATATACAGTGATGACAAAATATATAAAACTATGTACCTTGAGAGAGAGAAAAGTATTTGGTCTTATTGATCCTATTTGATTAATTGTCCACCTTTAGGGTTCACCTTGATCTTGTGGTTGTTGAATCTTGGTCCTATTCTTACTAGTCTTAGCACTATTACTTGTGTGCACCTTTGACTATGATGACTCCTACTTTATGGAGTATATTTACTTGATGATTTATTAGAGATCATTGAACCATTTATTTTTATGGTTACCTTATGTTTTTTTTTTATTATAATGACCCACTTATGATTTTGGACTTTATGTTGGACCCTTGGCTCCGGTTGGGTGGGAATAGATAAATAAAAGAATACGATTGATGAATGAAAATAGCAAGCATTGCGAGGAAGGACTTTCATTTTATTATAATTTCATTAAATAACTATTTTAGTCTTATTAATAAAATCTCATGATTTTATTAATAGACTTTTTGACAATTTACTTTTTATTATATTAAAATCTTTGACTTTTGTTAGGACAGTTTTGGACTACCTAATTTTTATTTTTATGATTATATTTTTTTTGTGTGGGCCTCCGTTAATTTTATCCTAAGTGATTTTTTTATTTACCCTAACCTATTTAAGGAAGAGATTATTTTTAGTTTCATTACACGTGACTTTGGGATCTCACCACGGCTTTCTCCACGGGCTTGGATTTTTGATTGCTGCTATTCCTTCACGGCCTGGCTCACGGCTGTCTTCACGGTCTTGGATTTTTTGATTGCTGCTATTCCTTCACGGCCTGGCTCACGGCTGTCTTCACGGGCTTGGATTTTTTTTTGCTAGTTTTTCCTTCACGGCCTGGCTTACAGCTTACCTTCATTGTTGGTTTTTCTCACGGCTCGTCTTCTCGGGATCACTCTGCCTAGTCTTCACCTGGTCTTCACCAATCTACCTAGATTACTCTGTCTGGGCTGCGTTTTTCCTTCTCCACGGCAGTCTGCAGATTTTACCTTTGTGTTATTCTGCATGGGATTTACTGCGATCTATTCTCTGCATAGGCTGAGTCTTTCTGTTTGATCCACCCTGACTGGTTTCGGGAATTTGTTCACCGTGAATCTGTTGGTAGAGTGCTTGACTGCACATCTTTCACTCTGAGTGCATCTATGTGATTCTCCTTGACTGCACTGCTAAATTGATTGAAGAAACTAAGGTCTGTTTACTCCCTCTCTCTCTCTCAAGGTACGTATATGGTTCAACTAGTTTGACTTGTCCTTTCAGTGACAAGATCAAACTCAGAACTAACTGAGTATAAGGCAGATCCAACAATGGTTAAGATTCGTTATCCTCTGTAGTTTACTTGAGATTTAGTTTACTGCACATGTTATTTATTATTTTTCTATACATGACAGTTGATGAAACATTTCAATGATCAACTTTAACGCAGTGACCAGCAAAGCGTTAAGTTAACGCAATGACCAGCAGAGCGTTAAAGTTGAAAGAAATGAAAGTTATGTTGTTATGTTTTATTACAGTTTGAATTTTACCTTAGTTCTTTATATGTTCATGTATTAAATTTTATTACTGGTACTAAAACTCATCTAACCTGCAAAATTAACATCTCGTGCATACGAGACAGGACATATGTTACACAATGAATGCTCTAAGTCAGTTCATGTCCGATCCGAAGCACATAAACTTGGTAGCTTCTAAACACGTACTTAGATATGTGCGAGGTACTATCACTTATGGGCTCAGGTATACTTCCAACAGTAGAGTATTATTATCTGGATATGATGATTCAGATTGGGCTAGTAGTGTAGTAGACTGGAAAAGTACCTTCGATTACTGCTTTAGTATGGGACCTGCAATGATCTCTTAGTCCAGCAGGAAGCAGGGCTCCATAGCTCAGAGTACAGCTAAGGCAGAGTATATTGCTGCAAGTGATGCCTGCAAGGAAGCAGTTTCGCTCAGAAAACTTCTACCTGATCTGTTCAAGGGAAAGCTTGACTCAATGATCATCCATTGCGATAATTAGAGTTGGATTAAGCTTTCGAAGAACCCAGTGTTTCATGATAGATCGAAACACATTGAAATGAGGTATCATTTCATTAGAGACCTAGTGCAAAGAGGTGCTCTGAAGTTGCGGTACATTCGTACAAATGAAGAGATCGCAGAAATCTTGACCAAGCCTCTAACAACATCAAAGTTCATATACTTTCGTGACAAGTTTGGCGTAGCAGAGAATGCCTCTCTTGCTAAGGAGTGTTGATTTTTCTGAGCAACATCGAGAGCCATTCTCTTAGGAGAATGGAGACACCTGGTCCGGGACCAAGGTGTGGACTCAACTAGAGTTGAGTGATCATTCTATTGAATGGGGAATCTGGTTCAAGACCACGATATGGAACTAGTACAGCACTGGGGGACTCAACCTTGAGTTGAGTGACCATTTTGTTGAATGGTGACATCTGGTTCAGGACCAGGATGTGGAACCAGTCTAGCACTAGGGGACTCAACCTAGAGCTGAGTGGCCATTCTTTGAATGGAGGCACCTGGTCAGTTACCAGGAATTTACCTAGTCCAGGACTAAAGACTTAGCCCGAGGATGAGAGCCATTCTCCTGGCGAATGGAGGCGCTTGGTCTATTACCAAGTATTTGACCTAGTGTCAAATTATGCAGCCTGTGGCCGAGGCATTTGGTCTGTTACCAAGAAGACACTATAATCCCTAGACCGGATCTAGGAATGCGCGACACTCTAACCCTCGATCAGTGGGTTTTGTGATCTTCTCCAAGGCTTAGCTACCCTTGGTTAAGACACCTTAGTATCCGATCTTGGCGTCACACAGAGTGTGAGATAAAAGCATTAGTAGTTCTCTCTATTTATGATGATGTACTTTGAGTGGGGATGAAAGATCACCATGACCACTTGTATTGACCACAGAGCACTTGAAGAAGGCTTAAGCAAAATTCAAAAATACTTAAGGACCCGTAGTACCACTAAGGTGTAAAAGTGGATGTGCAAAAAGACCTTTAGTACCACTAAAGGTAAAAGTCAAAGTGAGAAAAGAATAAAATAATAATTTTTTGTTCTTTCTAATTTTGGTCCACTTACAGGTGACTCAAAGGATATAAAAGAAGATCAATCCATTTCATTATTACACATACTCTTGCTCTCACAGGTACAGCTGCTCCGACAAAATATCTCATAGTTTTTGAAGAGAAGGTTGTCTTTGTGGCTATGCCCTAGCATGGATGAGTCTAGCTAGGGCACCCACTTGTCTTCCAGTTTTACCCTACAGCTAGGGTTCGTGTTCTTCTCTTCTCACGGCTGTTGAATTTTACAAGTTAGATGATTTTTAATACCAATAATAAACTTCATTACATGAACATATAAAAACTTAGGTAAAATTTAAACTGTAATAAAATTTAACAACATAACTTTCATCTCTTTCAACTTAACACTCTGTTGGTCACTTCGTTAAAGTTGGTCATTGAGATGTTTCATCAAATGTCATGTACAAAAAAATAATAAATAAGATGTGCAGTAAATTAAATCTCAAATAAACTACAGAAGATAAAGGATCATAACCATTAGTTGGATCTGCCTTATACTCAGGTAGTTATGAGTTTGATCTTGTCACTGAAAGGACAAGTCAAACTAGTTAAACCATATACGTACCTTGAGAGAGAGAGGGTTCAGGTGGAAGTAAACAGACATTAGTTTCTTCAATCAATTTAGCAACGCAGTCAAGGAGAATCACACAGATGCTATGGCTTACACAAATGCAATCAAGGTGAAGGATGTGCAGACAAGCACTGTAGAAGGGTCTACCAACAGAGTCACGATGAGGAAGACTTACAGACCAGTCACAACAAAGTCTTGAAACCAATCACGGTGAATCAATCAGAAAAACTCAACCCGTGCAAAGGAGATCGCAGTAAACCCCATGCAAAATAACGCAAAGGTAAAACGTGAGGGTAAACCCATGAAAGAGACACAATCGTGAAAGGAGATCGCAGTAAACCCCATGCAAAATAACGCAAAGGTAAAACGTGAGGGTAAACCCATGACAGAGACACAATCGTGAAGGTAGACCTGTGATAGAGGGAAGATAAAACAGTGACCAAAAAACCCTGAGGCAATACTCGTGACGTAAATACCAAGCAAGAGCAAAGATCCCGTGGAGTGAAATCTCAGGGATAGGCACGTGAAGTAACTAGCGAGTGTAGAGATCTCGGTGAAGTGAAACCGTGGAGGAGGCAGTCGCTGCAAGCAGCAACAAAATAACACAAGTAGCCGCAGAGGAATAAGTAAGCAGCTGGTGAAAGATAAAGGACCCCCAGACAACCGTAAAAAGGAAAAACGCAGTCAGCCCTCAAAAAATAAAACACATGAAGTAGATCGGTGAAGACAAGGCCGTGAAGGAACCGTGAAAGGTAAGCCCATGAAAACAAGCCCCTAAAGGTAAGCCTCAAAGAAAAATCCCATTAATTGGAAATGTATAATCTTTTTCCTTATATAGGTTAGGGTAGGTGAATGATAACACTTAGATTGACATAGGATAAAATGTAAAGTGGTCCACAAAATAAAAAATCATAAAAATAAAAATTAGGTGGTCCAAAAGTAACGTCATAAAAAAAGGAATAACAAAAGTCCAAAAGAAGGTATAATAACATCATAAAATGGAATAACAAAAGTCCAAAAGATGTTATAATCAATGTTCCCCCAAGGTTCCGAGACGGTGGGACGTGGGTTCGGGACGTGTGGAGACCACCCCCAAATTTTAGAGAAATTCAGCGGGGACAGCGGGACGCGATAGTCATACAAATTTTAAAAATATTAAAAATATAAATCCCAACAATAACAAACATTCATCATTATGGAATCTGCAACCATGCAATGTAAATGCAAAATTCAAAGTTCAAACACATTACAGGATTCATCAAGATTATCATTATATTAATAATAATTTATAAATCTATTATGTATCAATATGAATCTATGACTAACATGCACATCATATTTGATAATCTTCAGATTTGACTTTTAAGTTTTAAAGTTTTAAGTGATTGAAAATGAATCAATGATACTAGAATCTAGATAGTAGGATACTCCACAAAATAAAAAATCATAAAAATAAAAATTAGGTGGTCCAAAAGTAACGTCATAAAAAAAGGAATAACAAAAGTCCAAAAGAAGGTATAATAACATCATAAAATGGAATAACAAAAGTCCAAAAGATGTTATAATCAATGTTCCCCCAAGGTTTCGAGACGGCGGGACGTGGGTTCGGGACGTGTGGAGACCACCCCCAAATTTTAGAGAAATTCAACAGGGACAGCGGGACGCGATGGTCATACAAATTTTAAAAATATTAAAAATATAAATCCCAACAATAACAAACATTCATCATTATGGAATCTGCAACCATGCAATGTAAATGCAAAATTCAAAGTTCAAACACATTACAGGATTCATCAAGATTATCATTATATTAATAATAATTTATAAATCTATTATGTATCAATATGAATCTATGACTAACATGCACATCATATTTGATAATCTTCAGATTTGACTTTTAAGTTTTAAAGTTTTAAGTGATTGAAAATGAATCAATGATACTAGAATCTAGATAGTAGGATACTGCACATCAACAAAATAATTAAAGTTTTAATTTTTAATTTGAAACAGACATTGCAAATTGCAATAAATTTAAAATGACTAAACTAATAAACATTGAACAATAAACAATAACACTAAAGGTCAAAGACATTGAAATACTAAATACTAAAATAGTAAATTAAGATTGCTCAAAAATAGGAAAGAGTCAAAGACTTAGTCATCGGTATGAATAATAACTATAGTCTATAAATAGAGTCCAAGCTATAATGAATTATTTAAATTTTTTAAACTTTTTATTTTTAGTTTTTGATTTTTTTAATGTTTAAAAACTTTATAAATAATTTAACTTTATAAATAATATATAAATATTAAATAATATCAGTTATATAATATAAGTATAATAAGTTTATAAAATTTATAATTTTAATGAATTATTTAAATTTTTTTAACTTTTTTTTTTAAATTAAGAAAAAAAAATTTTAAAAATCGAAAATATCCTTAGGAAGTCTCGGCGAAGTTTCGGAGTTTTGGAGTTTCGGGGGGGGAGACGCCCACAAGTTTCTGAGTTTCGGGGCGGAACGCCAGGAAGTCCCCCCAAGTTTCGCCACCCACCGAAACGTTTCGGCCTGCGTCCCCCCACGTCTCGCCAAAACGGGGACGCCCCGAAACGTTTCGGGTGGAGTTTCGGAGTCCCTGGGACGCCCGAAACGCCGAAACGCGTCCCCGACCCTCCGGGACGCGTCCCCGTGTAACACTGGTTATAATAACATCATAAAATAAGTAAATGGTCCAAAAGTAACATAAACTTATTTTATGTAATTATAAAGTAAAAGGTTTTAAACATAAGACTAAATCGTCCAAAAAGTCTATTAATAAAATCATAAGATTTTATTAATAAGACTATAAAATAATTATTTAATGAATTTATAATAACGTGAAAGTCCAAAGGTCCAACATAAGGTAAGTAGTCCAAAACTATATGTGGGTTAAAAAGTCCTTTTACAAAACATAAGGTAACCATAATAATACATGGTCTAATGGTCTTTAATAAACCATTAAGTAAATACACTCCATAAAGTAGGAATCATCATAGTCAAAGGTGCACACATGTGACAGTGCTAGGACCAAGTAAGAATAGGACCAAGATTCAACAACCACAAAATCAAGGTTAACCGTAAAGTTGGACAATCATTTAATTAGGACCAACAAGACCAAAGACTTTTCTCTCTCTCAAGGTACATAGTTTTATATATATTTTGTCATCACTGTATAAGGGGGAAGATCCAAACGAATGGTACAATCCTTTTGTCCTTAACACTGCCCCTAAGGGTTAGGTACTAGGGACATCATCAAGGGGTGGCCAGTCCCTTGAGAAGTAAACTAGATAACGATTAGGAGAGAGGACATCATTATCTTCCATTCTTAATGAATGGCTTTCAGCCTTGGGCCAAGTTTCAGTCTCACACTGAATCAGGTTGATCAATCCCTGGACCCTTACCGAGTCCTCCATTCTCTCACAGAATGGTTCTTAGTACTAAGCTGAGTTTCAATCTCACACTGAAAATTGATCAACTACTTGCAAGACTTTTTTGGACATCATGTCCCTAGTTCCAGACCAAAATATGTCTCTACCTCTATCTACAGGATCTACTTAGACATCACGTCCCTAGTCCTAGACCAGAATACCCTAGAGGCACATAGGGGCCCTAGTCACATGCTAGGGGTTTTGCCATGGCATCAACCTGCTTGGTCCTAGACCAAGAACCTCAGGAGACTACTAGGGGCCCTAGGGTACCTTCTAGCATCTTACTCCATCCTAGTCAACTGACTAGGGTACCATTCTCTGAGAATGGGTGTCGCAGCTGCACTAACTTCAACAACGACCAGCTAAGGAAGGGTTAGGGTTTTACTCTAACAACTCCCTCCTCCACGAACAGTAGCAAGACATTCACGGGAAGCTAGGGTTTACCTTTGGGCAGCTTTCCTCCTCTCAATAGCACCTTCGAACAGCCCTACTCTTCCACAGGCCTCCATTTCCCCCTTCACCGACAACCTTGCCAACCCTTTGAGCGCCTACAGCAAGGCTCAGGATTCACTCTGGGCACCTACAGCAGGTCTCGGGAGTACCCACAAGCTCCTACAGCAGCTTGAGCAACCAACAGACAGGCCTGGAAGGCCTCAAGCAATTAGCAAGAAGGCCTGTAAGACCTTCGGGAAAGCCACCAAACCTTGAGCCATCAGCAAGACCATCTAGCAGCTGCTCGAGTAGCTCGGGTAGCCCAAATAGGGGCTGAACAGAACAGGTGCAGCAGATCTGCCCTTCGAGCAAGAGATCCATCCTCAGGCAGTAGGTAAAACAGGTCCTCGCATATGCAGCAAAATTCGGGCAGGGTGAAACAGGCTCTAAGAAGAGAGAGAAGGGAAGCCTACATTTTCTGGGTAAGAGAGAAAGATTAGGGCAGCAAGCCCTAATCTGCTAAAATCCCTAATCGGGTATTTTTTGTAGAAGGATTATCTTCTGTGTAATTGTGGATCTATTAAACAAACCTGTTAGGGTTTGAGAATTTTTTTGAAGAACTCAATCATCTCATTTACGAGATGAATTACTAATGCTTTTGGGGTTTTTGTCCTTTAAAGGTTTCCCCAGTGAAAAACTCTTGTGTTCAGTGTGTTGATGTGTTGATGTTGTTTACTGCACTTGTCATTTGTTTATGATAGTCTGCAAATTTTAAAAAGTATTCATGCTAATGCTAAAATTCAACCAAGGTATCATATAGACATTTAATCAAGAGCACCAAGCCCTCTATGTACCCCAATGTTTAGGATTTTTTAAGGGTTGGCACTCATTTTTCTCTTTGAAATGTATGGAGATGTCTAAAAGAAGATGTGAACCAAGTTTAGAGGCATTTGCTAAAAAAAACAATTAGATTAGTGGATACTCAAAATGTAGATGACGCTAAGATCAAATAAGAGGAAATAATGAATCATCTTCCCTCAGCGAAAATATAACAGGACCAAGACTTCAATATCTACATGGAAAATCCAATTGTGAGACAAAGTTGTGGAATACCAACAACCATGGATGTTTTTTTTAATATTTCAAAATTACATCATCTATTACATCATCTCAATGATGTAATCCCCTGTAAGTAATATCATGAAATCTTGAAACCCTAGATGCCAATAACAGGTTGGGTGATTGCAGATGGAGGACCAAATGAAATCTTGAAACCCTAGAAGAGAATACAAACAAACAAGCTAATCATCAATCTTGTAAAGGTATGGGAATCATTAGAAGGGAATGCTGACCAGTATTCAACCAAAAGGAACGCACAAACACAGATAACAAGAATTAGTATGAAAGATAGACTAATAACACAAACCAAAATAACTTAAATAAAATAACTTTGCCAGCATTCCTCTTTCAGATTCCACCTCTAAGAGTTTTGATTAGTAAACAACAAAAGTGTAAAACAAATCACAAGAAATACAAAAAGTTAAAACAAGCATTCAATTTACTAAATCAACAAAATTTACTGAAACTGTTAGATTCTATTCTATTGATGATAGAGCAACACAGTTAATTTAGATCAATAAATTATATTCCTATATAGATTAAGAATTTGTAAAACTAAACAAAAAGTTGGTGAACAACCTTCATTATAATTGTTCAAACCTAAGAAACCGGATTTGTCCTGGAGTCCCCTCGTGTCCCGTGGGGATCGAATCGGACACGATTCGATCTGAATTCGTGTCCGATTCGACTTTCAGTCGAATCTGTTTTCGGGACACATTGCAAAAACGAATCGGACGCGAAATGAGAGCGTGTCTCGACTGTCGGACACAAATCCCGAAAACAGGACACGTAAAGCGCAGAAAAAGGCATCCGGGTTTGCTTTAAAACAATTTTTTGGCGTTCTTTTTGTCATTCGCAAGGAAGCAATTGGTTGAGAGTGAGTTGTATGTGCAGGTGAAGGAGTTTTGAAGGATATTTGAAGGCTATCCATTGTTTCCAAGCGATTCCAAGTGCATGCCAGTGGATTTGTGGGGAGGATTGCAAGCTCAACCATCACACAAGAAAAGGAATGTATCAATCAGCTAGGGCAAGAGGTAGGGGGCAAAGGAAAGGGAGAAATGCACCATCTAGGGCCTCCCCTCCTATTCTACCAAGCACAAGCAGTTCTCCTCCTCCGTAGAGTGCTCTATCAGCTGCTAGTGGAGCTCATTCTATGGCTCCATTTAACCCTGTTTTAGGGAGACAACAAGCCCAAGAAAAAAAATACCCTTTGTGGAAGTATGTGACAAGGAAAAATGGGCCCGAGGCAAAGCTTGGTGGGGGAGGCAATGTGTCTTGGAGATGCATTTTTTGCAAGCATGAGTTCATGAGCACATATTTCCGAGTTACGGGCCATTTGTTGGCCCTTCCTTCTTGTGGGATTTCTTCATGCAAAGCGGTGAGTGTTAACCGAAGGAGGGATATGGAAAGAGAGGATCATGTTGGATTAGGGAAGGTGGCAGCAGCAAGCAAGAAAAAAGAGGATGATCCTCTTCCATTTTTGAGGAAGTCCTCTAGCACCAAGACTCCATTTCCACCTAGCATTCATGGGCGTGGGGATACTTATCAAACAACAAAGAGGCACTCTACAGGTGGTCCAATGGATAGGATTTTCCAACAAGAGGCATGAGAAGAGGTAGACCTTACCATTGCATTTTTCTTCTACCTCAACTTCATCTCATTCAATGTTGCATGGTCACCATTGTATTTTAAGACAGTTCGAACTATCTTGGAATGAGCTCCAAGTGGTTATGTGCCTCCTGGTTTAGAGAAGCTTAGAACCACATTGTTGGTTAAAGCAAAGAAGGAGGTAGATAAAATCCTTGAGCCAATTAGAACAACATGGCCCTCATGCGGTGTGAGTATTGTTTATGATGGATGGACAGATCCCGCACACCATCCACTCATCAATTTCATGGTATCTTCCCAAAATGGACCGTTGTTCTTGAAAGCGGTGGATGCCCTTGGGAAATACAAGGATGCACAATTTATGGGTGATTTATTCATCAAAACCATTGAAGAAGTAGGTGTTGATTCGTGTGTACAAATCATCACAGAAAATGCCCCTGTTTGCAAGGTTGCTGGCATGATTGTGGAAGCTTAATATCCACAGGTATGTTCATTTTGGACACCTTTCATTTCTAATTTGCTCATTGTTTGAATTTGGTCATTGCAATGTTAGTGTTGTAGAGTCATTGATACACGCTTTTATTTCTCTTACAAGTTTTTTGGACACCTTGCATTGTCCATTCCTTGAATTTAGCACTGAAAGCCATTGCTTCGGATGTGACATGGATTGGCAAGCTTATTGAGGATGCACACCATATCCGTAACTTTGTACAAAACCACACAAATGCCCTCACCATCTACAAACAGTACACACAGCTTTCATTGCTGAAGATTGCAGATACTCAGTTTGCTTCCTCATTCATCATGCTCAAGAGGTTGACGGAGGTCAAAACCGCTCTTGGGTTCATGGTGATTTCAAAGTTTTGGGCTTTTTGGAGAAAGACGGATCAGGCTTCTTCACAAAAGGTGAAGGACACGGTGTTAGATGATGGTTGGTGGGACACGGTGGATCTTAGCATTAAGATCATGGAGCCAATCATTTCTTTGTTGCGGTTTGCAGACATGGACCAACCCATCCTAGCAGAGGTTTATGAGGGGTGGGATTCCATGATTGAGTCCATGAGGTCCATTGTCATGAAGAATGAGTGTTCCGAATATGGGACATCGGCAGAGAACTTATGGACCATTATTCGGGATATTCTTATCTCCAGGTGGGATAAGAATTGCACACCTTTGCATTGCTTGACCCACTCCTTGAACCCCAAGTTCTACACTCAGGAGTGGCTCACTATTGGATTGGGGGCCTCACACAGAGTCCCTCCTCACATGGATGCAGAGATTGCACATGGGAGGAAGATAGCACTTAGACGGCTATTTCAGGATAGCGACATGCTTGAGGAGGCGAAGGAGGGCTTTGTAGATTTTTCCACTGGCACTAGGAGATTTGGAGGCTATGATGTGCTTAGAGATAGGGGGTAAGAAACCCTATGTTTGGTGGGCAACTCATGGGGCAACATCTCCTATTCTATAGAAGTTAGCCTTGAGGGTCATCTCTCAAGTTACATCATCCTCTTGTTGTGAGAGGAATTGGAGCACATATGGGAACTTGTACAGTGTGAAGAAGAGTAGGCTTGAGCAGTCTAGGGCAGAGTCAATGGTGTATGTGCACTCCAACCTTCGTCCTATTTACAGGAAGAGGGAGGAGTGGGTGAAGGGAAAGACAAAGATGTTGGATGTCTTTCCTGATGATATGGGTTTGGACAGCAATACTGAGTTGGCATTAGCCAACATGGATCTTAATGATCCAGTGCTAGAGCCGGTCACTTTTGATGATAGTGATCGTATAGAGGGGTCATCCTCCACAGCAACAGAAATGCAGATCGTCAGATGGGCAGAGAGGAGGAGGGGGAGGAGGATGAGGATCGAGGCAGTGGCAGTGATGAGTATGTTGATTCAGGCATGGAGGAGGACTACTAACATATGGGATTCTCCCATCTTGTTCCACCCCTTTTTGTATTTACTATTAGTCTATTTGGCATTTGCCAGTGCCCAGTGGCATTTCGACATATATGTATACATTTTGATTTTGATGACTTAATGAGAAATATGGTTCCGACATGCATCTATGTGTCTCGACTCTCATTGTGATTTGTGAAATACAAATGTGTTGTGAATCGTGATTTGTGAATGACAATTGTGTAATCATTAATGTGTTTTTATTCTAATTTCTATTGAATATTTGTAAATGTTCTAGTTTCTAAAGATTTTTGGATCTATATGTCTATATTTTTAAATTTTAATATATTTTTAAAAATATATATATATGTATATAATACATGTCCTTCGTGTCTCGTGTCCCCGTGTCAGGTGACTTAGGTTCAAACATAATAAATTGATCATAAGAAAAAGAAAACATTCAACAACTTATATCTAAAAAAGCACATACTAGAATAAGAAGAAACATAATTGACATAGAAAAAAAAAGAAAAAAAGAAAAAAACATTCGAACAACAACTTATAACTAGAAGAAAGCACATAAAAGAAGAAAAAACAAAATAGAAATCCCATAATCAATGGTATCAATTTTGTATAAATATTATTCATAAACATTAACATAGATACATAACTAGAAGAAAACATAGAATAGGCTAACAAAATAGGTTGCAAACTAAAAAGATTACAGAGATAACAAAGAAAGAAAATTCAAAAACAAGGAATGCTGACAGAGATAACACAGATTAAAATGAAGAAGAAAATTCACCACATGACTCACAAATAAGTAAATATAAGTCAAATGCATTCCTAATCACCATGTTTGCATTTGACTTCGAAGGGTTCTGCATAATGAAAAAATACACAATACAAATCATGGAAAATAGAAATAATACAAAATTATGATCCAAAGAAATTAATAAAGAATAGGGACTACACTTAATGACTTGAAGTCATGAGATAAAAAAACGAAGCAAATGAAAAAAGCACTGCATCACAGACATCCAAGCAAAAAGACACTGCATCATAGACATAAATTAATATAAGAGATAACTTATAAATACTTCAAATGCACTTGATGAAATGAAAAAAACACAGTGCATCACAGACATCCAAGTAGGCACAAACTGCACTTGATGACTTCGAGTCATCTGCATCACAGACTTACAAGCATCCACAAGCTCAATCAATACCGGAGAGTACTTATAAAGACTCTAGATGCGTTAGACATACAAGCCTCTCAATGCCTTAGACGATTGCCTTAGATAACTTATAAATAATCGCAATGCCTTAGACAATTGTCGTTGCCGTTGCATACTTGATGACATCCCAACACTGCATCACAGGCATCCAAGCAAAGAAGGAAACTTCTACATCTACTACATCCAAGCAGACACACATTTGCATCTTAGAAATTTCTGGCATCCCAGCACTGCATCACAAACATCCCCTACATCCCCTAAATATTTTTGATCGTGTGCATCTTATAAATTAAAGTTCAAAGAGATCAATAATTTGTAAAACCAGACCAGAAAAATAGTGAAACAAACTCCATTAAATAAATCTACATTTCAATATTCTGCTAAATTTTTTTATGACATCCCAACACTGCAAACATCCAAGCAAAAAGGGCAACTTCTACATATACATCCAAGCAGGTACAAGAGAATTTCTACAAGATTAAAAAAAAAGCCAATGATAAAAGCTCTGCATCACAGACATCGAAGTAGGCACGAGCTCAATCAATACTGAAGAGAACTTATAAATACTCTCGATTGCCTTCCACAATCGCCATTACATACTTTTTTGTTTTTTTTCGGAAAAGCTGGGACGACAAAAACTTTTTTCCAGAAAAGCTAGGACGACAAAAACAGTTTTCTTTACCGAAAAAGCATGGATACTCTGGATACTCAAAATTTGTCCTTGATAAAGGGGTGTTTATGGAATATTTTCTTCTACCTGATTTGCAACTTCATGCATATTTTCTACTTGTTGATTTTCATTGCCAATAGTACGATTTGCAACAACAATATTTCCATCAACTTTTGTTATGAAATAACAAAAATTTCAATGCAATCTTTACCATCGTCTAGAAGACAAACTACCAGAGGATTAGGAGAAATGATTAGGTAAAAGTGCTCATCAAAGTGGACTACCCTTTTAAACAAAGAATCTATAGAAATAAGATCAAATAAATGTATGCCTTTGTATCCTCATAGTAACCAACAAAAATCAATGGTTAACCCTTCTTATCCATAGCTTTGTACTTTTTATCTAGAATTAAGGCTCAAGCTTGCTTGCAAAATACCATAAAATAAGAAACATCAAGCTTGACATAGGCCCAAGCCTCCTCTAGAATCATATTCAACACTACCCTACAAGGGATGTAGTTCTGCATGTAATTTGCACAGTTCATTGCGTCAACCCAAAATGAAGGTGCCATGTTCTTGGACTAAATCATGCAGTTGGCCATCACTTCCAATGTTCGGTTTTTTCTTTCAACAATACCCTTTTGGTAAGGGATTTCTAGGGAACAAAGCGCTAATGTTGAATGCCAAGTTCTCTACAAAATATTTGAATGCTTGATTGAACCACATTATCTATGCATATTTTATTTATAGAAAGAAACGAATACTTCTCAAAAATATATTTGAAGACCTTAAGAGCAGAAAAGACCTCATTCTTGTACTTATGAAAGTACACCCAAGAGCAATGTGTGAAGTTATCAATAAAGCTAAGCTCATACATCTCCCTAGAAAATGAATGTGTTGAAAATTACATTAGATCACTATGTACCAACTCAATAGGTTTGGTATCATGCAAGGCCTTAACTTTAAGAAAAGGATTATGATGTTGTTTTCCAAGAACACAATCTATACACAGTCCATAAGTGCAAGATACTTTAGGAGGACCAAGCACAAAATTTGGTTTGCTCAACTGTTGCAAATACTTATAGTCCAGATTTCCAAATATTTCATGCCATATCCTTGTCAAAGAATTAGCATCTACTATGAAAGTGGAACCTTAAAAGGCTTAAAACCACCAAACATACTTATCCAATCCATAACTATGATCAATACTTCCAGAAGCAACAACAATTTATGGATTATATAGATATCCAATGACCACAACATGAGGTGTAAATTTCATTGTCTTCCCATCACCAAAGTGAAAATTTTGATAAACAAATAAAAGATTAGCAAATATTTCAAGAACAAGGAGAACATCATTGATGTAGCCATAAACAAATTGCAGTGTCTCATCCTAAAACACCAAGTTGTGTAGAGTCTCCAACTACAATCTGCAAAATGCTACTATTAGATGTAGAAGGATGCATCTCATGAGAGTGAATCATATGGTGTGAGGTGACAGAATCAAGAGTTCAGTTGTCTAAAGATGCATACAAGGCTTGAGTAGAAAGTGCGTGTAATTTACCAGAAGGAGGTTTTGACACTGATATTTTGTTCTACTACATGGCTTCATTCAATGGTCCTAGTTTGATCCAACATTTGCATTCATCATGCCCTATTATGACACAAAAAATGAAACTTAAACTTGATTTATTCTTTGTCTTGGAGGAAGACTCAATGGATAATAAAGATGGAGAAGTATAGGAATTTGAATTATGTTTAGGTTTAGAGGTAGACTTACTAGCTTCAGCAGGATCAATATTTTGTTTGCACCAAGTTTTAAGATTACCTTTCAAGGTTTGAGCCACAAAAAATTTAATTCTTAGATTTAGAAAGAACATCTAATTGCACAATATTAGATTGTTCTTTGGTAAGATGCTCATAGAAAGTCTCAAACAATATCATTTTAAACTCTAACCCAAGTTTACATCCATAGTAGAATAAAAGGTAGAGGTAAATCCCTTAAAAGGACCATTCAACTTGGACAAAATTAGAAAAATGCATTCTTCGTCTATTTTGGTTTTCTGACAACCTCTCAATTGTGACAACAAACACTTGAATTTGGTAAGAAAGAATTCAATGCAAGAACGCTCATTAGGTACTACTGTTTGTTCAAAACAACCCTCTCTTCAAAGATGATTCCTATCATCTTCAAGAAAATAGTGAAATAATGTCAGAAGATGTTCATATTTCTAGATGCCATCATTGTGATTGAGTTGACTATATGAAATATCAGTGTTTTGATATTCATCATTGTCAGCATTACGAGAAAAGCATAACCATTATTCAGATTGGTGTGTGAAGCCGAAGAAACATGCAAGGGTGAAACTTGCAACAGAATATTGTACTGCTTCTTACTTTGTACCCGACAGGGGGGAACATGATGCCAAACTTCATTTTCAAAGCCTCCTTTTGATAACAATAAACCACGACCTTCCTCAAGTAAGCCAGATCAAGCGAACCTAGGCCACAACCAGTTTGGGAGGCCAAATTCAATGATGTAGCCACGTAGATAGAAGACAACCATGTATGAGAGTACTCGTGTTTTGTGTCTAGTTTTGACACCATGAGACTCTCCTCTCCTCACATTGTTCCTGGCAGGGGGAAATGAAGATCGTCATTAACTAGCAAGTGAGAGCAAGTGAGCTAGAACAAGCGACCCTAAAACACCATGTTTGAATGAGATCCTAAGTTGGTGGTCATCCTCAAACCACACATTTAGTAGAAGAATTCAAATTCTTCTAGACATGAAATGGTGGTCACCCAACCACCACTTCCAGACAAAACCTATAAGCCTTCCTACTAAGTTCTAGACAGAACTTTTGAGCTTTCGTGCCAAGTTCCATATTTCGTGGTCAACCTTAAACCACACACATAGTAGAATATTTTAGCTTTTACTAGCCACTTTGGTTGTTGGTCAGCCAAAACCACCTCTTCATAGATCACTTGTATTAGCAGAAGACAGTGAAAGCTTCTAGCTAACTTGCTTGGCAATTTGGATTATCAAGATGGAAATATTTAGCAAGTGGTACTAGTTATTCAACTCTCTTTTTCTTGGACTCATATACACCCTTTGGATTAAGGAGGGAATTTTTGGGAACATAATCCTTAGGTTTTGGATTAATGTTCACTATTCACGTAAGGAGAATAACAAGAGTCATTCGGGAGTCCAAAAGACCTCATTGGGAAGTTGAACTGATGATGCATTCTCATGTATTAATATGTACATTGTTAATGAGAATTTGTGCTTTGACCCCTATCCTTGTATATTTGTGTGGATTTCTACCTATTTTCCCAATAGGGAACCCCAGCATGAGCAAAATCACTTTCCACCCACGGATACTCCCCAAGCATACACTAATCCCATCACCTATCTTCCAATTCAGTCCATCCCTGAGAAAAAAGAGAGTCAAAACAACTGCTTTCCATGTGACCTAAACATTGCACATTGATTTAAATAGCTTTCGAATCTAATCTATGAGAGACATGGGGCTGATATATTTTTGTTCCACCAGTGCATACCAAAATTCTGAGCCTCCTAACAACCTCCAAATGATTTTCACCACAAAATCCTTGGAGAAAGGTATAAAGTTCTTTATGCTCCACCCTCCCATTAAGATTGGAGTTGAGATCGTCTTCCAACTTATCCGAACATTCCTTTTATTTTCGAAGCTACCAGACCAAAAGAATCTCATACTTAATCTTGCAATCTTATCTAGCAAGCAACTTAGGATCCAAGATAAACAACAATACACTGGTATGACCATTAATACTCATTTGATCAATGTCATTCTAACTCCCTTAGAAACCCAATACACACACCGATTTTGCAGTCTCTTTTCACATTTAATGATCAACCATTCCCAATCACTAATACGATAGGAGGGTTTAAGACAAAACCCAAAATATTTCAATCCTTCATCGAGATTGATCACCTTAAATCCCAATTGCATACCAAAGCACCACAAATCCTCCTCCTCATCTCCTTCTCTTGATATTGTAGACTTTTCTGCATTTACTACCATACATGTTGCATTACAAAAAAGATCAAGAATAGTTAATAACTTCTCTAATTCCCTTCTCATTACATCATAGAAGATCAAGATATCATCGACAAAAAAACATGTGTAAGTTGAAACTTCCCCTCGTACAGAATCCTTTTATGCCTTCAGTCATCTATCTTCCTTGATCACTTTATTAATCCCTTATGTTACAAAGAGAAATAACAAGGGAGCCAAAGGGAACCCATGTCTTGCCCCTCTCCCAAGTCTGAAAAAGGTGGATGCTACTTCATTTATCATAATGAAAAAGGATATCCTCATCACGCATGGCATAATCCATTGTATAAATGAAATACAGAACCCGACTTAAGATAAAACTTAAGATAAAAGCATCCGAAGGAACACCCAAATTACATGATCATATGCCTTTGGAAGATCAAATGAAGGCCTTCCTAGGCTATTCCTATAGCCTCATGGATCTATCTACCTGCTAGAAACCCAAACTATTCATTAGTAAAATTAGTTGATAATATCATTTTATCCTATTAGCTATTATCTTTGCAACTATCTTGTCAATGTTGTTACTTAGTGAAATTGGCCTGATCATCCCTTTTTGGCATGACAAAGATGAGTGTTTCATTGAAATCCCTTAACATATTTCCTTGTTTCCTAGAAACCACAACTACTCTTAATAGAACCTCCTCCACTGTATATATAATTCCTAAGAAGTACCTTTTTGGCATGACAAAGATGAGTGTTTCATTGAAATCCCTTAACATATTTCCTTGTTTCCTAGAAACCACAACTACTCTTAATAGAACCTCCTCCACTGTATATATAATTCCTAAGAAGTAAGCAAACAACATGCCATCAATATCCGAGAATTTGTCGTTTTTAAGGCTATAAAGGGTCTTCTCTAATTCTTCCTTTGATACTTCTTTCATCGGTTCCTTATTGTCCTCATCATTCACAAGATTAGGATATAATTGAGCTAATTTCACTGCCTTTTCCTTAGAAACCTTTTCATCCTCTTTGAAGAGTTTATGGAAATGATCCACGCCCATTTTTTCCAAATCTTCAAACTTGCTAACCACCTCGTTATCCTCATTCTTAACCTCATTCTTAACTTCCAAATTGTATTCACAAATTTTCGATGATTGGCAATATTATGGAAATATTTTGTATTCTCTTCCCCTAGCCAGCCATAGCACCCTACTTTTCATTCTCCATTCATCTTCTTTATTTTCTAGAGATTTCCTTATTTTATGTTCCAGGTCTTTCACTTCTATCCTTGTGTCCTCCTCAAGGAACCCTAACCCCTTTGTCTCATATAGAATCACCATTCTCGACTCAATGGCTAATAAAGGATTGTCCTCTTTCAATTTCTTATTTTGATCCCACGATCCTCAAAGAAAAAGTAATACACAGACAGGGAAAGAATTCAGATAGCGTTTCTCATCATTTTGGAAGTACTCAATATTTTGAAGATATTGCACAAGTAAGAAAATAATTGAATCACAAAGCATCCAAGACCACCAATACAACACTGAATCTTTAAACTTATGAATTTGTCCCCTATTCTATTGATGAGCATGACATATGAAACACTTTAACAACAGCAATGACAGCTATGAGGATAGAACAATCCAATATTCTATTAAAAAAACCAGAAATTCAAGGTTAGTTATTTCCACCAATGTTGTTCAAACAAACAAGCCGATGGTTAATCATAGTGTAGCTAGGGTTTTCACCCTAGCTTGTGCTGATGAGCACCTACTAAGGAATCTGGAATCCTTAGTAGCAGTTCGATTAAACTAAAGATAAACTGGAAAATAA
>LPNX010350915.1:9871-22644 GCA_001517045.1 Pseudotsuga menziesii
CACATATAGCTTTAGTAGGGATAGATACAACAATTCCATTTATCATAAATGGTCAATGAAAGATGTTGACATGAGAAATGATTTCCTATTAGTATATCCAATGCGTGTTCATCAAACATGATTAATGAGATTCTATACCATAAAAATTAATGGGAAGGAGGACAGTCTGTAAGGACTTCTCTTTTCAAGAAAACACTAGTGCTTGGAATCCCCACATCCTTTGGAAAACAAATTTTTTTTGCTAAAGATATTGATGCATCAGTGTCAATCAATGCATCTATATTGTAAGATTTCATCAATTTCATGCCTTCAAAGAAAAATTCACAACAGACATATAATTGTCTCGCATCTTGAACAAAATCTATCTTTGGCAGTAGCATTCTGATGTCTTCCAAATCTTCTTCATCTCTTTCTAGAGGATTGGAAGCAGTTTTGTTACTATGTTGTTCAAAGTCTTCAATTTCTGCTCTTATCTGGCTTTCAGAAGGAGAGATAGAAAAATTCTCTATTTTCTCAAGCTCCTTTCTAGGTCTTGAGGGCTCTGGAGATTCTCCATTAGAATTAGAAGCAAATAGTTAATTTGGAGTATCCAGTTCTTCCATCATTGCTTCCTCCTCCAACATTTGTTCTTGCAATCTCAAATTTTCTTTTGGTAAGGAAAGCATATGCTGTTGTCGTTCTCTTTTCCTGAGGATCTTGGCACACTTTTCCTCGTTTTTCTCTCTCAATATTTGAGCTATTGTTCCTATGTCAGAACATGCCATTATAGTATCTCTAGATGAGGAGATTCCATTATAGTAGCTCTATANGCTTTTCCTCGTTTTTCTCTCTCAATATTTGAGCTATTGTTCCTATGTCAGAACATGCCATTATAGTATCTCTAGATGAGGAGATTCCATTATAGTAGCTCTATAAGGAAGAAACCAACTTTTTTGTAGCTTCTTTTGCAATCTCAGGTAACCTCTACAACAAGCTTTATCGAAGATCTTTGCTTCAATGCCTAAAATAGTATTACTTCTTGACTTACAAACCACTGCATTATTGTTGCATTTGGTCCACTGCAACTTCTACTGACTCAGGTCTGCGGCTTTAGACTTGACTGAATATGTTACTTAAAACGTAAGAGAACAACTCGCTTTACACTGGTATTATTGATGTCTANTGCATTTGTTCCACTGCAACTTCTACTGACTCAGGTCTGCGGCTTTAGACTTGACTGAATATGTTACTTAAAACGTAAGAGAACAACTCGCTTTACACTGGTATTATTGATGTCTATAGGATCACAACGCTTCAAAGAAAAAACTTGGATGACAAAACATACATGAAAATTGAACAATATATTGACATTATGGGATATATATATAGAAACATTTATTACCAAGAATTATTTCCAATCTTATACATTTAAAATATCCGCAAAATAGGCTGCACCAATTTAAACTATTTCAGTTTTTTACTTCACCAATCTCCAGTATGTTCAAGAAAGGGACACGTGAAGCCATTCACATGGCAACATATCTAGGGCTTGCATTTTGGCATATTTTTCTCTGTTTTACTTGTTAAGTTGGGATTTGAAATCTAATGTCTGACTGCAGATGGAAAATTATTGGAAGAAAGCCTTGGAACGNGAAACATATCTAGGGCCTGCATTTTGGCATATTTTTCTCTGTTTTACTTGTTAAGTTGGGATTTGAAATCTAATGTCTGACTGCAGATGGAAAATTATTGGAAGAAAGCCTTGGAACGTATAGAACTCAAGTGTACATGCATCTCTTATTTAATATCTGACTGTCCATGAGAAGATATAGCATACATTTAGGATAAAACATTATTAGGTAGATAGTCACAACCATTTCAAGCTATTGCTTAAATCTGAGATTGAATCTTCTTATGTTCCGTTCAATCTTTTATATGTTTACATTATGAATTGGTGTGATTAATATGATGAATAATGTGAATGCAACATGAATTGGGTGACTACATAGAAATAAAAAGAAATATATTCAAATCTGTAATTGTAAGGCTCCACTCAATGTAATTCAATGTTTAAAATTAGCAAAGTAGAAGTTGGAGTAGCGAGTGATCCAACAACTGATGGGTAACAACCTCATTAAGAGTTACTAGGTTGGTTGAAATAAGACTAGTTGATACTTGATACAAAAATCCTTGAACAATTACTTAGACTCAAGCACACAATAAAAACTCCAAAATGTCATGAAAATATCTAACTGAATATTGAGGTAAAAAAAATGTAAATTTCAAGACAAAAACATTTATATACTGGAATGCTTGAGCTGCAAAAAATCCTCATGCTAAGACAAACCAAGCAAAATCATAAAATGACCATCTACAAGAAGCATTGAAATGAAATGAAACTCAACATAGATATCCCTTACTTTATAGACCAAAGGGGAATCATAGTTGGTTTGCATTCAGTATATGCACTGTTGAAATCTCCATTGGGTTAAATTTTTTCCAGCAGCTTAACTTCCATCCAAACTGTGTGGACATTAACATAACTCACTGTCCTACCAACCTAAGGCCTAAATCACTGATAAAATCCATTGTTTATGCACTAGAACGTACATATTACAGATTTTTTTACCTCAATTGTTCATGATAGGAAACTCTGATATATTTTATCAGATAGAAGGAAAATGACTCTTATTGAAATGAAAACAAAAAATAAAATCCTTTTGTTGGGATTAGGGTAATTGCGAAATTATGTTGTGTGGCCTCTAGAATTCCATAACCCAAGCATTATGATGGCCTAGAGAAAAATCCAGAGAAGTGTGTGCTTTCGAACCTTGTCACAAAAATTGGAATACTTATCAAAATAAATATCCACAATAATTTCATTAGTGTGTAGTTCAATTCCTTGTGGGAGACCTTCGGTACAAAATTTAGCAAGAACTCTAGTGTAACCATGCTCACAACCAAAATACAATGCTTCTATCGATGAAAATTGCCTTGAAAACATCAAATGACCCATCCTCAAGACCAAGGGATGTTTTTAAAAGTCACCCAATATACTTATGACATGCTAATGGCCACTCATGGTCCTTGTAGGATGTATAAGCTATCAATTCTAAGAGAACAAAGGATGTTGAAACCACATAAACCTTATCAAATGCACAAAGAAAGCAGTTTTGGAGATATACTCCAAGATTTGATATGTTGTTTAATTCAAAGGGTGTGTATCCTTCCTGGAGTCTGCTCATTCCCCTTGACTCTATCTAAGTTACTATTTTTTCTGTATATTTTTCAACCATTATTATGTAGATTGGAAATTTCTCAATGATGCACACAGATAATAGTATCCAAGGATTTGGAAATTTGTTCAATCATATATAAGTATTTGATTACCAACAAGACCTCACACACAAACTAATTTTGAATGTGTTTGCCACCAAAGGCTGATAAATATCATTTGTGAAGTAGCCTACTGAGTGATGAAGTTGCCCTGCCTCCCTATAAACAATGTCACTGAGCTCAAGAAGCTATGTCTGTATGTGTTGCATAGGTTGCAACTTCTTTAGTGGAGCCAGTGGCAACTGGTGTGACTGGGCATGATGATGCATACAAGATTTCTGCATATGAAAAATCTTNACGTCACTGAGCTCAAGAAGATATGTCTGTATGTGTTGCATAGGTTGCAACTTCTTTAGTGGAGCCAGTGGCAACTGGTGTGACTGGGCATGATGATGCATACAAGATTTCTGCATATGAAAAATCTTATTATACTAAATGCATATGAAATGAGGAACGTGTCAAAGTAGGCACATTGATCCAGAAAGAAGCAACAGAAACATGAGGTAGTAAGAAACCTGTGGTGTATTCAGATTCATATCAATCCTTTATAAGGTTTTCTTCAAAACCTGCTAAATGGGTAGAGGAGAAGCTGATGGATCCATGGTTTGAAGATTCAATGTCCTCTAAGAATATGGATAAATGGCAGATTAGAGATAAGGATGAGATGAGTGCATATTCTGATGTTTGTAAGTAGCTTTTTTATCAATGAAATATTTCAAAATACATTACTTTCTATCAAAATCAGGTGAAAGAAATGGATCTCTTTGAAGCCTCGATTTAACAGTAAAAAAAATATAACAATAATATGCCCAGGAATCGGGAAAATTTTAAGGAGCTATACAAATATTTTTAAGTTGTGAACTATTTATTTATTAGACAAATCTGGGAAAATATCCCTATGGATTTAGTTAATTTTTCATAGGACGAACATTAGAAAAACTAGGCAAATAGTAAAGATTAGCCCTAAATTTTCTCTTATAAGAATACTTCCGAAGACAATCAATATGTACTTTAAATATTCATCCCTGGGTAGCTATGAACTCTAACATGACATTATCATGGTAAAGTCCACTTCAACTAGGGGCCTGTCAAATGAAACAATCTCCACATGATGAGGGATTCAAGCTCACTGGGGTCATTATTGTGTCATGTTGTGTCCATTATTGTGGTGACACCCTGTCTCAACCATAGTATTGTTGATATTCAAGCATGAATATGGATATGATTGATTTTCAAACCAAACATCTAGAATTGACTTAAAGAATGTTAGATTGCCAAAAGAGTTTTAGAATGTTTAAAAAATATTTCATAGGATATTCCCAAGATACATTAGAGTTCTGGGAAACCTGTAAAGACTTGCAGGAAATTATGCTAAAATCATAATCTATTGAAAGAAAGAAATATTTTTAACATCCTAATTTCAATAGTGAAAAGACTACAAAGAGATTAAATTTCAGCAAAATCAAAGTATAAACTAGAATATATGGTATATTGAGAATTCCATAAGTAAAGGATCATAGAGGAGACAAAAAAGATCTATTATTACTACCAAAACAATGAGTTTGACAAGTTTAAGAGTCTTCAAATTATATCTCTAGATAAACATATATATTTTGCACAAGATGATTAATAAACTGTCAACTCGAGGCATCATCTCTGAGTCTTGAATGACACAATGAAACACTCCATATAGTACNTTACATCTCTAGATAAACATATATATTTTGCACAAGATGATTAATAAACTGTCAACTCGAGGCATCATCTCTGAGTCTTGAATGACACAATGAAACACTCCATATAGTACCAAAACGCTACACCAAAAAGTAAAAACTATGCATACTGCTATGCTAAAGTCATCTTATTGGAACAAAATCCTGGGTAGTGAAAGCATGATTTTGGATTTGTTCATTATCTTGACCATTTGAATGCCATAAAATCTATTGAAAAAATAGAGAAATACATTCTTGAAGGTAAAAAGAAAAAAAAAGCAACAAGGATAATTATTTCTTGAAATTCTGCCTCATTCATCATACTTTTGATTAGTAAAATATGTTAATATCTGNATATTCTTGAAGGTAAAAAGAAAAAAAAAGCAACAAGGATAATTATTTCTTGAAATTCTGCCTCATTCATCATACTTTTGATTAGTAAAATATGTTAATATCTGTAATCTTTTTTTGATTTCTCGATCAAGAGTTGTCGGTATCTTTAGCAATACCTTTGAGTGATAAGATTCCCCAAGCTATGGCAAACCCTACCTCTTTTCAAAGGTCTCTATTTTCAAATTTTCACCCTCAAGCTAGGTATGGTTACAATCCAAACATGTATGGTTTTGGCTCCATGGGCTATACTCAGGTAAAATGCAGTATTTGTGTTATGATTCTGCATGATTACACCTGCAAGAGATTTATAATTATTTTGGTCTTTATTTCTGTTGTATTTTACAAGCTTTTATAATTATCTTTATAACCTTCCATGTGAACTTTCTCATAAGGTTTTCCAGCTTGTTATCTATGGTAGATGTAATCTCAAATATCCTTTTTTCTAAGATTTTTCATATGGTATTTCAGCCTACCATCTATGGAAGAGGCCCGATACCTGAAGCAATGACAATGGTACCCATGATACTTCCAGATGGGCATGTTGGATATGTATTGTAAGTACTTACTTATTTCATGTTTTCCTTTGTCTTGCAAACAAACACTGTTTCTTGAAACTTATTTCTCTTTGTTGATCAGGAAACAACCACAGAATGGGGTAGGAGGATCTTCCCCATACAGAGTAGAAGGGTATGCTTCTTACGGAGGAGGGTCTTCATCGTATATATCAAGTAAAACTGGTTCAGGAAGTAGTAGGCAAGGTGGTGGAAGGAATTCTGGTAGTGGGGGCAGTCGGCATTATAGACCCTATTAGTGTTCTATCAAATATGTTTTCAACAGAGAAGGACAATGATATATTTAGAACAATCCCTATTAGTGTTTTGTCAAATATGTTTTTAACATACCAGGAAAATGGTAGGTTTAGAACCCCCTTTGTGAGAGGTGATTAACAACAAAGAGAGACTTTAAAAGGTCATTGGAGAGTGAAATCAATATGCATAATGATGAGACACTATTTTGAATTTTTCTTCTTATCTTGAAGAAATTAGGATACAATCACCAGATACATGCATTATTTCAGAGTAGACCATGAGTGAAAAGTAGTTTGGTCAGAAAAGGAAAAGCATGGAAAAATAAATTAGAGGTTCTCGATTAGTGCCTGAAAGTGAATTCCTAGATCGTAGAAAATCAGTGATAGATAACATTGTCAGCAATTTTGAATATTTTAAACACGGAAATACTAAAGAGAGAATTCAGGTTCCAAACTGTAAAAAACAATTTGAAGGGTGATATGTTTAGGAAGCTATGTTTGCATGTGTTGCAGAGGCTGCAGCTCCTTTACTGGAGCCAGTGGCAACTGGTGTGATTGGACAGGATGATGCATACAATATTTCTGCAGATGAAAAATATTATACTAAATGCTTTGATAATGACAAGAAGTCAATTAAGGGAATTGAGGAATGTGTCAAAGTAGACACACTGATCCAAAAAGAAGCAACCAAAATAGGAGGTAGTAAGAAACTTTTGGTGTCTTTAGATTCATATCGATCCTTTATAAGGTTTTCTTCAGAGCCTACTAAATGGGTAGAGGAGAAGCAGATGGATCCATGGTTTGAATATTCAATGTCCTCTAAGCATATGGATAAATGGAATATTGGAGATAATGATGAGAGGAGTGCACATGCTAAAATGTCTACTGAATCATTGGCTGATATGGTTTGAATATTCAATGTCATCTAAGCATATGGATAAATGGAATATTGGAGATAATGATGAGAGGAGTGCACATGCTAAAATGTCTACTGAATCATTGGCTGATCCAAAAATGGAAGAAAAAAAGATACAGAGCATGACTGCACCAGTGATGTCATCTCCAAAGAAGAAAGATGTCTCAAATTTAGCTTCAAGGAAGGTCAATTTAATCAGCACACCTCCTATCAAGGATTATGTTGCACAAAAGGGTGAGGCTAAGAAATATGAATACAAGTCAAAGGGCATCAGGGTGAATAAATCTTGTGCGACCCCAACAAAGAAAAATAGTAGAGGCCTTAAGAAATATCATGGGAATTCTGTCTTAGAGAAGTTTAACCAAGGGAAATTAGCTAAGCAGTTGTTTGTTCACAAGCATGAGAAATTTTCTCCTATAAAATATGGTGTTGAACCTTCATAAAAAAAGGTGACAGGTTCATTAAAATTTAAGGTGATGATAAACGGTACTGTAGCAATGAAATTGAATGGTGTGTCAATATCTACAGAGTTGCATTTAGAAAANGAACCTTCATCAAAAAAGGTGACAGGTTCATTAAAATTTAAGGTGATGATAAACGGTACTGTAGCAATGAAATTGAATGGTGTGTCAATATCTACAGAGTTGCATTTAGAAAAATAAAACAAGCTTATACAAGTGTAAGTCTTATATTAGTTGTGTGACCATCCACATGAAATAGTATTACACTGACATTCCTAAAAAATGGATTCTCAACAATCCAAGCCTAAAATTTAATTCACTTCTTTATTCAACATAGTATGGAGATCACATACCTCGGATATTGTGGAACATATGTCCATGCATAGTGAACAGAGTCCTTGAAAGTCTTCCTGCATGCTGAGACAATATATTGAATAACGTGCATATGCAACCACTAGTTTTCTTCCTTACTAATAACTACACCTCCAGGCCATATCCAGATGTATCATATCCAAAAATAAATCTAAGAACTGAAATACGTATTCTCATCCATATCCTATTTGTGTTCTGGTAACTACAACTCAAAACCTACATAAGTTCCATATGGTAAACAAGTAATATCTAACATAAAAGGAAAAATAGCACTAATTATTAGATCAGGGACATGAGAATTAGATGTGTCATTAAAGGGAAAGAGAATTATAAAGTAAGCTTCCTATACTTTTCAATAAAACCAAACAAGGNAAAAGAAAAAATAGCACTAATTATTAGATCAGGGACATGAGAATTAGATGTGTCATTAAAGGGAAAGAGAATTATAAAGTAAGCTTCCTATACTTTTCAATAAAACCAAACAAGGATAAACAGGAAAGCCAAATAACAAAAAACATAAAAACCAAGCATGGAATATGCCATGTAAATGTCTCCAAAGTACTTGATGTTAAAGTTTAAGGGTTAGACGAGTTTTTAATTTAAGTAGTAAACTTTAATTCATGAACGTATAAAATCATATTCATAACAGTACTACTGTAATAAAATTTGAACTAAAATAAACAAACATAATTTTCATCTCTTTCAACTTAACGCTCCATTATTCACTGTGTTAAAGTTGGTCCTTGAGAATCATCAANTGCATGAACGTATAAAATCATATTCATAACAGTACTGCTGTAATAAAATTTGAACTAAAATAAACAAACATAATTTTCATCTCTTTCAACTTAACGCTCCATTATTCACTGTGTTAAAGTTGGTCCTTGAGAATCATCAAATTCCATGTACAGTAACAACAATATAAAATAATGTATAGTCCACACAAGTCTGAACGCATAATTTTCATCTCGTTCAACATTAATGTTATTGAAAGTCCACATTCGAGAGTTTTTAAGTTGAACAAGATGAAAGCTATGCTTTAAACTTATCTCGTATGTGTCTTGTCTCACTCTTGTACATTATTTTATGAAATTATACATTACAATTGCATCACAAATAAAACAAGAGGAAGGTAATACTCTAGATTCTGTTGTTAAAGGGTTAATAAATATAAAAATTTGGAAAACACAGAATACCTGGTGAGATTAATGTATGAACATATAAAATCATATTCAAAACAATACTGCCTAAATAAAATTTGAACTCTAATAAACAAACATAATTTTCATCTCTTTCAACTTAACGCTCCATTATTCACTGTGTTAAAGTCAGTCCTCTAGAATCCTCAAATGACATGTACAGTAACAAAATGATAAGGTAATGTACAGTAGATATCAATAGTAAATAATCATAACCAATATTTAAATCAACCATATACTCAGTTTTTTCAGATTTGATCTTGTCACCAAAGGGACAAGTCAATATAGACAAACAATTTATGTACCTTGAGAGAGATTCAGAGAGGGTTAAAGCATAAGCACACTGACAACATACTGACCCATACTTCTTAGTCAACAAGCACATTCATACCCAATGCAGTCATGCTAGGTAAGGATGCAATCACATACTGCAGAGACAGACAAACATACTTTGCACAGTCATGCTTGAAAAAACATAGTCCACCCATAAAGTGAAACTCACTGTCATGGTGGGGAAGACCCCACAGTCCACACAAAAAAATAGGCTCATGGTCACCTCATGGTCACACTAGGGAAGGACCCACATTCCACCCGAGAAAAAATATCATGGTCATGCTGCAGAAGGACACACAGTCCACCAAGAAAATAGATCACGGTCACGTTGGGGAAGGACCCACAGTCCACTCAAGAAAATAGATCGCAGTCATGCAGGTGAAGCACACACAGTTCACCAAGAAACAGATCATGGTCACGTTGGTGAAGGACCCACATTCCACCCAATAAAACAGATCACAGTCATGTTGGAGAAGGACCTCTCAAGGTATCACTGAGGAATAGGTTTTTGGCCCTGTTGAAGGACCCACAGTACACCAAGAAAGTGCAAAGAAACAAATCACGGTCACGCTGGTGAAGGAACCATAGTCCACCAAGAAACATACTCACGGTTACATTGTGGAAGAACCCACAGTACACCCAAGAAACAGGCCATGGTCATACTGGGGGAGGACCCAAAATCCAACAGAATCATGGTCACGCTGGTGCAAAGTGACCACGTGGAAGGTGTAACAACAAAAGCCCAGTCATAGGGGTGGTGCAACAAGATATCACATGGAGAATCAATAAAGATCATGCAAATATTGTGCAAACATCACATAGCGTGGAAGGTGTAACAACAAAATCCCAGTCATAGGGGTGGTGCAACAAGATATCACATGGAGAATCAATAAAGATCATGCAAATATTGTGCAAACATCACATAGAGGGAGAGAGCTCAGTCACGCTCCTTAAGGTAAGGTATCAAAACATTAATAAACATTACCTATGGACAAATTAAGATAAAGGACCATGAGTCAACCAAGGGGGCCACAAAAAAACAAACAAAAAACCCAAAAGGTCAAGGTGAACCATATAAGGTGGACATGCAACTCCTTTATAGGACCAACAAGACCAATAATATTTTCTCTCTCTCAAGGTACATTGTTTTATATATTTTTGTCATCACTGTATAAGATTCATTGGTTATAGAAAGTAGAACCACTCCATGCCCACTCCATACCACAACAGGTGCAGAACAATGATTTTTATAACAAAATATTTCCACACCATAGCCATCTTTCGAATCAACAACATTCACAATTTCCTAATGAGTTAATGTGCACTCCACATAAACATGAAGAAATTAAAGAACATGATATGCCATTTAAGAAAACATTTAGAAAACGCATTTCAAGAAACACACATTAAGTAATATTCCATTTAAGTATTGAAGTAGCAAATTAAGAAAGTATATGAAAACTCTAACATGGGCATGGGCACCATCAGGGCAAGCTAAGGTTCCCCAATTCTCTTTTTTAGAAAGGGTTAGGTTTAGGTCCCCTCCAAATATCACGTCCCTTGGCTCCAACATTCCTAAGGAGAAGAAGGATTCCCAAAAACCTTTTCATTCTTGATAGGTTCTGTATACATTGTACAGTGCAAAGGTAGTTCCTATAGATTTCTCCTTAAGAACTGTATTTAGCACTACGCTATGCTTTTCCACAAGAATTTCATCATACTCCTGATTCCAAGAAGTTAACAGACCCCCAAAATGTCCTTCCGAGCTGATTTGGCCAAAACTCCAACCTTTCAACCATGTCTCCAAAACTTCCTTTTCTTTTTCTCCCTCCATCATNTGATTCCAAGCAGTTAACAGACCCCCAAAATGTCCTTCCGAGCTGATTTGGCCAAAACTCCAACCTTTCAACCATGTCTCCAAAACTTCCTTTTCTTTTTCTCCCTCCATCATTGTTTCTTGGATGAAAATGACTGCTGGATTTTGAATGTCGATCATTCTTCTGAGAGATTTTAGTTTAGGGGATCTCCCCAACCCCTTGTGTTGAAGGATAAGACTAGCATCAGGACACCCTATCATGGGCCTCCCTTCCTCTAAGGGCCCTACCAATTGTTGCTAGTTTTCCATTTTTCACCACCACCTCATCTTGTGATTTCACAATTGCAATCTAAGATCTTCTGTCCAAAGTGACCTTGGGCACCTTGTCTGTTGATAACCCTCCGATCGACACTTAGTCTTTATCAGCCGCAACCTTTGACCATGTGTTGTAAATCTTATGTTTAATCCATGAAGGGGGCTCTTTAGGGGACGCCACCTTTTTTCCCCTTCTACCCTCATTACTACAGTTGTCTTCACAATCTTTAACTGGTGTCACCTCATAGTTTCCCACATGCATGACAATTGTTTTTTTCTACACCGGGCTCAACGTGGTTCTCTTCACAGGAGTCACCACCTCTCCAATATCTTGTGGGACAAATGTCCTCAAAGAAGGATGTTCATGGCTTTCTAAGTTCTCAGTATGGACAAATGTAAGGTTTTCAAGACTGAGTTCCATCTTACCCGGGAGCACAGAAGAGTCGTCTTCTGTCAGGTTTGATTTCTTCTCCCCACCCTTTGACAGGCTTTCACTTCTTTCTTTGTTCTGAATAGTATTTTCCCCCCTCTGGCTTCTGACCTGTTGTGTCCTTCACTTTGGTATGGGGCAATCCTTCTCTAAGTCACCGAACTTTCTGCATGAGAAGCACAGAAAAGGAATTTTCCAGTCGTCCAACCTATGGCACCACATGCTCCCATGAAGCTCCATGTGAATTTCTTCGTACAACCCATCACGTAGGTCTACTTCAATGATATTTTTGGCACACCTCCTGTCCACCTTCTGTTCCCATCCTTCTTTCAAGGCTACATATTTTCCAATTTTATCTCCTATTGCTTCCAATATTTGTTTTTTCCAAAACATCATGGGTAAACCTGGTAGAATGACCCATATTTTATGTGTGTCCTACAGCTCCTTGTTAGCATCAAAGTCCATGCTTGAGTTCTTTAGGTTTAACACTAAAGGCCCCCACTACCAATTGTTCTCAAGTAACAGTCACTTGTCTGCCTCTGTTTTGACCCGGAACAAAATCCATCGTCTCGACAGAATGTNTCCATGGTTGATTTCTTTAGGTTTAACACTAAAGGCCCCCACTACCAATTGTTCTCAAGTAACAGTCACTTGTCTGCCTCTGTTTTGACCCGGAACAAAATCCATCGTCTCGACAGAATGT
>LPNX010350969.1:10379-29500 GCA_001517045.1 Pseudotsuga menziesii
TGGAAAATAAGATGTCTAAATGAAACTGGCAATATTGTCTATGACCCTAACCACTTATGACCATATTTTTTTTTTAAAAACTACAGATAGCGTCGCTATATCGACGGCTTTCCGTGGAACTTTGCGAAGCTTACTCGTCGATATAGCGACGCTTACCCGTGGAACTTTACGACGCTTACTCGTCGATATAGAGACGTTTACCCGTGGAACTTTGCGACGCTTCCTCGTCGATATAGCGACGCTTACCCATGGAACTTTGCGACGCTTACTCGTCGATATAGAGACGCTTCCTCGTGGAACTTTGCAACGCTTATTCGTTGATATAGCGACGCTTACTCGTCGATATAGCGACGTCGTACCGTCGCAGGTATTGGGGTTGGGATTTTTTTCATTCTAAGAAGGTCCGTCGCAATTGCGACGTAGTCCCGTCGCTCTTGCCACGCAATTAACGGGTCGTCGCTATTGCGACGAAATGAGTGCCACGGGAAAAAAAACACTTAGACGTGGCAATATCCACGCTTTTCCGTGGATATTGCCACGTTTTTTCCGTGGCAAAATTGATCACTTGTACTAGTGCCAAGTCCTTCATTTCGAACTCAGCAACAAGCTTCCTCTTTGTATCAACAATCAACCCATACTCACCTGTTACAAATAGATCACCTAAATACATTAGGAGTATCATTGGGTTCCCGTCTTCAACCTTGTAGTAAAGGTTGGAATCTGCTTTACTCTTGGTAAATCCCAAACTGGATAGGAAGCTGTCAATTCTGCCGTACCATGTCTTGGGTGCCTGTTTCAAACTGTACAAGGGATTTCTTTAACTTACATACATGAGTCTCCTTGTCATGTGTCTCAAAACCAAGTGGCTGCTCCACATATACTTCTTCTTCTACTACACCATTCAAGAAAGCTATCTTGACATCCATCTGGTGTACTTTCCACTTCATTACTATAGCTAAAGCAAGCACTGATCTGATGGAAGTATATCTAGCTATAGGAGAAAAAGTCTCTTCATAATCTATTCCTTCTTTATGGGAGAAACCATGAGCCACAAATATTGCTTTATATTTCTCTATGCTACCATCTGCAACATGCTTGATCTTATAGATCCATTTGGAAATTACAATAGACTTCCCCTTTGGTCTTGGGACAACATCCCAAACATCACTCTTCATGATCGATTGATACTCTTCGATCATAACATCCTTCCATTCTTTCTTTTATGCCGCTTCTTCATAGTTGGAAGGTTCTTTATCAATGAAGTCACATAATAGGGCTACATAACCGGAGCAGGACTTGGTTCTTTTCCTCTCTCTATGTAACTCTTCTACAGCCCCATATCCTTTTGCACCTTGGACAACCTCTCATGCCCAAGCAGGTTTCCTCTTGTGAGGATTCTTCTCCTGAGGTGGATCTACATGTTCTTGAGGTTCTTCTATTTATTGATATTCTTCTTGAGTTGCATTGTTCATGGTTGTGTCATGAATTCTAGGTACTTCTATTTCTTCAGCAGGTCTCTTTCTGGATTTGTTGTAAGCTAAGTCTTCGTTAAATGTTACGTCCATGTTGATGTTGATCTTCTTGAATCATGGGAAGTATATTCTGTAATCCTTCGAGCTTTCAGAGTATCCCACAAATATACCCTTCCTTCCTGAAGGATCTAACTTTGTCCTCTTTTCTTTAGAAATGTGTATGTACACTGGACAACCAAATATTCTGAGATGACTAACTTCTGGTTTCTTGCCAAAAAACACTTCTTCAGGTGTCTTGTTCTCGAGTACTCTATGTGGAGTACATTTTTGTACATACATAGATGTTCTAGCAGCTTCTGCCCATATATGCATAGGAAGATCTTGATCATGAAGCATTGCCCTTACCACTTCCATGATCGTTCTATTATTTCTTTCTGCAACCCCATTCTATTGTGGATTATATGGAGTGGTCAACTGCCTCTTAATCCTTGAATCTTTGCATAATTCCTTGAATTCATTTGATGTGAATTCTTCATCATTATCTAATTGAAAAATCTTGATCTTCTTTTCTGTGTAGTTTTCGATTAAGGCTTTGAATTCCTTGAACTTGGTGAATACTTCATCTTTGTTCTTCATGAAGTATATCCATGTATTTCTAGAAAAACCATCAATGAAAGAAACATAGTATACATACCCGCTTAATGAACTGGATGACATCGAACTACATACATCGGAGTGAATGATTTCCAAGATTCCCTTAGCCTTGCTTATGCTACTTGGGAAATGTCTTCTGTGTTCTTTCCTTTCTCACATCCCTTCCATACTCCTTCATGTTTTGCTTGTATTTCTTGAATACCTTCAACATCTTTTCTTGCAAGTGGTAGTGCCCTATAGGGAACATGTGTAAGCCTTCTATGCCAAAGTTCATTTGGTTCTACTGAGTCATGAACCAAAGATTGTTTTGGTTGGCCCTTTAACCTGTATAGTCCTCCCTCTTGTTCTCCAATTACTACTCAATCATCAATAGTCTTTCCTTTTGGCCACATGAGAACTTGTCCATCTATAAATGCAACTCTCATGCCTTTTGCATCTAATGCAGAGATGGAGAGAAGGTTCTTCTTTAGTCCTGGTACAAATAGGACATCCTTTATTTTCATAGACTTTCCAGAGTCTAATTTGTAGGAGAATTCTCCACTACCTTTCATTGGATACTAGTAGTCATCCCTAAGTTTCACCTTGTGGGGTGCTTCATGTTCTGATAGTTTCACAAATGATTCTTTGAATCTCGTCATGTGTTTGGAAGCCCCACTGTCTATAAGCCAATCATTGCTTCCATGTGTGATGTTTCCCGTGAGAGCGGGAATCAAAACATATTCTTCATCACTTGAAGAATCATCACTGTCTTGTTTGATTCTCTTCTTGGAAGGCCCATCATCTTCTGCAGCATGAGCATGATGTTTTTTCTTGTTTCCCTTCTTTTTGTGAGATCTATCTTTGTTTCTAGGACAATCTCTTGCAAGGTTTCCTCTTTCATCACATGTATAGCAAATGAGCTTGGGCAAATCTTTGCTAGATTTTCTAGTGTTTTTCTTTTGGTGAGAGTGCTTACCTTTGTGATGGTCTGTTCTGCTTTTCTTGGATTGTACTGTGAGAGCTTGATCTTCACTTCCCATATTTTCTTCTCCTGCTAATATTCGAGCTTCTTCCTGTGAGAATTCCTCCCACAGTCTGCTAAACTTGACTAGCTTCTTCCTGGCACAGATCCCTTGAATGAACGAGTCCCATGCCCTAGGAAGACCATTCAAGGTGGTCATCACAATTTCTACATTCTCTACTTCTTCATCTACTACTTCAAGTTGTTCCTTGATCTGAGAGACCCTTGTAAAGTAAGACTAGATGGTCTCTACATTCTGTATCTTTACATTCTTCAACTGGTTTCTCAGATTCATCTTTTGATTTATGTTCTTCCCTTCAAATAACTTGGTGAGGGAATCAAACATCTCTTTAGGTGTCTTTAGGGAGGACACCTGTGGTATGAGTTGATCCTTGATTGAATCAGCAATAATCCTCTTAGCCATGACCAATTTATTCATGTGTAAGGCCTTAGCCTCATCTCCCGCTAGAACTGGAACCACTTCATTGATGTAAGAGTCCAACTCATTTTCTTCCAAGACCAGGGAGATCCTATACTTCCAAGCTTGGAAGTTATCAGCTTCACTTAATATTTTCATCAAGTTTGGTATGATGAGACATCTTAACAGAGAACCTCAAATGGAAATGCAAAAGATTTAGATCTTACCAGGTTAAGGTGTCAGAACTGGATCTGGAGTTGAATTTCTGTAGAGTTGGTTGTTTGGTTCAGAAGCAGATTAGGGTTTGACTTTATCGGAGTTCTACCCAACCAAAAAATTTGATCTCGATCTCTAAACTTTGATTTTGGGGAGGAGATCAATCTAGGCCTGGGATCACTCAAAAATTCCACTTCTATGGAAATCCCTAATTTCCTGCAGTAGTGTCGGGTTAAAAACTAAAAATGCTCAAAATCAGATTCTACTTCGACAGAAAGAATCAGGGTTAGCCTAGCCTCCTTTTGTTGAAAATGTGTGGAGAGAGATCCAAAAAGTAGGAAGCCATAGCTTCAGCAATTGCAAAGTGTCTTCTTCTCAGGTTTGCTCTGATACCATGTTAGATTTTTAACATTTAAGCTATATGATCTTAGGACCTTATCTGAGAGAATAACAAGCACAACAATCAATCACAAGAGACAATGAACACAAATATTTTCCTTAGGGAAACCATAAAGAAGAAAACCCCACAACTTCCTCAGAGATAGAATCAACACCAAAAGTAAAACCCAAAGACAGTAAGATTATCTCCCGACAGCAGTAGTCTCTCTCTCTCTTGTCCCATCTTCTTCTTTCTCTCTCAGTTATGTCCTACAACTGAGTGTGAGTGAATGTGTGTTAAATAGAGAGGCTCCCTCTCTATTTATACTAATTCTCGACTTGACAATAACTCACTAGGGCCGGCTTCTCTAGGAGAGTCTAATAACCCTAGGGCCCTACAATTGCGGGGACTTTAACCCTTGATCAATAAGGAGGGTTGTACTCTATGACTTTACATGACTTGTTTACATTATTGAATCTCCTGATAGGAACATTGGGGCATGACATGACTCAATTACATTACAGATACTTCTCGATATAAACATCGGGGTATAATACATAAGATATACAAGTGAATACATTCTGAAGTTACAAATACATCAACAAAACTATAATAAATTTCCATAGGCATGAGTTAATCTAGGTGCTAAAGTTGGAATTACAGGAGGTGTTGATTTAGGAGAAATACTAAGTGCTAAACTCGATGCAATTTTAAAATTTCAAATAATGTCAATTTTAGTGCCAAGTGATCATGCCTAATTAAAAAATAAAAATAGAAAACATTAAATTACGTCATTAAATGCTAATGGCATATTTTGCATGTTTCTTACAAAAAGGAATAAATTACATATCCACTAAAAATGATACACTATAATGCCATTTTATTAAGCAAAGAATTGGTTCCATTAAACATATTTGATATGAAATGTGAAAAGGCTATTTTAAGTGCATCACATATGGTAAAAATGTCAAAGAACTTTCAACTAACATTGTAATGTTTGTTTGGAAATGATCAAGAAGAAATTCAAGCTTCTAAAACCAAAGATTTATTGATGCTCGTTAAACTTCTAATGTTTGTCTTTCACATTTTGTATTATAACTATATAGTGTTGTTTTAATATGAACCTTTCTAACATGTTTTCTACTATATTATCTGGTTTTCTTATTTTTGAGGAAAACAATATTAAATATTGTAATTTTTATAGATGTAATGTATAATTTAATAAAAATATTAAAAAAAGGTTATTGTTTGTCTTTTTTCCTTATTGATCATAAAAAGTTTTATTTGACATGTTATTTAAAAAACAATTATATTATAAAATATGTGTTTAATTTTTATTTTTTTGTAACTAGAGGAATCAACAATCCAGTTGGTCTCATATTTGTGTTATAGAGGATGATTTTGGCCCGCTACCACTATACTCCTAAACATACCAAAAATCCCATACACATAGTACACATAGATAATCGAGATTTAAAGTCGTGACATCACAATACGTTCCTTAACTATCAACACTATTCTCAACTCATCTCATATAGGGTTTTCATTAGTTTAGTTTTGAATTTCTTTTTTGATTGCATGTTTTTTTTTCATATGGAAATATGCACGGAAAACCCAGCAATACTTCCCCACATTAGTGGATGGTAGAGGTGGTAAACTGTCGGCCATCCTCGCAGAAGGCCTAACCCCAAAGGACTCAAGGCTCGAACCCGTGACCTCTCCCTGAACCGCGAAAGTGTGCACACGTCTTACCAATTGAGCTAACCCTTAGGGCTATTTTTTTATTGCATGTTTAAAACAATGCTATTTACCTTACGCTATAAGCTATGCATAAAGTGAAACTCAAAATTTTCTGGAAAGTAATACTTAATATGGCATCCTAATTAAGATTATGTAATTAAACCCAAAAAATAATTGACATAATGCCTCTTATTTTATTTTTATAAAATAAGAACATTAAAGAAAATAGTATGCGTCGACATTAATACTCGTTCTTGTGGAGATGCTAAGAGAATGGTGGCGCGTGATATTAATAATATTATGTACGATGTATCTTGTCTCTCTAGTTTCCATCATTCTATTATATTAAGACTTCCTTGATTCTGGGCAACGCTAACATTTTATTAATAAAAAATGTTAATAATTAATTTTATTAAACTTATTTTCATATTTCTTCATACACTTTTCCATGTCAGGTAGAACCTAGAGTCAAAATTTCCAAATATGGGTAGAGAATTGACTACAACCAGCATTTTTCTCTACAAAACTGAATGTTCACTTCTATATATTATAACAAGAGCCACGAGGTGGCAATGTCCCCGACTAAAGCAAATCAAGTAAATAAAAAAAAAAACTTCTAAAAAAACAAAGAAGTTAAACAATTAAGGGAATAAAACTTAGGAAAAAAACCAAATAAGATAAACAACTAACCTATACTTATTTTATTCAATTAATTTTGGCACTAACTTATACATTTTAAAAAACTAATAATTGTAAAAATGGCTAATTTGATTAAGAGCCATAAACACATTTATTTGCATTCATTTATCTATTTTAAAAACTTATCAATTGTAAATTTTTTCAATACACATATTATTAATAAAAATAGTATGATATTTATTCACCAACTTGGAAAAGGTGAATTTAAAAGTTAAGAAAAATTTATTTATTTTGTTGAGACATATTATAAGAGAAGTTGGTTAGTTATACTAGATGATAAATCTAAATTATTTAATAAGAAGGGTTATGATTGTTTTGAAATTTATGAATATATATAATTTGAAAAAGAAAAATATTAATATTAAATGGAAGAGTATGTATTTAAGCTTGTAAATTGGATTGCCATTATAAATTGAAATAAGTTTGCATTGAATATATGAATGTGTTAAGTTTGTACATTGGATTGCCATTATAAATTTAATTAAGTTTTCTATTGAATTTATAAATGTGTTGAATTAAGTTTGTAATTCAAATGTCATTGTATTTGTAAATTGAATTGCCATTGAATTTACAATTGTGTAAATGTGTTTGAAGCATTGGTCACTACACTTGTATACATTCATGAATTTGTCAATGGCCTCATGATCATTTCTCTGGGGCAACCTCCAACAACTCCAATTAGAATAATAACATTGTCTGTTTTTTCCATTCAAACTAAAGAGCTATGAAAATTGTTTAAACATATATGCAACAAACAAACTCAAAAGAAAATGAAATGGAGCTTTAGTAATTTTTTATTTCTTTCAAAGTGTTCATTAATGTGTATTCATGCATTTAAAGTTTCTTTGATCATTTTTGAACTTTTGGATAAATGGGATTGTTAATGTGGAGTTCCTGTAGAGTTCCCGAGAAGAGTCGCCATGAGAAAGAAGCATCTTAACAATTTATTATATAGTTACACCTTGCTCCAAGATTGCAAAGTTTATGTTTATTGACTTTAATACCAGCCATATCAATTGTAAATTGTGAACAGAAGGATTAACTCATTTATGGGTTAAGTAAAATGTTTGGTAATTTAGTTGCAAAATAAAAACACTAGTTAAAACCCTATAGGTAAAGAAAAACAATATTTCCTATAGTTATTGTCACATGCAAGTTTAAACATTTTTTTTGATTCATAGGAACCCTGGAATTATTTCCATGAGACTCGTATATTTCTTTTTTTGTGAACTCGAAACCAAAGAACAAGTTAAAGTTTTTAGGACCATGATCGATTCTAATATTGGTTATATAGACAAAGTATAACTAAAGGAACATCACTACATCCACATTATTAACACACTATTACAGTCAAGCCAACGGAACAGAAAAAGAAAATAAAGATTGTGTGCTACACAAACATGAGAGCTGGTTATAATAATTACTTCATCGTCATGCCACTTCCCTGTATATGGACTCAAGCAGGCATAGAATGGCCAACCATTCCTTTTCAATGGTCGCGTGGCAGTTGACATGGGGGTGACTTGAAGTGTGTGGTGGGCGGCGTTGCTTGGACAAGGAATTCTTTTCTCAAAGAAACAAAAACCATTTTCCAATACATGCCAGAATGCTAGTGCCAGTGCTTACGCTATCACGCCATCGGGTCTTGGGGCACAAAATCCCAAGCCTACGTCACTTCTAGAAAACTAATAGGAGCAAACAACATAAAATCCTAATGATAAAATCATTCAAAACCGTGTATTATAGAGATATATTAATATGTGTGTTGTTTTTGAAGAAATATCATATAATAATTAAAATATTGGTTTCAATTAAAATAATAAAATCATTGAACATTTTCTATGAAGGCTTCATGTTAGAAAAAGTGATGAGTAAACATTATAAGATTTTGATAATTGAAATATAAGATTTCAATAAAAAGAGGAGACTTGTGATAATTGGAATATAATATTTCAATAAAAAGAGGAGACTTGTGGGTAAATATAAATAAATTTATGTAATAAAATACAAATATTTAGTCATGTATATCTTGTAATGCAAATTGACACCATCCACTTGGTCACGGCTTCAAATGTGGTTGTAGTCTTCAAATCAGATCGTGCTCTACAGTATTCCACAATGCACCAACAAAAACGTAGTCTTCACCAATGATGTGAGAGGTCACAACTCTTCGATTGTTGCACATATAAACTCAATACTGAATCCACATACCCATAGTCCTCTAAATATAGTTACCAATTTAGGGTTTTGGTGAGGGCGCAGTAGCCAACTGGAGGTCGCATATCCGAAAAGAGCAGTCTTCACAGCTCTCGGGCTCATGCTCTGGACCAAAAGGTTCACTCTCCAACGGATTCAAGAGTAAATGAAGGTCATATTCCAATGAAATTCAAAAGAAATATCCATATGATAAGAAAAATTATTAAAAGAGAAACTAATTTATAAACGGAAAACAAAATAGATCCTATGTATTATACCAATCACTATAAAATCCGTTTCAAGTGAAATCAAAGTACCAATGCAACCAGCGAGAGAGATGCTCTAAGACTTGAATTGTATTTTAGATTCTCTATGACTTGAATTGTATTTTCACCTACCGTGGAAAGTTTTTTAAGTTTCAGGTTGATATATATGAAAGAAAAATATGTCAACATTCCATTTTTAGTAAATGATTCATGATTCTACTCAATTAACGATTTGATCTATAGAGATATTGCATCAAAAATTTGGTATTTGTTTTCCTTTTTATATTTGGTATTTGTTTTTTTATATGTTTAAATAGAAGCAACTGAATTAGCACAAAAGAAAGTAGTCACTAAACACTATCTACCCTAGCTTTGGTTGTTGTTGATGTGTTCAAAGGTGTAGCAGAAGTAGTATATGTGTATGAGTGTTAGTTGTTTTCTTTCTAGTTGTTCATAACTAGTATAGATCCATCTAAAAGGGGATCTACCAAGCACAGTGTTTTTAGAGTAGAAATGCGTGATCTAATTTTTATAGTTTTTAGTTTATCTAATTTGTGTTGTTTCCACCAAATTCAAAATGACAGGCATAGGCAAACTTGCAAAGACTTGAGCAAAGCTATTTTCATGGAAAAACCGGGGTACGAAAGGGCTGTGTGAGATATTTATACAATTAGGACACTGTCGGAGCTCGCATTGCCCCAGACCATATTATGTTGTGATAAATCATTTTTAAAGAATTAATGATTTCCAACTCTAAAGATTCACGCCTTTACTTCATATGATTAATGAGAATAACAGTACAGAAAAAAGGTCGTAGAAGATAAAAACGTAGAAACCTTTGAGCAGATGGGGTGCTGGTATTCAAACAAAGCATTGAACCGCGATTAGCAGAGAAGTTCAGATTTAGCAGCCTGAACCCCTCGTAGGGAAAAAAGGTGAACCTTTTTTCAGAGCATCTACATCCTATTTCCATGCATGTGGCCTTCGGCCACTCAGGATTATGTCATAATTCGTCATTATTACACTGCATTGTGAGACGGTTGGAGCATTGGAATAACCTTTCAGTGGCCATTTTTTAAGAAGAAGCTAATTCCACACATTGAATTCAAACGAAATTGCAACATTCAAGAGGATTGGAATGGCTTTGAAACCGCTGAAATTGCCCTAATTTGAATCTTTTAAGTAGGTTAGATATTTTGTCTTTGGATCACCAAACCATGCCCAAACCATGCGAAGTGAAATATGAAGTGAAGCTACTGCTTCACACCGGCTCTTCCTTCCTGATCTGGATTGAAGTGGAATAAAATTCCCAATTTAGGATTATTATACCATGCAACCAACAATTTTAATTCGAAAGGTAATTATCTGAAAAATCTATATTTATCTGAATTTGTAAAATAGCCAATTCCCAAAAAAATCTAGGCAAACACAACAAAACAAGAAAATAATTTAATGTGAAACCAAAAAATCCAAGCCTAAAATGAGCTTGACAGTCATTTTGTTGTAAATAACTTGCACAAGCTGAGTCCAATATTATTAACTGGATCACTATCAATTCAATACAAATGTCAACTACTAAAAGAATGATTTCCAACAGTGAAACCACAACTGGATTACAACGAAGTCTATTTCTAATGGAGTGCTCGAGATTCGAAACCTGCGCAGCTGCTTTTGATATGAAGAAGAAATCTAAGACAATCTTCCATGAACTGAATTGTAATAAGTTACGGTTGATTTTGATTTTCGTAGGGAAGAGATTTCCGATCTTAAATGTTTATATATATAAGTGTTTTTTTCACTAAATATTAAATTTTCTATCTTTCCAGCATTGATGGTACCTAAGTCAACATTTCTCATACCTAAGTGAGCAATTATCAAGATATAGTGTTCTCGATATAGAGCCATTGGGCAAGGTAAATATACACAGTGCATTATCTACTAATATATAAAATAAAGATTGTGAATTACCTTTCTTAGCTTGCTGGGTGCAGATAGGCGCTTGTTATAGACGGAAAGTTGCAAAGTGCAGGGGCTCCTCTGCTACAGGAAGTAATTATTTAGGCAATTTGCATCTGTTAATATCCCTCATGTCGACAAAGACTTGGTTCTCATGATTCTAATTTGTAAATACCAATTACAACTAAAACACTAAAAGACACCTCAGATCAGATATGCCAAGGCAAGAAGCCTCCATGGGTCTAAGGCTTGCAAACTAAAACTAAAACCATAATGCAACAGGCATTATCTGCAACATTAACATATTAAGTTACAGGATGCTTTTATGAATTTAAGCTAAGCTCACAAATAGAGAGGGGTAGCATGGTGTCCTAACATTAATCTAAAAATAATTGCCAAACCACTTAATCTCCACCATGTTTTCACCAATGGAAAACAGTGAAAAAATTGGTTTTCCATGAATTATTCGTTGGTAGGTCGCCCTGGGGTTTTAAGTCCTCTGCCTGACTCAAAGTTTTCTTCTTGTTTAAATTTGTTTTACTATGAAGTTTTTAAATGGCCGAAGTTTCGGATTCAGTACCGGGGACAGGGACAGGTACGTGTAGATATTCTCCTCCTCCAGGGTTTATGTTCCTGTTGGCAGTCAGCAACAACCCCTTCATTTTTTGTTGAGATGAAGATCAATCAGCCCTCTTCTATGATTTAACTTTTAAAGATTATAAAAGAGTGCCTTCAGAATATTTTATTCTGAAGGTACTCTCAATTATAGAAAAGCTAAGAGACATATTAGAAGTTTATGAAAACATTTTCTTAAATTTGATAATTAGCAGCTGTCAGTCTCATAAATTTTATATATGATCAATTTTATCATTATATAATCTGATTATATATGTTGATTTAAGAGATTTAAAAGGATAATATGCTAATTGGTGTTTAAAGAAAACACATTTTGAATTTGTTTGGGGCTTGTTATTGATAAGATATTATAAGTTCTTGAAATCCCTAGAACTAAAGGTGATTTATTAAAAAATTTCATTAGACCGAAAGTTCACATTTCATATGTAACTTAATCTTTAATATAATATCATTGCTTTGTAAAAATTGTGTATATATAAACAGTGAGAGTGCAAATAAATGTATATTATTTTGAATTTGTTATGTGTCATATAAATATAACCATAATAGTTTTAAAAGCTTTATATCCAATCGAATTTGGTTTTGGAGACATAAATGGTAAGGATTTTATAAAGTATTTAAAACTATATTTCATAAAAAAACTACATGTACATATATGGTTTGAGCGTTAAGAAGTTATCATTAGTTAGTTGCATTTTAGAAATCTTAAGAACATTAAGGATCAGTATTATAACTCTACATCATCAAGTTAAGAAACACGACTGCCTTCCACGTGTAATCTAGGGTGATCATCAATTGACAGTTTTAATGAGGACTCGTAATTCATATAGCTAAGAGACAAACATCTGTTACAAGGATCGCTGCATGAAGATTGAATTTGTATTGGTATTTGGTTAACACCTGTCAATTTAATTAATAGCTGTGGGTGTAGTAATAAAATCGAATCAGTAGAGTTTGATTTCATATGAGACTGATAACCATTCTCATTCATGATGATGTACGAGCTCATCATTCCATACTGCGTGTCATTAATGCCTTGATTTATAATCCATGAATCGAATGATTTCTGATATGAGGGATTGGTTAAGAGTTTCAGTTAGTCATGGCTAGTCTTTCATTTATCATAGCAAAAGCACTGGTTATTGTGCTCATCATCTCCAAACTTAGTTAATATGGCCAAAATTGGAGGTCTCTTCTCTGTCACGTATGAAGAAACTGAGGATTTGACATTTCGCATAATGTCTTATACATGGGTGCCTATTCCTTCCATCTTCATGACTTGATTCATTTCAATTCATAACCAGAGTAGTAGTGAGGGAGCTATGGCTCCGCTTAGTTGATTTGAAATTTTAGGACCGGAGCTTGTTGAAGCCAATGAGAAAGTTGCTCTGTTATTCGAAAAGATTGGATGGGGTTAGTTCTTCAGATGTTTTAGTGGCCATAATGTAGAGGTTACTAAATAGTTTGCTTTGAGTTTTAAAGAAAATGTAGCTCAAATTGGAGATTTCAAGTTTATCATCAATGAAGATAAAATTGCAAAAGATACGAAGCTTCCTCAAACTGGAGAGTGATGGTTTAAAGGTGGGAAAGTGAATAAGAAGAAATGTCAGACTTTGCTGTTGCCCTTACCGGGCAGTGCAAAATTGAAGATTGGGGTTTTGGTTAAGTTTTTAAAGCCATAATAGTGAGCATTCTATGAAATCTTAGTCAGGTTTGTATCATGTGATGGACGATTCTCTCATTTGCATTATTATCATCTGTGACTATTGTTAGCTTTGAAAGGATTTAAACTTAATCTTCGATTTTACCTATTGCAAAGTTTGAAGAAAATGGCCCATTCGGTACAAACTACCATAGGTAATCCTGATAGCAGTTTGTTCCATCATGGTCTAATTAAAATTTTAATCCAGCATCAACTGTCTTTGAGTTGTAAATCTTGGGATGAGTTTTTGGTTGAATGTAAATTAGGGCCAACTTAGTATTGGCCAAACCCTCCCCCCAAAACTTGTAGGAAACGTAAGGCTCCAGTAAAATCCGAAATTGGTGATGTTTATAAGGCTGAATCAAAGGATAAAGAGCTTCAGGAAGCAAATCTACCTATAAGTACTTGTATCAGTGATGATGGGGTCGTGAATGTAGATCCCTGTTATGCAAAGACAACCTTGGACCAATCCCTATCTGACAAGTGCTTTAATACACCTACAAAGGCAGAAGGAAAATTAACCAAAAATGAAGATGTTGATGCTATTAATTATGAAAATCCCTCTGAGCTATATACTCCTTGAAAACACGGTGATGAGTCGAAGCGTAAACTAGAACAATTAGCGCAGGTGTGTTGTGACAAAGGGGGTTTTGAACCAAAAGGTCTTGTGTTTGTTTGTACAAGAAGAATTACTAGAAGTATGAATACTACACCTACAGCCTCTGTTCCTACGGCCACTCAACAGAGTACTCAGCCAGTGATTGTCCATCTTGACGATGATGTTCCATCATCGGTTCCCGAAACCACTCATATGGATGAACCTACTCTTATAGAGTATAATCGTGAAAAATTGGCTAAAGACATTACAGAGTTGAGTAAGTTCGAAGTTGCTCCATCGTGTATGGATGCTTATGGTTCGGGCCGCCAGCCATATTTTATGAGCTTTCCATCACCTAGTCAAGATATAGATAATCTTGATTCCTCTCAGGCAGTTGATTCGTGTCATGACAAGGAGGAAGAAACTCTCCAACAGCTCCTGGACAGGGTATATGAGACTAAAATTGCAAAATTGAAAAATGAACTAAAAGAGTGTCAAGCAAACGCCGCCTTGAAAAAGGTGGAAAATAAGACATTCAGGGTAGAGTTATTAAATTGTATAAATAGATGGAAGGACATGAACATCAAGAAGAACCAATACAAGAAAGAAAAAAAAATCAATGATAGATACAAACCAACACTTGCTCGAACAAGTAGAACAACAGAATATAGTAATCATCAGGCTCAAAGCCAAACTTTCTGAAGCCATAAGAATGATCAATTTACAAACTAGAACCTGATGATTGTTTCTATTTTCAGTTATATGGTTTTATCTCTCTGTCAACAAGTAATAAAATCTTTTTAAGTGCATGCCTACAAAATCACATATTTTGAAGGCACGCATATAATTTATTGTTTCTTTTATTATTTTTGTTAAAATTGGTTTTAATAAGATTCTTTTGTTTGTTTAAATAGGTGGGCATGTTATCACTATCCTCTGCAGATTCAGGATGTTTCGGATCATAGTTGGCAAACGTCGATGCCTCTTAAATACTGGAATTTCAAAACAGCCACGAATATGACAGTTCTCTTAAAATCAGGAGATGATACAGGCTAGTTGTTTATTGACTATTTTTATCCTATAGTAATATTTGCGACAAGTGTCTTTTGAAGAGATTCGATGCACTTTCATAGGTTTGGACCTCTTATGGTATTGAATATAGCATTTATGAAAAACCAAATCTAGAGACTCGTAAGATTATATATAAACTAGTGATTTTTATGTAAGAGGGGGATGGAGTGACTGAAGAAAAACATATTTGAAATATTATTTCAGTACTAGTTTTGTTCCTTACTGAGGTTTTATCTTCAGAGGTGGAATGTGACTGGAAATTCTCAGATTGATATCGTTGATCGGTATTATTTTGGATACTCTTTTTATATTTCAGTATATAATCTTCTACTTATAATATTGATGCAGTATACTTGGTTATGCTTGTATTCATTATGTCATATTACACTTTGTCAACACAATATTTTTATTTGAATTAGTACGTTATTATAGTTGAATTAATCAATGTTTTTATTGAAAATTCAAGATATAATGATATACATATTTATGTCTGCTTGATCTCAATTGTATTTCTGTGATGATTTCAATTTGAACATTATCTTTTATTCAAATATTTAATGTTGTTTATTAGTTGTTAATTAATTAAACATTTCAGAAGAATATGAAGTAATTGTTTATTTCAATTTCTCTGTCAAGGTAATTTATAGCAGAATGATTTAGAGTGTATGGTTTAAATATTTTCATTTATATCTTACTCATTTATCATTCTGTTCATCTTTATATTAATTGATAATTAATATAGTATCCAAATTGCTCTCAGCTGGGATAGGATAGTTAGGATAGTTTTGTTAGTATTATCTTAGTATAGATTACATTTAACAGTTGTTAAATAGAATTTGTGTAATTTTAGAATAATTTTAATAGTCTTTTATATTTAGAATATTAAATATAAAATCCTCAAAAATCGAAGACTTTCCTTAAGAAAGCAATTGTAGGATAACTATAGGTAGTTGAAAACTAATTTTAGAGTTTATTTAGATAGAAATAACATTAGGATAGATTTTTACTGAATTTTAGTTTCTCCTTAAGAGAAAAATTCAGTTAGTAGCAGGACCATAACCTACGAGATTTTGCTATCCCAAACACACCAGGAGCTGCTTTAAGCTACTTGTGTGGGCTTAATCTCCTTGTTGGCCTAGGTCATAAAATCAGGCCAAAAAATGGTGCTAGAAGGAGGGCCTATTAATGATTATTGGCAGGAAAAACTAATGATAATTTTTCAACCAGCCAACATCCTCCAGAAGTCAATAGATCACCGTTTATAGAAATTGTTTGGAGCATCCTCGAACGTGATCATATCACATCTACATTTACTCCTGAACAAAGTACTCAAACTTTAGAAGAATCATGACATATTCTTACAAGAGCATATGCTAATCAACTTGGTGTATCTCCAATAGATTATGGTCTACCCAGACAACAACGACGGAATTAGCAATTGAACGTAGTTACTCAAGGTTTGGAAGAAGCTGATAGCACTCCATGTTATCAAATTAGAATTCATCAGAGACAAACTATTCAAACAAACACTGCTAGAAGACTAACTGCAGTAGGCGGTTTTGATCAGCCCCCTTCTCCTCCAGAATCACCACCCGATAGTTCAAGATCATCCAATTCAGGGAGTTCTTTAGGTTCTGAGAGAAGCCCTATGGAAGGAAACATACCCGTGGGAGGAGGAGCTAATCCTCCACCTAATACATAACTCCCTTGGCTGAGAACAACTGCTATAGCTGTCCCTGGTATACAACATCCTTTGCCTAAACACTCAGATAAACTTCTTCATAAGTTCAACCCAGATGATAAAGAACCTGCAGAGGTGCATTTAGACAAATTCATGTTAGCTGTTCAAACCATGAACATTCAACATGAAGATGTATTTTGTCGATTGTTTCCTCTAACTTTCGAAGAAAGAGCCTCTACTTGGTACTTTTCATTAGTACAGGGATCAATCACAAATTGGGGTGAATTTAATAAAGTTTTTTTAGATAAATTTGGGGAAGATAAAACACCTGCTCTTTTAGCTCTAGAGTTATCTTGGATTAAAATGGAGTCTAAAGAAAGAATTAAAGATTTTAATCAGAGGTTTCTGACATTAAAAAATAAAATTCCAATTGCTTCTCAACCACCCGAGGATATAATTATTGAAAATTATACTTCAGCATTACCAAAATATTCTGGGATGTTTGTTAAGAGAGCTGGGAAAACAACGTTGGTAGAAAATTTAGAGGAAGCCATTAAAGTCAAGAAGGATTCTATGTCCTACGAACCAGATAGAAGTGGGAAATCTGATACTTTTCCTCATAGGAAAATGGAAAATTTTAATTCAAAAAAAGATAAAGCATTTGATGTAGAACAACTACAAAATGCTATTCGGGCATTAACCAATGAAGTTGTTGGATTAAAGAAACCAATTCTGAAGCTTCTTCTTCTAGGGGATATTTCAGAAATCAGTTTAGACAAAACCCGAATACAAATAATAAAAATTCACCACCTGACATAGCAGCAAATGAAGATATTTTTAATACAATTCGAGCTGTTTTATCTTTATCTGAGACTCCTTCTAATCAAGAAATAGTTGAAAATGAAGAAGAAGAGGAATCAGAAAATCATGAAGAATCAGAGGAACCTCAATAGGTTAATGGTCATTTCTGGGACAATCTTGTAAAAGAATATGAGAGTAAAAGTCCTCCTACAGGACAACATGCATATAATACTCATAGTAGAACATTCGCAAAAAACTCCCGGAGCCTCATCAAGTTATACTCCAAATAATGACAATAATAATTCACAACCTAATAAACAAACTCAATCTAGCAAACAGACTCAATCAACCAAAATTACCCAACCCATTCAAAATGCTCCAAAATTAGATTTACAATATGATATAATTGAAGATTTAAAGAAGACACATGCAAACATCAGTATGTACGACCTTCTTCAAATTTACCCAATGCCTAACAGTCATGTTATAAATCCTGCCATGAGTTCAATTATTCCTAATGCAAAACAAAATGTTGCTGCAAACAACTCTAATGATGATTCAACAGCAACTGATAAAGGAAAATTAACGACTGACAAAGCCTCGCTAATAGGAAAGAATTCTAAATCAACCACGCCCCCATTCTTACTTACCTTTGAGATTTTCAATAGGAATGTTCACAATTGCATGGTAGATTCCGGACCATCCTCCAATGTGATGCATTTGTCAGTATGTAAAGGGTTGAATGGAAAATATGTTCCATCAAATTCCCAAATAACTCAATTGGACAGGACAAATGTGAAGGTTGTAGGAGAGATGAAAGATGTTTTAGTCAAGATTGCTTGTAACCCTTCATTTTTTCAAATTATAGATATTGTTGTTGCAGACATTCCTGATGCATATGGGCTATTTTTAAGTAGAGATTGGTCTCAACAATTGAATGGATTCTTTGCCATGGATTGGTCAACATTATGGTTACCTAAGAACGGAAAGTCAAATCAAATAAAGATAAATAGAGAAAGATATATGAAACATACTGGGACTGAACTACATGATCCTAACAAACCTATTTTATTTCAAATTGCATTATGGGAAATTACATGTATGAATTTTGGGATTTGGTAATTTTAAAGCTGAACATTGTACTTTTTCTGAAAATAAACAGCAATCAGAAATTAGAAATGTGACATCTATTGCTCCTGACTCTTCATTCAAGAAAATTGTTAATGATGTAGATAATCTTAATATTGTAAATATTATAGAAAGCAAAGTAGTTGTTAATATTTCTACTTGGACTCTATATTTTGATGGTGTGAAATCTAAAGAAGGAGCCGGAGCTGGTTGTCTACTGGTAGACCCTCAGGGAAATAAAACATGTATAGCTTGTAGGATGGAATTTAATTGTACAAACAATACTGTGGAATATGAAGATTTAATACAGGGTTTGAAAAAAGCAATTGATTTGGATATCAAAGAGATAATTGCATACGGTGATTCTGAAATCATCATCAGACAGGTCCGTAACTCCATTCATTTCCTTTCTGAACATTTACAGAATTATCAACGAGAGGTATGGAACCTTATTTCACATTTTGATGCATTTAACATAATTTTAGTTCCAAGAACTCAAAATCAAGAA
>LPNX010350989.1:581-11998 GCA_001517045.1 Pseudotsuga menziesii
TGAGGATGATGATGATGATGTTCACGATGTTGATGGTGACGATGAATGATGATGAATGATGATGATGATGATGAAGGTGTTGATGATGATGATGATGTTCATGATGTTGATGGTGATGATGATGAAGATGATGGTGATGATGATGATGATGATGATGTTGATGGTGATGATTATGATAAGGATGATGATGATGGTGATGATTATGATAAGGATGATGATGATGATGATGATGAACATGGCGATGTTGATAATGATGATCGATGATCAATGATCATGGTGATAATGATGATGATGATGAAGATGAATATGAAGATAATGATGATGATGATCATGTTGATGATGATGATGATGATGATGATGATGATGATGACAATGGTGATGATGATGAAGATGATGAGGAAGGTGTTGATGATGATGATGTTGATGATGACGATGGTGATGATGATGTTCATGATGTTGATGGTGATGATGATGATCATGTTGATGATGATGATGATGATGAAGTTGAAGATGATGGCGGTGATGATGGTGATGATGATGATCATGTTGATGATGATGATGATAATGATGATGATGAAGGTGATGATGATGATGAGGATGATGATGATGATGTTCATGATGTTGACGGTGATGATGAGGATGAGGATGAGGATGAGGATGTTCATGATGTTGTTGGAGATGATGATGATAAGGATGATGATGATGATGATGATGAAGGTGATGATGATGATGATGATGATGATGATGTTCATTATGTTGATGGTGATGATGATTATGAGGATGATGATGATGAATGATGATGATGTTGATGATGATGATGATGATGATGATGTTCATGATGTTGATGGTGATGATGATGAGGATGATGACGAGGATGATGATGACGATGTTCATGATGTTGATGGTGATGATGATGATGATGATGATGGCAATGGTGATGGTGATGATGATGACGATGGTGATGATGATGGTGATGATGATGATGATGATGAAGATGATGAGGAGGATGATGATGATGTTCATGATGCTGATGGTGATGATTATGATAAGGATGATGAAGGTGATGATGATGGTGATGATGATGACAATGACGACAATGGTGATAATGTTGTTGTTGATGATGATGATGATGGAAATGATGATAATGGTGATGATGATGATGATGACGATGGTGGTGATGAAGGTGATGATGGTGAACATGATGATGATGAAGATGGACATGATGAAGATGATAATGATGATCATGGCGATGTTGATGATGATAATGATGGTGATGGTGATGTTGATGACGAGGAGGATGATGATGATGATGACAATGATGGTGATGACGACGATGTTCATGATGATGATGACGACGATGGTGATGATGATGTTCATGATGTTGATGGTGATGATGATGACGATGATGATGAAGCTGATGATGACGACGAGGATGAGGATGATGATAATGATGATGAGGATAATGATGATGGCGATGGTGATGATGATGATGATGAGGAGGAGGAGGAAGGTGATGATGATGATGATGATGATGAAGATGAATATGAAGGTAATGAAGATGATGATCATGTTGATGATGATGATGAAGACGATGAGGAAGGTGATGATGATGATGATGTTGATGACGACGATGGTGATGATCATGTTCATGATGTTGATGGTGATGATGATGTTCATGATGTTGATGATCATGGAGTTGAAGATGATGATCATTTAATGATGATGAAGTTGAAGATGATGAAGAAGATGAAAATGATGATGAACGATATTTTGGGTTTTACATAACGCGCACGCAATTTATGTGAACAAAACGCGCTCGCGTTTTGTTTATACATAACGTGCACACGTTTTGTCTCGTTAAATCACGCTCGTGTTTAGTTTAAATTCAAAAATATATTCCCTCCAAATGATAAGGCCGAGCCTCCACCCATGCTTTCATGGAATTCCTATGCCTATGTGTCTGCTTTGTACTTTGCTTCAGATTCAGCATGCATGTGCCTTGGAGTATGATAAACCATGGCAAATTCAACATTATATCCATATTTTCAATATGCTCGTGTTTAGAGGTTCGTCTGATTATGCTGCACACATCCATTTTTTATGAGATTTTAGAAACAGATATGGTCTTTTTTGCAGATTCTAAATATGTAAATTTTTTCTTATTTATCTTCTGTCATCACTCCTCAACTCAAAAAACACACTGGTAGTGTTTCGTCCATATCTCTTTCGTTTCTCAACCATTTAAAATTTTTTTTGTATGGTGCACTGAAGAACACCAACCTCTACATGCTATAAAAAACCCATTTCCAAATAATTGCATTAAGACATTCAAATGCTGCACCCATAATTGACGTACCGTTTTCAAGGTTTGATCTCTTAGATAATTAAAAACAAATTTAAAAATATTATTTTTATTATTGGAAAAATAGTCGTGCACTAGTCCTATATGTTCTCTATATGTATACTGGTTTTCATAAGTTTATTCCATCATTTAGACACTCAGACGCTGCACCCACAAAAATATATACCTTATAATTTGTCCAAAAAATAAAAAGTGCTCGTTAAAATTTATCTAACTTTAGATAGTTAACAACATTTTCAATAGAAAAAAATATATATATTTGGAAAGGTCATTCAATTTCCTACATTTCTTGTTTTTTACTGATCACAAGATTCATTGTGTAAGTGTCTCAAAATATCCATGCAAGTTGATGTATGCCTGTTTTTTCAGTTTTGTATTGCATCTAACGTGCCAAAAGAGACCCTCAACTTCTTGCACACACCCAGAATTAATATTTAGATTGTCCATCGTGGGGCGGGCTACTTCATTATGCAAAACAGATAGGTTTACGGACTAGAGTTGAGAGCCATAAGGCAAAATATAATATATGGAAGCGTAATTGATACTAGAATGCATTTGGGGATTTGTAAATAATTTTAAATGCTTTATATTCCTGAAATTTCAATGCATATAACTGTACTCACTACAATACTGAGTGTTTCTCACAACAATCCAAATTTTTTTAACACACTTGACAAGTTACAGAACCACAAACCCAGGCAATCATACAGAGAGGCTGCGAAACCAAATGTTAGTGGGCTGTCATACAACCATTCTAAATTTCAAGGATGGCATCCCAACCTGTCACCCATAAATAGCTTAATAATTACTTGTAAAAATATTTTCGAAATTTAAATGGATGATGCAAGCTCCACAATCAAAGTGAGAAGGCATTCCCTAAACACATTCATCCCAATCAAAACTTAACAAATTGACATTATTTAAAAAAACCATATAAAAAATTCTTTTAAATTATACACAAACTACCTAAAACTATTGACTTAAAAAAAAATTATAAACACTATGACCAAATTAATAAATAATAAATGATTTATATAAATTAATTAACAACTACAATTTTTTATTTTTTTTATTAATATAAATCTACACATTACTATTAAAAAAAATGTCACATCTCAACCCTCATGCAACCAATTCACTAGACTAACATATGTTGAATCTATGTCAATCGTACCTAAAACACAACCCTATAAACCATATTATGAATTATGATTATAATTTAAATATCTAACTAAAAATAAGATGAATTATGATTATAATTTAAATATCTATCTAGATCAAAATGTGAAACTAAATTTGCCTATTTATATCTAACATAGCCTCCTGAGATCACAAAAGTAAACGATTCTATTTATAATAAGTAAAGTTTGAATGCTTTTCTTTTAGCAAAGAAGAAAACTTATATAATAATATATAATTTGTAAATTAAATACAATTTATTATAATACTAGTGTCCCGTGTCATTTGCGTCGGTGAAAGAAAGATTTCAATAATAATAATAAGTTTGACTAATAATAGATAGATTTGTATATAACACAAAAAAAGTTTTTTCGCCCCACCTACACCTATACCTATACCTATTATTTATTTATTTATATATATAAATAAATAAAGTACGAGAAGGAAAAAGTATATATATATATATATATATATAAAAAGTAAGAGGAGAAAGAAAACCATGTGATAGTTGATCTCATATCATAGTTTTGTCGATATTAACTTCTTAACATTCCATGGAAAACCAGTTGATTTCGTATCATAGAATTGTCAATATTAAATTCTTAACATGGTCTATCCAAAGACCCAATTCAATATAATACAGATAGTTCCACGCTCCATATTAAATATTGTTATAATTACTGGGGCGGGACACGAAATATAATTCGGTCGGAGGTACTGCCGAAAACCGACGTATATACACTACAATCTGATCAATCAAAGCACCGTACAAATAAGTCAGTGCCAGGGGGGTAAATCTTAATATGCCACTATATACTGAGTCCTGACACTGCAAAAATTCTGATTACTTGTCTAAAGGAGTCTTCAAAAACTGGTCCAAAGAAATTCAAAAGCAGCTGTTTGATCCAGACCATAATAATCATCCGTTTCATGCTGCTCGTTCAGACGAGGCGGTGTGAGGAGGAGAGCTTCTGCCATATTCATTACAAGATTTGGGGAATTGAATTGTTGCATTTCTTCATCGAACAAGGAGCTGGAGCACTGATCAGTACGGCCCGTCCTGATTCGCAAATTGACTAAAGAACCCTCGCCGCCATCATCAATTTCATACCTGCAATAACTGAAATTAGCTGCCGCATGATCGGGCGCTTCTTCGACGTCAAAATTCATTTGGGCCGATTCTCTACTTTTATCTGCAACAACAGTAGCTGCTGCAGCTTCTATCGATCCACCAACGTTAGGGAATTCCACGGCTGCGGTAGTAATTTCAGGGTGAGATTGTTGGCGGATTGCAAGATCAGCCGCTTTTGCAGCTGCATATTGGATATCTATGGGATCCAAAGAAGCCGGTCGTGGAAGCGTGTGAATTAAGTGCGGGAAATTGGGCAATGCAAGCTTACCCTTCAAGCAGAGGGCAGCCACGTCGTAGGCCCGAGCTGCCATCTCTGGTTCATCGTAGGATCCCAGCCAAATTCTAGTCTTGGTTCCCGGTTGTCGAATTTCGGACACCCACTTCCCCCATCTCCGGCGACGTACACCTCTGTACATTGGATTTTTCGTCTCCTTTTCGCCACCTCTGTACATTGGATTTCTCGTCTCCTTTTCGCCAGCTCGATTCCTCTTCCTGGTATTGCAATCCACCATATTGCTGCACGAGTCCATATAGAAACCCTAGGAACTTAAATTCATATATATAACTTCTATACCGACTCCAACCCTAGGAATTAACAAGCAAATTTACATGTATTATAAACTCACACAATCTTTCACACAATCTTTCAGCTCTATTGCAATTGAACAGAGTGAAGGAAGCTCCATATTTTTCTTTGAACAAAGGATGTACTGTTTATCTGCCTAAGTCGTTGCAATCAAACAAAAACAAGCTCTGAATTGTTTTGAGGGAGTGCTGGGCATACAATATATACAGGCTCACTCGTAATTCATGTCCATGAGATTAAGTTGCGAAATGCAATATTACAGCTGGATTCCAAGCTTTGTTATCCGAAAAAAAACAAAAAAACAGGTCTCCTTCGTCAATGAAGCTGCCCAACGTCCGTGCGATATTCACGGCGAAGCAACCTTTTTATCTGGCCACTCATGATAAATCTTTTTGAGATACTTACTATTTATGCAACGTGCACAAACAGTTTGACTCAAACATTGTCCAACTGATTTCATGCACACGGGGTACTGTACAGAGAGACCTCAACGGAATCATGGCGTTGAGAAGATGCAAACGAATGATATGATGATATTATGGGAAGTTAAGGAAAATCATTATTATTATTATCTGTTAACGCGGTTTTGGGAATACATTCGACAGCGAGATCGCAAACGCTGAGGAGCGTCCCTGCGCAGAAGTTTCTGAGCTGAGCTAATGTTTTACGTCGGTAGACACTGTAGATGGTGGGTGCAATAGTATTTGTGAAAGCGAGCTGATCTATGGACTCAACTGTTCTAAATCCAGAAGGATTTCCCTACGGGATTCATTTGATTGACACCTTCAATGGATACCTGCCTCATACAAAAAAAGCAAAGCAGGCTGGATTGCAAATATATAAATGAAAACGACTGAAATCTGTATCTTCCACGTCCTTTCCGCCTATCGTTCGCACGTCGTCGTGGGGCATGGATGTTTTCAAACTGTTATCAATAATATCGCTTGGCAAACAGGAAATGGACCCGAAGTCTTTAAAGTGGGTTCACCATTGTGGTAAAAAAAAAAATTCTTAAGCTCTCTCGGCTTCTACCAAACGTATGAATAGCTCACAATCATGTTACAGGTTCAGGTGGTTGGGGTTGAAGATTAACACTTACAATTATTGTAAGTAAATGGTTATGTTAGGTTGTGATAAATTATAGTTATGTAACAGTTACCTGCTTCAATATGAAAGTTGCATCCTCCACTTAATAAAAAAATTTGTTTAGTTTTTAGTCTTTTCATTTTAATCTTGGTGTTCATGATTTTTTAACATGGTATCAGGCCTTGGACAGCCCTGAATCTCTCACTAGAGTAGCTGGAAGATGAGTTTTTTATAATCATGGTTACTATATTAGAATAGCATAAATGTGTTTTTTATAATCATGGTCACTATATTAAAATAACATAAATGTCTACATTTTTATCAATAGTATTTGTGAAAATAAATGTTTCCAAGGATTGAAGTTGTTCCATAACCTTTGTTCTTCAAATTTATGTATCAACCCAATACCAATATGTAGAATATTGGCAACCAGCACATCGCAGAAATTGGTGTATCTAACGCTCGAGCACTGGAAATCTCGTGGGTGACCAGGCCAAAAATTTTATCAGAAATTTCAGAACTGAGAGGAAAATAGTGGTTTTTATTAGAAATTTCAGAGTATTACGGGAAAATAGTGGTTCTGCACAGGACGAAGGGAAATTGTTATATATCGTTGTGACTATCTCTCAAATTAAAATCATATATCATTAAGCACTCTGTAGTTGCTGTGGAAATTCTTGTGACAAGTCTGTCAAATTAATTTGCCTCACTTGAGTTTTGTTTACAAGATATACTATGCATATAGTTTTTCCCAATAGGCAACATATATGTGAAGAGAGATTGTTGTTGTAATTGATGATAACAACAAAGCCAAGACAACTTATTGACATTCAAGTTTTACTACATGACGGAGTCAATATAGTGTTACTCAATATGGATTGTTGTCCAAGTAATTCAGGAGTTGTGGTCTAGGGAAGGATACCTCACTAGTTGTTGAGGTTGTGCAACATGTGGATTGTCCAGATCCGTGATTCAGGAGTTCAGGGAGTTGTGGTCTAGGGAAAGATCCCTCACTAGTTGCTGAGGTTCCGCGACATATGGATTGTCCACATCTATGATTCGGGAGTTGGGAGAGGTGGAATCTGGGAACTCGGGAATCCAACTCAGGAATTCTACCTTTACTAGGGTGATGAGACAACATGATGGAGTACATGCAAAAATTTGAATATGTAGAGAAGAAAATAGAAATTTACTTAGAATTCTTTATTTTATGTTATTATGTGAATCAAGTTTTTTAAGTTTTTTTAGATTGTAGTGTTGAGAGGGTGTGTTGAAGATTAACACTTACAATTAGTTTGTAAGTTTACAGTTGTGATAAATTATAGTTATGCAATGGTTATTCAATATATTGTAATGAGATAAATAAGTGCCCGCTTCAAAAGTTGCACCCTCTAGTTAATAAAATTTCTTGTTTAGTTTTTAGTCTTTTCATTTTAATCTTGGTGCCCATGATTTCTTAACAGTTGGTTGGGATATGTTAGTTTGGTAAATTGTGATAACCATCATGTAAGTAAGCTTTCCAAACTAAACACAGAATCGCATGATCTTACTGGTGCTATTGTTGGGCACCGTTTTGACCTCTTTTTGCCACTTATATATCTTTCATTTCCCTTCATAAAACCTCCATATTGATTAGAAAAGCTTTAAAGTTCACCCATGAACCTTAGTTAAGAGGTATAATGTCATTGCTTTCTAATAAATTGAGTTTTGAGACTTTTTAAGCATTTTAACTAAGATTTTTATTCAGATTACGGGATGTTCTAACTTCCCGTATTATCTCCAAAGTTGAGCATTTGCAGGACAACTAGGCAGGAACTGGAAGATGGAGGGAATATCCTCAGTGTCCAGGGATGGATGAATTTCCAACGGATAGCTGATATGGCGCTCGCAGGTGTCAAGTCAACCGCAGTCAAAGGCGACCACCTGTGCTACCACTCAGCACAATTAAATGGCATCTATGATTTTGTTGAGTTTCACGAATCTGAATGAGGATCTCGATGGCTATGTTCATTAATTAGTTTGCAGGATTATAGCATTTCCAATTTTCTTTTGAATTTGTATTAGTACTTCACAAAACAATGAAGAATTATCACGATTTTGGGAAGAACGCATATTGCTTCTGAACTGCGTGGTTTTGCTGTGTAATTGATTTATGGTGAATACATTTAGAGTTTCAGTTTTGTAAATCTTCAATTGGTGTGTGAATGAGGCACTGGAGGGCCCCCATTGTTGAGTTCACACATTCTTTTACTTGCCGGTGTAGCGATTTGGGTGATTGCAGCGATTTGATTTGATGCAAGCTATTTAAATCGTGTCAGTGGTATGTCTAATTTCTGTAGGATTTAACTTTGATATTTCAAGACAAGTTTAACTAGTTTTCAATCGATTGATAAAGGTTCTGTTATTTCATTTGACTGGTTCAGGCTACGATTCTTATGTGCTGCACATCACTTGCATTTTTTTAAGCTCTGTTCTTTTATTGGATAAATACTGAAGGAACGGTTTAGACCACGATTTCTGTATGATATATATATCACTACTTATTCGATGATGAAGTGTTAAAGAATAATTATAAATTATGAAGCAATTTCCTGTAAGGGGATTTAATTGATAACTATTCATTCAGCGTTGGAATATTAGGCAGAACCTTGTAATCTGTATCTTAGGATTAGAGTTATTGTTTAATTGTTTTTATTATCTCAGTTCTTTCACAAATAGACTGCTTTTATAAATAGATTGTTGTGTACTTGAAAGGAAACAAATGAAGTTATCCCTGTAAAAGGATTTTTGTATCTTTAAGTTACAGTATTTTTCATCTGACAGTAGATTTAATTCACAGATAATTAAATTATCCAAACAAGTCTAGCTCTAAGTCCTAAAACTTGGACATGCCTCTAAGCTTACTGACCCGGATTGATATAAATTTAAGGTCTGATTCGCATTAATAGACCAGATCCCTACATTTTGGTGCCGTTGCTAGGGAGGCATTGTAGAAGTAGGCTTAGGAACTTTAGTTTTCTGATAAAAACAAAAATTTCAACAAAAAACACAGAATAGGTTTTACTTTTTATGTCAAGACTAAGAGACGAGAAAGGAAGATTTCTTAAAAACCCCCCAAAAACAGAAGTAATAGGAGCTTCTCTTCCAAAAGGATTCATATCAACAGTAGGTACTTCTAAAATGGCTGGGGAAGAAACATCAAAAGGACCAACTGCAGAACAGAGAAGGGAATATGAGAGGATGCTGGAAATAGAAAACAAACGCAGATAGGAGAGAAGAGAAGAAGAGAGGCGACATGAAAGAGAAGAAGAGAGGAGACATGACAGGGAAGAAGAAAGGAGACAAGAGAGGGATGAAAGAACTGAAGGAGACCAGGAAGCCACTTTTAAATTCCCCATTCTAGACACTAGTATCATCTTAGGGGAAGAGGTAAAAATGAAGAACATTCCACCCTCTGTCTTACCAAACTTCTATGGCCTGACCTCTGAATATCCTGACTCTTTCCTATTTGAGTTTGATATCTTGTGCCGAACTTATGGATACACTGATGACACCCATAAGCTTCGTCTTTTCCCTGCTACCCTTAAAGCAGCTGCCTTGAAATGGTTCATGGGTTTAGGAGAGCATTCTATTACTAGCTGGGATGAGATGAGGAAGATCTTTCTTCGCAAATATCAGGCCTACTGCAGATCAAAGGATCTCAAAGATGACATCTTTGGAATGACTCAACAGGAAGATGAGAGCTTGGAGGAGTATTTGGAGAGGTTCTCATATAACTCACAGAAATCTAAATATAATTCTCTGACACCAGAGATGATTAGAACAATATTTCTGAAAGGAATAAGAGAAGAGTATTTATATATTTTGAATGTTATGGGTAAAGGTGACATTTCTTACCTTCCTTTTGATGAGATACAAGATTTATGTCAGAAATATTTGCGAGGGAAGGCTAGAACTGGAAAAAGGGACATCATTACCAAAGTAAACAAGTCTGCAAACAGTGGTATTTCTAGGGCTGAGCTTGGAAATTTGCTAGAAGATTTCAAGACTGATTTATTGAGCACATTAGGTACACAGGTCGAAGTAGCAAAAGCTAAGAAGAGACAAGAACAACAGGACCAGCAAGATCAAGCCTTGTCTATCTTTTGTTCTAAGTGTAGAAAGAAACATCCACTTAAAGAATGTCCTTTAAATGCTGTTGAAATTTGTGGCTTATGTACTTTTAATCATAAAACTGATGACTGCCCTAGATTGAAAGAGTTGCAGGCAGCTCGAATGGAGGAGAATCAAAGCATGGAGTCTCTCTACTTTATGGGACAACGAAGACCTTGGAAGCCACGATATTCAGGTATGTCTCAAGACCCTATGCAGCAGTTTCATACAAATTATCAAACTCCTATTCAGAATTCATGGAGTGCACCCATGCCTTGGAAAACTTGGTCTCCTCCATTAGCCCAATCTGCTCCAAATTGGAGAGGTTATGCCCATGGTAACCAGACATACCAGCAAGCTTATTTGCAGCCCTATCAACAACCTTCAGCCTATCCCCAATATCAGTAGACTCAAGTCCAAGCCCCATCTTTCCAAGTTCCATCTTTTCAAAAACCCAACTTGGCTCCTCAATTAGGTCCACCACCTCAACAGCTTCAATTGCCATCCAATCAGCCTCCACCTCGGCCTACCCAACTACCATCTTAGCCAATTCCAAATCCAAACAATAAAACAGACAGACCCATGTATAATGTTGATGATGGAATGGCACTTCCCTATTCAGTTCTTCCACTGCAAAATATCAATTTAAGATCTGGGAAAACCTTACAAAAAGAATCTCCTGTTATTTTAGAAGAACAAACAGAAAATGAGAAAATTCAAAAAAAAATTAAATACAGAAAAATCTTAGTCAGAAAATCAGAGTCAAAAAGGAAAAACCTTAGTATCATATGAACCTCCTTTCCGAGAAAGGTTGGTAAAAAAAAACCTTCAATTTCCTTACCTGATTTTGATGTTTTGAATGAGTTAACAAATGTATATGTCAAAATTCCTTTACTGCAGGCTATAAAGGATATTCCAAT
>LPNX010350989.1:12373-25512 GCA_001517045.1 Pseudotsuga menziesii
GGAAACAGCAAATGCCTTCATAGGGTGTAGGTCAGGTAGAATGCTTATTTCACATGGGATAGAAAGAAAACAAATTACACTTTACCCTTCTGCCCAAAGACCTTCTACATTAGATCGGCTGTCATGGATTAATGAGACTAAGGAACAAGAAGAAGAAGTAATTCAGCCTATCCTGAGTATCAACGAGTTCTTTGACTTTCAGGAAGTAAACAATGAAGATTTGTTAGATTATTTTATAGTTGAACCTGATATTTTTGAAGAATTAAGAGACATGCAATATGCTGCAGCAAATCAAGTTTTGGGTTATAATTTTCAAGAAAATTGCACAGTACATTCTCTAGCATTGGCACTTCATGATATTCTCAATGTTCATTCAATCACAGATATTCAAAGTAAGACAATTGAAATCAGTCCAAGCAAAAGTTTGAATATAAGTGCACATCTTACTACATCACAAGAAGAACAATTGATTAATTTACTGAATAAACATTCCCATGCATTTGCTTGGGAGTACACTGATATGCCCGGGATTCATCATGAGACATGCACTCACCACATTTACACAGATGATAAGATCGAGCCTCTTAGACAACCACAACGCAGAATGAACCCTATATTAAAAGAAATAGTTAAGGAAGAGCTACAAAAGTTGTTAAAAGTAGGGTTTATCTAACCCATTTCCGACAGCCAATGGGTCTCTCCCTTGGTTGTTGTTCCTAAAAAGAATGGTAAATGGCGTATATGTGTGGATTATAGGGAATTAAATAAAGCAACATTAAAAGACTACTTTCCATTTCCCTTCATTGATCAAGTGTTGGATACCCTAGCTGGCAAAGAATACTTTTCATTTTTAGATGGTTTCAGTGGGTATAATCAAATCAGTATTGCAACAGAAGACCAGGACAAAACCACCTTTACATGTCCCTGGGGCACCTATGCCTACAAGGTTTTACCTTTTGGCTTATGTAACGCCCCAGCTACTTTTCAGAGGGCAGTCTTGGCCATCTTTGCAGACCTAATTCATGAGTGTGTCGAAATTTACATGGATTATTTTTCTGTGTATGGAAGTAACTTTGAAGATTCCTTGGCAAACCTAGAGAAAATTCTAAAAAGATGTGTTGACTCAAAGCTTTCCCTCAGTAATGAAAAATGTTTTATGATGATGATTGAAGGGATAGTTTTAGGACATCACATTTCTGCATCTGGAATAAAAGTCGACCCTGCTAAAATTCAAATAATTGAGAATTTATCTGAACCAACAACTCAAACAGATGTCAGAAGCTTTTTGGGGTATGCAGGCTATTATCGTAGATTTATTGCAAATTTCAGTAAGATAGCTCTGCCATTTTTCAAATTGCTTTCCAAGGATGTGAATTTTAATTGGGATACTGATTGTCAATCTGCATTTCAGACACTTAAGGAGAAGCTCTCAACTGCACCCATTTAAAGAGGACCAAATTGGGCATTACCTTTTCATATTTCTACTGATGCCTCTGCTACTGCAATAGGGGCCTCATTGGGTCAGAAAGAACATACTTTGACTTATGTAATCTATTTTATAAGTAAAAATCTGACACCTGCAGAGTTAAACTATACAATCACTGAAAAGGAAATGTTGGCGGTGGTTGATGCTGTAAATAAGTTCCGTCATTACATAACTGGTTATGAAATTTTTGTCCATACAGATCATTCATCCTTACGATATTTAATGAACAAGTCTATCACTAATGGTCGGATTACTAGATGGTTGTTACTAATGCAGGAATTCAACATCATTGTTCTAGATCGACCTGGACGAGAAAATCAAGTAGCAGACTTCGTGTCTCATTTACACAATACTGGTGAGATTGTTCCTGTTTCTGATAGTTTTCCTGATGAACACCTGTTTTCAATTTCTGTTATCACTCCTTGGTATGCTGACATTGCTAATTACTTATCATCAGGACAATTACCACCATCTATGACATCTAAAGAAAAGAAAAAGATAATTAAACAAAGTGCTAGGCATATATGGGTTAATGGTGACCTCTTTTACACAGGATATGACCTAATTATAAGAAGATGTGTACGACAGGATGAAATCTTAGATATTTTAAAGGCATGTCATGACGAACCGTGTGGTGGTCATTTTGCAGATAAAAGGACAGCATACAAGATACTCAATCTGGGGTATTATTGGCCTACTATTTTCAAAGATGCTAAGAGGTATGTTAGAAGTTGTGATACTTGTCAACGGATGGGACGGCCAGTCCGGTCTGATGAAATGCCACTCCATCCCCAAATCCTCATTGAACCATTTGAAAAGTGGGCCCTTGACTTCATTGGTCCAATTAATCCACCATCACAAGGGAAGAAGTATATTTTGGTCTGTACGGACTATGTTAGTAAGTGGGTAGAGGCCAAGCCTTTACCGAGAGCCATGGAGCAGACTGTGGTAAACTTTCTTTTTGAGGAGATCTTTGTCCGATTTGGGGTACCTAGGGAAATTGTAACTGATCAAGGTGCCTAGTTTACTTCCAAACTAGTGCAGGAGATAGCAGAAAAGTACAAAATCAAGCACAGAAAGTCCACCCCTTACCATCCACAGGAAAATGGACAAGTGGAATCTACAAATAAGACCCTAGAAGGCATCATCACCAAAACTGTTCAGATGCATAGGAAGGATTGGTCAGCAAAGCTTACTGAAGCTTTATGGGCATATCGGATCACTTGGAAAAACAATACTGGTTTTTCTCCTTACCATCTTGTCTACGGTAAGCAAGTCCTCCTCCCTATAGAGTTTCAAATTCATACCTTCAAGTTAGCAGCAGATTTAGGCATGGATCTTTCTAAGGCTCATCAAGAAAGAATACTTCAATTGAATCAGCTAGATGAGATGATACAGGTTTCCATAGAACACAATATTCTGATACAACAGCAGAGAGCTCAATGGCATGAAAAATTTATCAAAAAGAAGCAATTTCACATCGATGACTGGGCACTATTGTTTGACTCAAAGTTTAAAGATTTTAAAGCCAAATTTACAACTCACTGGCTTGGTCCATATGAGATTCTTGAAGTCTATGATAATGGTTCAGTTAAAATCCAAACCATAGATGATGAAGCATGTACATTTGTGGTCAATGGCCACCGGCTCAAGCTGTACAACAAACCTATCAACAAGGCATATTTTATACAACAGATTTCACAGCAAAAAGAAATGAAAGTGCTGGATAGACACATCAGTGTTTCTCCTTCACCTGCTCCTTAGCTGATCTGATACAGCAAGCAATTAAAACAAAAAGAGAAAAAGAAAACAAAAATCGAAAAAAACAAAAATCGAAAAAAACAAAAATATAAAAATAATAATAAAAACAAGAAAAAAAGGAAGTTTAGTTGTGAAAACCAGTTCACTGGCACAATATAAACTTGAATTTTCTGTGGAAAACCAGGTTTGCCTGGCCATTGAAAATTCACAAAAATATCTTTTTCCAATTTCCTGTCTTTTACATAGTTTTGTTTTCCAAATAATGAATATCTTGTTTAACTTGAGGGTAAGTCAAAAGGTAGGCCTGTGAGGGGGATAATCATTTTCATGCTTCTTTAGAACCCTCCAAGTCTTTTCCATATGCAGAGGGTTGTGATTTTTCATATGCAGAAGGGACCTGATTTCCAGCAATACAAGTGATTTTTAAATGCAGAGGGACCTGACTTCCAGTAAGGCAGAAGAATCTACAGAAGGACCTGACTTTCAGTGAAGCTGAAGGAATTTGAGATGGAAAACAGAAGACATCAGAAGGACAGAAATAAATCAGAATACAAACCAATTTCATCAAGCAGCACACTCATCATACAGAGACATCCAACAAAGTCTGTAAGAATTTATAGTTTTTTATTTTTTAAAAAGTTTCAGAACTCTTTGTTTTTAAGTGATGATATGTTACCAATTATTGTAAAGCTTGACTGCCTATTTTTTCCATTATTCTGATAGTCTCTGCCAGTACTCTATTTACCTTCCAGTAGTCTCTGCCAATACTCTATTTACCTTCCATTAGTCTCTGCCAGCACTTCATTTTTCCACCCTAGGGGTCAAGATGGTTGTCAGGATCAAACCCAAGGGAAATTTTAAATGGCCAAAAGACTATACTGCATTCTACAGGATATGTACTGCACTCTACAAGATACATATTGCATTCTATAGGCAGAGTTTTATTCTTGGTTTAAAGACAAACAGGGTCTCCCTCTCAGCAAAAAGTGAAATATTTTGACATGGAGGAATTTCAAAAGTTTCTTTTATATATGTATTTAATGCATTATGAATTAGGTAATATATAGAATTTAAGGAAGAAAACAAGGTCATATATATCTTCAGCGCATCTTTTAAAGGGAAAAAGGTTTATTTTAAAAGAAAAAAAATCCTTTTATTACAGCCTGTACATTAAAACAAAATGAAGTGTATATTACAGCTCATGCAATAAATTTTGGGCATATAAAGGATTATAAATCAAAACCTTACCTTTCATTTTTATGAGTAATTGAATGAAGTGGCACGTTTTTGAAATGATGAAAGGAAAATGTGGAATGATGCCCCACGACAGCATGTAAATAAGCTTGATTCCTGCATTATGTATTGATAAACTTGGAAACCACGACTTGGTTATTCTCCTTGAGGCCGAGTCCAATTGTTGTCTCTGCAAAATCGACTGCTGTGTGAAGGTAATTGACAGTGAGAAGGGGTCGTGGGTTACAGGAAGTGTAAACACATCATTTGCTGAAGAAATCGCGCAGGAGGAAAGATAGTCAGTGAGAGGGATGCTGTGAATACTCAAATCGCTGTGGAAATCGTGCAAGAGGAAGTAAAAACAGTTGCACTAGAGAAGAGGTAAAATTTAAACCCTTTTCTTTGCTAAATACTCTGCTCAAACCAACAGAAATTTCACAATTTCAGAGTATTGTTGTGGAGATAGGAAGACAAATGCAGAGTTAAAGGTTGAAAGGTTCCTGTTTTCTATTTATTTTCAAAATGTCATCTAGATTGGAACCATCAAAGTTTAATTCCACTGATATTCATGAAACTTGCTTGGAGATTTTTGAAAGTAAGCAGTGGGTAAACTTCTTTGAAAAATTTAATGGGCATAATGAGCAGGCTAGTCTAGATTTTGCTAAAACCTTTGATGGAGAAAGAGTTATAGTGGGGAACTTACATTTTAGACTGTCAGAAGACATCCTAGCACAAGTTACTGGTCTACCACAGCAGGGAGAAAGGTTTTTCAAGACTAAACAGTTTAAAGAGAAAGCATGGATGCCATTTTTGTGTAGATCAAGAGCAGGGTCAGTCAATTGGAAGAAAGGGATACCAAGAAGCTGGCTGGTTCATCCCTGGGATGAAATTGTTTATGTCATTCAAAAATTTATTACTTTTGAAGGCAAATTCAACATTGTTTACCTTTATCACATCAAGCTACTGCAGCATTTAAAAGGTGAATGTGAGATCAATATGCCCTATTTCTTGCTACAGAGTTTGACTAAGATGGCTAAAGCTGTCCAAAGGCACCCAAAAGACAAGATGAAAAGCCTTTTTCACTGTGGACTCATTAAAATAATCATCCAGCATGAGTTACAAAGGCAAAATTTGACATGGTCAGGATTTCTAGTTCATAATCAGTTTGAAGAGTAGGAAGATTTGCTTGAAGAAGGTTCAAAGGAAGATGAATTGTTGATGATAACATACCCTGAGGCAACAATCTCAAAACCACCAAAGGGGAAGAAGAAAAATAAAGAAGTGTTGCTGATTACTGATGATGAAGACAACTCTTAGGCAGCAAGTTCAAAACAGCCTTAGAGAAGGATACAAACTAGAAGTGTGAAGAGAAAAGAAAAACTGTATAAAAAACAAGATCAAATCTTCACCACCTACCATAGAAAGCCAAGAAAGTATAAGCAAGCTCAAATCCAATCAGCATTAGAAGATGAGGAACATATACAAACCTTGGAGAGTCCAGAAGAAGATCCAGCAGCTGAAAAAGGACAAGATATCCAAGATCCTGATGAGGTGATCAAGCAGACAAAAAGGATCAACCTCTTCTTAGACCAGCAAGAGAAGGAAAAAGAAAAGCAGTTAGGACAGGAATTACCCAAAGGTTCAAGTTCTCTTTTCTCAGAGCAGCAAGCTATGGAAGAGGAAAAATAAGATTCAACACAAGAGCATGAAGAAATGGGGATGGGTACCAATTCTGAGCAGCTTCCAATAAAAATGAAGAAAAAGAAGGCTTCCAAAAACAATAAAGAGATCAAGAGATTGAAACTTGAACTAAAGGAACTTGAGCAAAAGAATGAGAAGTTAATAGAAGTCAATTGGAAGTTGAAGGTTCAGAGGACATGCATCACTAAACAAGCATACAGATGGTATAATCAAAGGAAGGTTTATAAGGCTAAGTATTAGAGACTGAAGGTCCTCTATGCATCTCGGGCTTCAACAGATGCATCATCACAAACAGAAGACTAGAAGCAAGATGATCAGCAGTAAAATTTTGGTTTTGAACAGGGTCAAATATTTTTGGCATGGGGACATGCAACCGTTTCCTCTTGGGGGAGATGTTGGGCACCGTTTTTACCTCTTTTTGCCACTTATATATCTTTCATTTCCCTTCATAAAAACTCCATATTGATTAGAAAAGCTTTAAAGTTCACCCATGAACCTTGGTGAAGAGGTATAATGTCATTGCTTTCTAATAAATTGAGTTTTGAGACTTTTTAAGCATTTTAACTAAGTTTCTATTTAGATTATGGGATGTTCTAACTTCCCGTATTATCTCCAAAGTTGAGCATTTGTAGGGAAGCTAGGCAGGAACTGGAAGATGGAGGGAAGATCCTCAGTGTCCAGGGATGGATGAATTTCCAACAGATAGCTGATATGGCGCTCGCAGGTGTCAAGTCAACCCCAGTCAAAGGCGACCACCTGTGCTACCACTCAGCACAATTAAATGGCATCTCTGATTTTGTTGAGTTTCACGAATCTGAATGAGGATCTCGATGGCTATGTTCATTAATTAGTTTGCAGGATTATAGCATTTCTAGTTTTCTTTTGAATTTGTATAAGTACTTCACAAAACAATGAAGAATTATCACGATTTTGGGAAGAACGCATATTGCTTCTGAACTGCATGGTTTTGTTGTGTAATTGATTTATGGTGAATACATTTAGAGTTTTAGTTCTGTAAATATTCAATTAGTGTGTGAATGAGGCACTGGAGGGCCCCCATTGTTGAGTTCGCACATTCTTTTACTTGCCGGTGTAGAGATTTGGGTGATTGCAGCGATTTGATTTGATGCAAGCTATTTAAATCGTGCCAGTGGTATGTCTAATTTCTGTAGGATTTAACTTTGATATTTCAAGACAAGTTTAACTAGTTTTCAATCGATTGATAAAGGTTCTGTTATTTCATTTGACTGGTTCAGGCTACGATTCTTATGTGCTGCACATCACTTGCATTTTTTTAAGCTCTGTTCTTTTATTGGATAAATACTGAAGGGACGGTTTAGACCACGATTTCTGTATGCTATATATATCACTGCTTATTCGATGATGAAGTGTTAAAGAATAATTATAAATTATGAAGCAATTTCCTGTAAGGGGATTTAATTGATAACTATTCATTCATCGCTGGAATATTAGGCAGAACCTTGTAATCTGTATCTTAGGATTAGAGTTATTGTTTAATTGTTTTTACTATCTCAGTTCTTTCACAAATAGACTGCTTTTATAAATAGATTGCTGTGTACTTGAAAGGAAACAAATGAAGTTATCCCTATAAAAGGATTTTTGTATCTTTAAGTTACAGTATTTTTCATCTGACAGTAGATTTAATTCACAGAGAATTAAATTATCTAAACAAGTCTAGCTCTAAGTCCTAAAACTTGGACATGCCTCTAAGCTTACTGACCCGGATTGATATAAATTTAAGGTCTGATTCGCATTAATAGATCAGAGCCCTACAGCTATTAATTCACATTAGATTATAAAGATATTTAGAAGATTATAAATCAATATAATATAAATAACATTTAAAAGTATTAATATTGCAAATTTGAAATGGAGAAGAAAACTGACTTAAACTAGAATTTGACTAGAAGTTTCAAGCCACAATATGGGCTCATCTGCCGTAGATGTGTCTCATATAATTAGCACAATCTCAAAATTTGTGGTTATTGAATGCTCATAGGCCACAATTTATGTCTCACAAGTCATAAGTTATCTGTTATTTGTTGTTATTGAGGAATCTCTTCAACCAATGCCGTAAAATGAATTTTCACAGTACACCTATCTCATCTTCCTGCAATCTAAGAAAAGCATAGATGCTAGTCCACCCCAAATTCCAATACAATGAGTTATCTGTGACAAACTCACAGAACAAACTCACATAACACTAATAGGTTTTATTTGTTCTCACTTTTTTCTAGTTAAATGAGTTATCTGTCACAAAATGTCACGTGTCCATGTATGAGGTAAGAGATATCCATGCATCAACTACCAATTATCCATGCATCAATTACCGATGATTTTTTATATTCTTTTCAATTACCAATTATTTTTTGCTTTTTTTATAATTGTTTATTTTGAATTTGGAGCTACTGCCATAGAATCAATCTTAATATTACACTTGTCTCATACTCGTTCAATCATGCCTGGTTGTCCATCCTAAAATATCACATAATTAATGTAACTAGAACAACCCCTTAACTTGGTTACACCAGCAAGTTAAGGGCTGCTATAAGTTATAAGTTATCAATTACTTGTTCTCGCCTTATTGTAGTTAAAAGGATCTTTCACAAACCATGAGTTATCCACCCATCAGGTAGAAGTTATGTTCTCCATCCCAAAATATCACATAATTAATGTAACTTGCACAACCCCTTAACTTGGCTACACCAGCAAGTTAAGGGTTATAAGTTATCAATTACTTATTCTTTCCTTATTGTAGTTAAAAGAATCTTTCACAAACCATGAGTTATCCACGCATCACGTAAAAGTTATATATGCATCACTATGCATCAACTAACAATTTATATCCATGCATCAATTATTTTTTATATTTATTTTTAATAATTATTTATTTTAAATTTGTAACTAATACCATAGAATTACGAAGATAAGATATAATGTAAAGCTTTTGTATTTTCTAATTTTTTCAATACACTATCATCTAGATATGTTATTTATATAAATAAACTTCTTTTAAGTTATTATGATCATACACAAAATCAACTTAAAAGATCATTTTATATTTCATTATCACAAACTTTGTTTTTTCAATATTTACTTACATAATGACTATAAAATAGCAAAAAAATGGAAGACAACTAGAGAATTAGTGAAAAAAATATGACCAAATTAAAAAGTTGTATAACCATAATCAAGAACTTAAAAATATTCTACAAGTGTTTGAATTAAGGAATAAGGATAAATATGTTATCAAAAAGTGGATGAAGAGATTACCTGAAGACTTGAAATGGACATTTTACAATAAGGTTGAAGAAACACTAGGTACATAAGATATCAAATTACAAATGGAATCTAGTTAAAGAAGTAAAAAATAATTTAATGGATGGAGTGGAATCTAGTTAAAGAAGTAAAAAATAATTTAATGGATGGAATTACATTAAAGTTTAAAAAAATATAAGTAATATACGATCCAAGAAAGTCACGAAAAAATACTTGAAGACCAAGCTTTAGTTTGATGATGTATATGTAAAATATGATGGTATTATCTCAAAAGCTAGAGTTAAAATTTATTGTATTGCTCATACTTCCTATGTACTTTGGAGTTTTTATCCATACTTACATCTTTATAAAGTGGGATTTATCTTGTGCTATGTTTTTTTTCACTTATATAGAGATTAAAAATAGTATATGTTTTTCAAAATAAAAGATTTTTTTTTAAAAATTGTTTTTATTCAATATGCAATTTTTCATTTTATAACTTTAATAATTAGTTCTTTATTTTTATTATTTTTTTTCTCATCACTTAACACAAATATGAAAACATATTAATTAACATAAAACCCTATTTTTGTTTTTTTATGATTACTTAACACAACAATGAAAACAAATTAATTAACATAAATCCTTTAAGATAATATATGTATATAGCGAGGCAGTAGGAGGGGGAGGGATTATTCTTGATCCCAAGGACCAGTTTGAATTCATTTATTCTTGGGGAATTGGAGAAGATACAAATAATATAGCCGAAGCTCTTTCCCTGTGGCAAGGTCTTTCTTAGATGCTTGCTCATAACATCAAGGAGGCAATGGTGTTTGGAGACTCTCGACTAATCATTCAGGCCTTGGTTACTAATTCCCTTCCGTCACAAATGAGGTTGCTCCAGATTGTTAGGAGAATCCAGAGAATGGTAAACTCCTTTCAAAGAAGACAGTTCTACCATATCCTGAGAGGATTGAATGATGGTGTCGATAAAGTGACCAACAAAACTGTCTCTTTAAGCAAAGGGACCGTCAATGTCAATGAAAAAACCTTTTGCTCCCCTCTCCCATAGGATCAACAGAATGTAAACACGTAAGGGGCCGAGTCATATCGCAATTTCACTACAACAAAAACTGGATCTCTTTTTGCATCCTTTTTTGTGTCTATACCATCTTTTAGTGTATTTTTCTTCATTTTTTGGACAAAATGGCGCAATTTCACGGGTTGGTGCTATTTTAGGAATTTTTTGCGTCCTTTTTCTAAATCTAGCGCAAATTGCGGCATAATTTGCATCGGGTTTTGCACCTAGTTATGCGCCAGGTTTTGCATCAGGTTTTGCAACAGGTTTTCAGCCTAGTTTTGCACCTAATTTTGAGCCTAGTTTGTACATCTACTCTTGTTGTGCCCCTTTTTACGCCCATGTTTGCCTCAACTTTTACGCCCTTGTTTTCATCCACTTTTGCATCCTCTTTTACATCCACTTTTGCATCCACTTCTGCTTCTTTTTTTGCATCCCTTCAATGCGCCAGGCTTTGCATCAAAGTTTACATCCTGTTTTGAGTCTAGTTTTGCATCTCATTTTGTTTCAGCCATTTTTGCATCCACTTTTGCATCCATTTTTTTGTCCACTTTTGCACCCACGTTTTCATCTCTTTTTGCATCCCATTTTGCATCCATGTTTACGTCTTTTTTCCATCTACTATTGCATCTTCTTTTGCATCCACTTTTGTCGTGTCCCAATTCACACCCATTTTTGCGCTTACCTTTACACCCACTTTTGCTTCAACTTTTGCATCCACGTTTGCATCATTTTTTGCATCCCTTTATGCATCCATTTTTGCATCCACTTTTGCATCGGGTTTTGCGTTGGGTGTTACGACTACTTTTGCATCTAGTTTTGCATCTACTTTTGTTGCATCCACTTTCTCATCCAATTTTGTATCCAATTTTACATCCATGGTTGTATCCACTTTTGTGCCAATTTTTTCATCATGTTTTGCTTCCATGATTGTATCATTTTTGGTGCACCCCATTATGCACCCACTTTTGTGTTGCTGCCTTTTCACACACCTGGGTCACGTGGCAGAAATCTTCAAGCCACTCGGTGTGTCCTTGGGGGCAAGTCTCGAGTCAAGGCTGTCACCTTGTTCTTGACTCCTCCGTTTAGGCTCAACTCCTAACGAAGCCAAGGGGGTAGACCCTCTTAAGTTACTAAGGATGGTTTCTTAGTGTGGTGATGTTAAACTGAATCAGTTATTTAGGAGTTTGAATATTTTAACTATAGAAAATTAAAGATGACAAGAATGAAGATAAACACACAAAAGCACAAAGCTGATACACAACATATATATATATATATAAAGCAAAAATGACCAGTGCCTTAGAATGGAGTCAAATCAAAATGATCAATGTGCTTGCATGTGCTTGGAGTGAATGTTTTGCGATTGCATCTTGGTATGTTTTAAGTTAAAATTGAAGTATGAGTTGATTAAATTAGGCTAAGGGGGGACTCCAGATATACCCGAGAGTACTTGGAGTATGTCAAAAACAAAACCTTTACGGCTACCTGCAAGGAATATGTGGGCTGAAATGGAGTCTCTGGGGCTATTGTTCGTAACACACCCATTAGGGTGTGACAGAGATCGGCGCCACGAGGTCACTTTTCAGTAAGTTCCCGCTTCCTTTGGGTATTTTGCCACCGTAGAGGTTCGATCGAGGTGTTGGATTTTCACCTGATGGTTTGTCAATTGGGGAGAGTGAGTCCTAATTATGCTAGTCACCCAAGTGCTTTTGATACAGCTTGACTGATCGGATGAACCACAGCCAAGTGCAGAGCATACACACTGGAGTCTTGTAAATTTTAATAAGTTTTAACTAAGTGTTCTTGTTTAAAAGAAAAAAAGCCTCCAAGAACCTCTTTCGATCCAAGTGGATCTCAATCGGGGAATCAAGGAGGGGTTAATTTTAAATTGCTGATAAACAAAAGATGAAAAATAAAACAACTACACAAATATAGTTTTCTGATTAATCCTACCATGAATCTCTTTCCCCTTTCAGGTCACTTGGGAAATCGTGGGGTAAGTATTATGATTACTTTGAAATGTAAGATATGGAGTATGGAATTGTTGATTACATGGGCAGACCCAGGTTTACTATAATTAATCAACAACACCCCAAACTCACTGGCCCTTTCGGCGACAGACCGCGAAGCGATCTGAAGTCTCACCCAAAGTGAATCTAATGGGTTGGCCAAGACTCAAGTGTCTTGGACCAGGTTTTGCACATCCTACTTCTTTTCTCCTACTCCTGCGCGCCACTAGATCAACTAGCTCTGCGCATGGCACGTCCCCTTCTACTCACAGCACTTTTACCCGTGCGATGCTTAACCCCGCACAAGTCGTACGATTTCCTCTCGCGTCGCACAACTTCCACTTACCCACAATATTCCCAGCCTTACCGCATCTCTGCGCACCGCGGAACACCCATCCTCTCCTCAACGCTAAGCCCTCAGCTCGCAGTCTTACGCACCGCAGCTCCTCTGCCGATGCGATACCACCTCTCTGCGATATCTTACCACTACGACCTTGCGCTCTTTAGCGTTGACTGTGCCGGTGTGCGAACTCTACTTCTCAGAAGTATATTGTGAGTAACTGGTCATTAGAGACAGACGTAAAGGAGT
>LPNX010350992.1:0-17568 GCA_001517045.1 Pseudotsuga menziesii
GTTTATAGATGAACTTTAAAGCTCTTAGTCAAAATGGAGGTTTTATGAAGGAAATGAGGGTTATATAAGAGGCAAAAAGGGGTCAAAAACAGTGCCCAACACCTATCTCAAGGGCATGCACTATTTCGTAAAGGTCTCTCTCTTCCTCTCTCTTTATATGACATATACACACATGGTTTTAGAATGCATGTTGATGGGGTGAGTCTTAGAGTCAACAAGAAATTGAATTATTCTCTTATAAGTAAATTTTTTTTTATTAATATGTCAGCTACAAAAGCCTGAGCTCCTCAAAGTGCATTCTGTTAGAACAAATATTTCCATATCTAAATATTATTTACTGGAAATATTTTTTTTTTAGTAACTAGGGGAATCGACAACTGGAGCTGGGTTGGTACGCGTGTGACACGGGGTCCAGGGATCCATTCCCGCTACCACTATACCCCTAGGTGCCCCACACCCTTCGCAAGACATGGGACACAGGTAAACCTGGGTGGGATTTGATCTCGTGACCTCCAATTTACAACAAGTGGCTTCATAACAACTGAACCGCCAATGAGCCACACCCGTGTGGGCTATTATTTACTGGAAAGTTAACATTTCACAGATACCAAAGATTTATCTGGAGTATTTAGTGGCATTTTATTCATATAGTAAGACAACATGAATCTTTCCTCTATTTTTTGTTTTATATTGTTTGACAGGATGGTGGTATTAACAGTGTCCACACATCTCCAGTAAAAACCTATTTATTTGTGTATTTAATATATTTCTATCTTAAACTTTAAAATTTGTGTGTTGTTTTCATTTTAATACAATGGTTAAAGAAATATTGTCAAATAAAAACACATCAGTGAGGCAACGGTATTGTAATATAGCATTTATATGCGAGTTGATATTCTGGTGGAAAATGTGTGTTGGATAGATTGATTGTTGATTTCCTTCGCAGGACATGTGGAATGTGACTCTAGAACCACATCTCTTGGTGAAATTACCCCAAGAACACACTTTCCAAACACCATTAGTTGATTTAATTGTATGCCCATTTTTTTTTTCCATAGAGTATTTTGATATTTTCCATGCCTAGCAAAATGACCACTTGTGTATAGGTCTAGGAATGGATTATTTATTTAATTTATAAATTTAATTGCCAGCCAACACAGTGGTTTTTTGTTTATTAGGACAACTCTTTGCAAGCGATATGGGCCAATGGACTTGGCGAAAGGCGATTGATAAGGTAAGGGTTCTTACATTGCCTACATTCTCCCTAGGCATTAATATTTAATATGACTTGCTTGTACCTGTTGTAAAATATAACTTTGCTATTTTCATTTCTAGCCTCTTCATCATGCTTCATATCCAATGTTTGCATAGAAACATAAAAATATCAGACTTATCTATCTTTGTTGTGTTCTTGATGTACCATTCCTTGCTTTTCCCTGGGTTTTAGAGTTCCTGCCTCATTTTTCCATTGCATTCTTAGGAGTAGTGCAGTAAGTAGTACTAGTGTTATGTTCACCTATCCTATAGTGCACTGTGCTCACATTTTGGATAGGTTTTCCCTACGTTTAACTACTAAAGTTGATTGTTTGTAGCTTTCCCTTGGTTACCCGCTATCATGAGGTTCTTTTACACTAAGCAGTTCTAATGACAGTGGTGCATGCTTTGTCCTCTTTTTCTAGAGAAATTGATGAATAAATAGCATCCTTGGAGATTTCAGCAGAAGTGCACATAACCTGATAGTCTCAGTCTCTCATAATACCCTCTCTAAGGAGAATTTGCTCAACATCAATTGCAATTGCCTTTGTTGGTGCACTACATATCCTAGTGTTCGGTCACATACAAGCTTGATAGAACCTCTCGGACTTGAATTATTGGAGTTTGAAGCCCAAATGTTCTATAGCAAAATGTTTTTGTTTGCTCAGAGTGGTTTTGAGGCTACTAAGCAGAGCTTTGTAGCAATTGTGGAATGCCAGAGCTTGTCTTGAGTTGTACATGCATAATTGCTTTGAGTAATTAGTGAGACATCGACCCCAGCCATAACAGTCTCTGTATAAACTAACAAAAGGACGTTGCATGCATCAATTCTTGCAAATTCTAAGTGTAGGCAAGCGTTGTGATAGAAGAACACAATATTCCCTCTGCGGTTTGCCATTTCTTGTGTCCAATATGGAAGAATATTCTACCAGGAGGAAAAGAAGCCGCAATGAGGGCTACCTTGGAGTGCTTCCTAAGAAGAAACCCAAGCCTAGACCTGAGGAGAAAAAATTCATGTTCAGGGTTTTTCTTCTTAAAGGTTTGAATTTAACTCTACAGTTGGAGGATGTCGTGGAAAAGATGTTGGTCGCCGAGTTTGTAAGGACTGTTAGGAGAAAAGCTGAGAAATAAATAATAAAAAAGGGGCCAAGAAAAATTTACTGGGGTCCCCAAGTTTATGTGGAAGATGCAATGGGAGAATGAATAAACATGGAAACAACATATGTAAGGATTCTCACAACAAGCCCATGCTTGTAGCTCTGTAGGTTCATCCCTGAACTTCCTCCCCTAAACTGTTTCATTAGAGGAAATTTGGGGTCTAAAATGGGCCTTATAAGAAAACGTGCTAACAATAAGTTCTTGTGAGTTGTAATTCAAGAACCAATAGAATTCCAATAAAATGAGTCAACCATAATGGTTGAATTGATATATTTGTCATAAAAAATTACTTTTTTTTCTTCGTATTTTCGACATATCTCCCTGTGTTTTTACTCAAATTTCGATCGGGAGAGCTCGTTGGATGCGGAATTTGATTCTGCATCCAAAAAGTACCCACACTGCATATTTTTGGGGTATTAGGGTCTGTCAAAAGTATGCAGTGTGGGTACGTGTTGGATGCGGAATCAAATTCCGCATCCAACGAGCTCTCCCTATCGAAATTTGAGTAAAAACACAGGAAGATATGTCGAAAATACGAACACAAAAAATAGTTTTTTTTTCTTTTTTCCTCCAAAATTAATAAAGATTATTTTATTATTTTAACTATTATTTTATTATTTTCCTTAGGAGGCCCATTTTAGACCTCCAAATTCCTCTAATGTTTTAGTTTTTTTTATAAGTCAACAAAAATGTATTTATAGGTGCACTACAAAAGCATTCCATGAGCTCCTCAAAGTGCATTCAGTTAGAACAAATATTTCCATATCTAAATATTATTTCCTGGAAAGTTAACACTCATAGATAACAAAGATTTATCCGGAGTATTTAGTGACACTTTATTCATATAGTAAGAAAACATGACTCTTTCCTCTGTTTTTTGTTTTATATTGTTTGGCAGGATGATGGTATTAACAGTGTCCACACATTCCTAGTAAAAACCTATTTATATGTGTATTTAATATATTTCTGTCTTAAATTTTGAAATTTGTGTGTTGTTTTTGTTTTAATACAATGGTTAGAGAAATCTTGTCAAATACAAACACAAGTTTCCACATCAGTGAGGCAACGATATTGTAATATAGCATTTAAATGCAAGTTGATATTCTGGTGGAAAATGTGTGTTGGATAGATTGATTGTTGATTTCCTTCGCAGGACATGTGGAATGTGACTCCAGAACCACATCTCTTGGTGGAATTACCCCAAGAACACATTTTCCAGACATCATTAGCTGATTTTATTTTATTTTTTGGTTAAGTGCCCTGTGACTTGTTGGGCAAACCTTGGTTATATTACAAGTGTATTATGATAGATTTCTTGGTTTGGCATGGGAATCTTTGTTGGGGTTGAAACATAGGTATATTTCCATTCTATAGCATTTGTCTTATAGTAATACTTTTTAGGAATAGTGGTGACATTTCCACCTCGTGGCTCTTGTTTGACAAATATCTAATGTCTAGCTTAGGGTTTTCCTATTGAATATTTCTGAAGTGGATCTAGTTATTAAGGAGCAGATTGGGTTTAAACCATTCAACCCTATCTACTCTTTAATCAGTAAATCCTCCATGAGATCCTCAATTGACCCCATCTGCCTAACTTGGATTTGTTAGACACTAATCACAGCTTTTATGTCATTTTAAATCTTAATTCATCTTTCATTTTCTGTTTTATAAGATCTGAAAATTTCTATCATTTACATGTATTAAACTCATCCCTAAAACATCAAATCGCATGGTAGGTTTGCCCCACTTTGTGGTTGGGAATTACCTTCTAGAAATCTGCTCTGTAACGTTGATTAAATTTGGTCTAAAACATAATTAAAAGGTTGATTTGTAGGGTTGAAAACTTCAGATTAATAAGTGAAATTCCTAGATCTTCCCTAGTTTTAGCCTCATGTGTACCTTATTTCAAATCTAACTAAAGGTTAAAACATTATGTTGTCACAAATCTTGGTTGCTGGTTGAAAAATACATATCATTTGCAAGTTTGTAGCAACATTTAATTTATTAATTTAGATCTCAAATTTGAGGATATTTTCACATATACACTAATAAATTCTCAAACCTTGATTCTTCACTACTAAAATCCCTTGTAGCATCAACTAGTCCATTGATTGTATCAATCCATTTAACATTTTCTTCTGGAACTAAATCTTGTAATTGCAAATAATGCATCTCAATAGAATCTAGAGCCTAGTACCTACTGCCTTTACAGGACAGATATGGTGTTAACACTTTCCATTGTAGATAACATTGTAATACCTGCAACATCTATGATATAACCCACTTGAATGGTGGTAGAGTGATTTATTGTATTTTTCAGTTTCTGTTATTTTATGCTTGGTTTGACAAGAGAATCGATAGATACACTTCAAGAATTAGCAGTCGATAAATCAATACCTTGGATAACTTATCCCATTCAATTATTTCTAGTGGCATGATTATATGCCTCGACTAAATTTTGTAAGCACTTATTCAAAACATAGCATCTATTGTATATTGGTATGATGTACACATTTCCATGTCGGCTTCTAATTACCTGCAATATTTCCATACTTATTCATCACAACCAATTAGGGTCCTTACAGAATGGTATTATTCACACCCTCTGTGCATATGAAAAACGGTATGGTTTCATCTGGGTCCAATGTTCATGCTATGAAATTCCAAAGTTTTTATCAGGCAGACATAAACGTGATCTTTCTGTCGTTGTCTATCTGCGTGATAAAAAATTGGGAAGTTCATAGGATGCACATTGGACCCAGATGAAACCATACAATTTTCATATGCATAGAGGGTGTGAATAAGACCATTCTATAAGGACCCTATTTGGTTGTGATGAATAACTATGGAAATATTGCAGGTAATTAGAAACCGACATGGAAATGTGTACATCAGACCAATATACAATAGATGCTATGTTTTGAATAAGTGCTTACAAAATTTAATCTAGGCATATAATCATGCCACTAGAAATAATTGAATGGGATAAGTTATCCAAGGTATTGATTTATCGACTACTGATTCTTAAAGTGTATTTGTGGATTCGCTTGTCCATAGACACAAAAAATCCATGATACTGCACATCAATCACAAGCACTTATTGAAGATCCAAAACCGTGGCAAGGAAGGTGCCTTTCTACTGGTTTTTTTTTTTGAAACCTCTAGGTTTCGTCTCAATATCGACGAACTTTCGTCGCGGTTATTGCAAAACCGTTGAAACCTCGGGTGGCTTTCCGCAAATGCCATCGCTATAGCGACGCAGTTTCATGGAACAATTACCATTCAACTTGAATATTTCGTTGATAGAGATTGGTTTTCCATGGTTTTGCGTGGAAGAAATTTCTGTTCAAATTACAAAATTTGTCGATAGAGAGACAATAGTGCGTCGAAAATGTTCCACGGTTTTGCGTGGAAACAAAATTTTGCCTGGAAGTTTTTGACCATATTTTCATCGTTATAGGGATGAAAGTGTTGTCGATAGAGCGATGAAACGTAGAAAATGAATTGAAAAAATCAATTTCAAGGCCACCGTATAGAAGACACATGGCGGCCATATTTCATCACTATATAGACGGCTTATACAGATCATCGTTAGATCGACAAAATAAGTGACATGATACATCAAGACCATTGTCGTCGCAATTGAGACGACAAAACGTGGAAATAGCAACGAAAAATCGTCACAAATTTGCTCATATGTATTAGTGTGAGAAGACCAAACATGATCGTCCAAGTAGTTGTCAACTTTGGATGTATTGATAATTTACTTATAAAATACGATAGAGAAAAAAATCACCCAGATTGAATGATTTCTAATGTTACATGAAGTTTGTTAACCCAGACCTACTATGATTCTAAGTATACAAGGAAGTTGTTGAAAATCTAAATCATGAAAGATCAACATCAATGAAGGATTAATCATTTTTATATTTGTGAGATGTAGAATAGTTGGTGGCGGGGTATGGTTAGGACGCCCCCTAAGTGGAAAGGTTGTCGGTTCTAATATCGCGGATACCAAAAATCCAACCACGTTAAGGGTTGGTGCGGTACAGGCCGGGTGCGATCCCTGGGTGATTTTGACGACTTAGATGCTCCTGATTCGTAGTAACTTAGCCAATGGAAAACCTACTAGTCAGGGGGGTTCCACCACTTTGTCAACAAAAAAAATTAAAAAAAATTCTTTTTATTTATTTATTTCCAATCAACATTAACAAAAGATTAATCCTCTTTATTTTTTATTTATTTCCAGATTAAGTGATCCTCAACTTATTATATGTTAGAGGCTCATCACTTTCTTAATTATTTCTTATAAAATTTAATTTTTTATTAAAAACTTTTGGCAAGGCATTGAGTACCCAACAGTGATGCATATCTTACCAAAATTAATATGCACAAAGCAAACTAACTTCACTAAATATGCATATAGTAGCAAAGTTAATATGACTCTTTAGAATTATATCTTGGTCGTTTGTATTTATCTTGTAATTCAAAAATCTCCCTACTCATTTTCCCCGAAGCTTTTGTCTCATTGGGTTTTGCTCTAAATGTCGGTTCTTCAATTTGTCATCTCTCTAGTTCTTTTTTCTAAATTTGAGTTTTTGTTCTTTAATATTATTTTTTTTCCTTTTTTTTCGATTCATCTTCATCTTCTTTTAATGTATTTTTTTTCTTTATTTATTTATTTTTTTAATAATTTCTTAATTTTTCGTATTTTTTTTTCCTTGGTATCTTATCTCTCATATTTAGACAATGGGCATTTTTATTTTTCTTGTAATTCAAAAATCTCCTTACTCATTTTCCCCAGAGCTTTTGTCTCATTGGGTTTTGCTCTAAATGTTGGTTCTTCAATTTGTCATGTCTCTGGTTCTTTTTTCTAAATTTGAGTTTTTGTTCTTTAATATTTTTTTTATTTTTTTAAATACTTTTTTTTCTTTTTTTTTCAATTCATCTTCATCTTCTTCTTTTAATGTATTTTTTTCTTTATATACTTTTTTTTTTAATAATTTCTTAATTTTTTGGTTTTTTTTTCCTTGTTATCTTATCTCTCATTTTCAGACAATGGGCATTTTAGCATTTTACAAAGATGTGACAATTTTTTTCTTTATTTGGTATACAAATAACACACCACTCATGCTTAATCTAGCTTATATTTTGTCCATTGTACCATGTTAAGATTTGGTTGGCTAAAGCTAACCTTAAGGAAATTACTGTTATGAGTGGATAGCTAAGTTTCCACACTATTTTCCACTACCACAACGTTTATTTTATATGATTTTCTTCCATTTTTCTAGTGTACCCCGACTTTACTATATATACACTTGAGCTCTTTCTTTTACCAACTACACTCATCATCTTAACCAATAAGCATAATAATGTTGTATTTTAGTTGACTTACAAACTAAGATAATATCTTCCTGCAAATTTAAGTCCCCACAAATTTTCAACCTTACTTCCAATCTCCTACTTCATAAAAGGAAGATACATCTTCCAAACATAATAACTTGAATAATGTAAAAGATTAAATAAAATATTAAACACCCTATAATTACCAAAAAAACCTATCCATAGGCCTTATCATAATCTCACATTATTTCCTCTTTGAACTTTCCATGCTAGCCATTTGCCAACCAAAAATAACCTTCTACATGATAGAAAGAACCTTCACAGGTTTCCTTTTACTCTTATCCATTCATCCAGTGATTCTTATCTAATATATTCCTTTCCATCACTTCCCCCACAAACTTTCTTTTTTAACTAAACTCCATGTGCACTTTGCTCGACGAAATATATATATATAATTCAGTCCCCATCCACTTTCTTCCTTTTGATTGGAAATATTTGACCATTTAAACAATGGGATACCTTTTCTTTAATATTTTATTATCCACAAAAGTCTAAACCATTTTCGTCTATTCCTTTCGAGATGAAAACCATTGCCATCTAGTGTATTGGAATACTTTTTAATACACATTTAATTACTACCAATCTGCATCCATAAGACAACCACTATGGCACCAATTTGAAACCCTCTTTTTATGTTTTTATGCAACCATAACAAATTTGAATATCTATAATCTTTAATTTTTAGCTAAAATCCTAAAGCACTTTAATAAGTTATTTGTAGTGAAAAAATGAGCTATATGTTTTCCATACCTTCTTCCAAACCATTAAAATCATCATTGATTTATTAATCTCCATTCCAATTGCTTTATAATATAGCTCTAAAAATACCTTTGAAGTGGGTCATCTTCCTAAAAAAAACCTCATTCAAAAATCATTATGCTAACAACAAACATCAATTGAGTTATACAAACAATTCTGGCTATCCCAATTTTGTTTATATGCCCCTCTCCTTTTTCCTTTTAAATTCAATCTACTTAATCCCTTTGCCCCAATAAGAGTAGAAGTTGTCACAAAGGACATACATTCGTAAGTACTCTAAAAGCATGAAATAAACCTGAAGATGAACCATTTATGAGAAAACAAATGAAGTTGATGAAAGGAAACCATTATCTAACCTAACCTATGGTTTGAATATCCACCTGGCTAAATCATTAGTAGTCTAAGCTGAATTGACTCGACCTTCTCATACACCCAACTAAATCAATTTATGTTACAACAATAGGTTCCTTATCCAACTTTATTGAGTTCATCCTTTCTTGAGTTGTTCCAATTACATCATGAAGATATGTCTATTGAATAAAAAGTGTTATTTCATCCTTTCTAAGATAACAATTAATACTATAACTTTCAACCAATTAACAATAATCTTTGATATGATATTATAGATTAGTTTACATGATGAAATGAGTCTAAATTCAACAAAACAAAAGCGGGTGGCTCATTCTTTTTTGGAATTAGGAATATATAACTAGCAATTGTTAAGACATTTAGACATTTAGGAGTTAGTTAAGATAAACTTGGTCTAATATGTCCTTAGGTAAAGTATGTTTCTTTAGTTCGACTTGTTCTAGACATCAATTGATTCAACAGTTCTTCAACACCTTGATCTTAACGGCTATTGATTTTTAAATTATCGCCCAAATGGTCCATGATCTCTATTTAAAGAACATGGAGAATCATGTGTTCGATGATCGATTGTGAGAAATTCATACGTACATTATTTTTAATTTTGCATTAATATATTGCCTAAAGTAGCTATCTATATGTGGCTATGAATTATTTCTCTCTTTAAGGGTTTCAACCACGTAAAACATCGATGTGTTAATATGTGATATTTTTGTGTGAGAAGTTGCTTAAGGTGTTCAACTTGTGCAAAAATATTTTGTTTTAGTTGCTCCTAGAAATTTTCAAAGGCTCCAAATTCTTCAAATACTCTTAAAATCTCTTCCTCCAACAACTGGTAAACGTCCAAATATAATTCAACTATCCATCCACCAGGGCTTGGACTTTTGGCCTTCTATAAAGAATTCATGACTACATTCAATTCTTCATTTGAAATTTATGTATCCATCTCCTCATTCATTATCTCATCAACAAGCTTAGGGATTATTCTTATCACCTTTATAATTTCTCTTATGTCAGCCTCTCTAGGCTCTTTAAATAATAATGAAAATGCCTTCTACCTTCTTGAATTATTTCTGGGAATGATTTTACCTTAGACCATCTTTTAACTTTATTTACCAAATTGTATTGGTATTCCTTCTATGCTTTGCATAATTTTAGAAAAACTTGGTATTATCAAGGCAATAAAATGCAATACAAATTGTTTACCAAAAAAACTTAACTCCTACTAAATTAAAATAAATATACCAATATTAGTGAAGTATATCAAGAATAATTACATGAACAAGTTAAATGTGGGAGCAAAAAGAGGGGTAGTCTATTGATGCAATAGAAAACACAAAAAATTCAAACTTTTAAATAGGTGGTTGAGAAATACCTTATCATTATCTTTGGTCCTCTTATTAAACACATTCTCTAGTGTTATTGCACTCTAAGCTTGAAGAAGATTGAACTAGAAATAACACAATGAAGTTCTCCAAGTAATCCCTAATCACAACTATAATATTTCAATACAATAAACAAAAATCCCAAATGACTTCTTTTAGCTTGTTTTTTAATATTCATGACATAGAAAAGATGAAAGAAATGGCAATCCATGTACATCTTGTTCTTCACAAGAACAATAATTAAAACTACATGTTACCATGAAGTTGGGATTCATGTCTATCTTTCTTTTTTCCATGTCTATATTGGCCAACACTAACTATTTCTAACTATTTCTCGATATTAGCACTAACAATGTTTACATACCAGAAATTGTATTGTGAGTTGCCTGATAAAAAGAAAACCTACATATTTTCAAAGTGAAATTGCAGCAACAACAATAAAGTTGAATAGCTCACTAGATTGATGGTGAAGAAACAATGATTTTCACTTGTTAGCAGCCTAATTTCTATGGAAGTCTCAAATAAGAAACTGTGGATTCAGAGAGTTTTACTTCCAAGGTCTACGATGACTCTCAGAACTTTTGACTGCTCTTTTGCAAAGATAATTATATTTACCCGACCAAGATGCCAGTCATTGATGATGCAGAGTCCTCCACAAGTGACAGTTTTGTTGTTGCTACAATAATGATTGTGATTATGATGATGAAAATGACAATGATGATGTTTACTTACCAGAAATTGTATTGTGAGTTACCAAATAAAGAGAAAACTTACATATTTTCAAAGTGAAGTTGTTGCAACAACAACAAAGTTGAATAGCTCACTTTTCACTTGTCAGCAGCCTAATTTCTATGGAAGTCTCAAATAAGAAACTGTGGATTTAGAGAGTTTTACTTCCGAGGTCTACGGTGACTTTCAGAACTTTTGACTGCTCTTCTGCAAAGATAATTATATTTACCCGACCAACATGCCAGATGCAGAGTCCTCCACAAGTGACGGTTTAGTTTTGTTACTGCTGCAACAATGGTTATGATTATGATGATGAAGATGACAATGATGAAGGCCAGTTATCTTCATCTGCATCTATTTCTGCACTTCAATTACACAAAGTTGTATTAATTATCTTTGTGAAGCATCTGATGATGATCTAGGACTGCCTCCTACTCTCTGCACACATGATGATAATAATAACAATGATATTTATCAGAATCATTCCAATGCCCATTTTCAGGCCGTGGATTTAGACTGATATTTATCAGAATCATTCCAATGCCCATTTTCAGGCCATGGATTTAGACTTTGGTTTGGATTTGGAGTTGGATATGGAAGACCATAGTTGTTGGTTTTTTGATATTTTTATTTACATATTATATGTGCCAGTATAGATCTATCTAAAAAGAGATCTACCAAGCATCGAGAGCATCAAATCTGTCTAGATACAAACCCTTTTATAGAGTGGAAATGTGTAATCCAATGATTATGGTTTTAGTTTATCTAATTTATATTGTTTTATATGTATGCAATTGTAAATAATTTATATTTAATTTAAGTTTAACACTTTTTTTTTAATAATATTTTATTATTTTTATAAAGGACATGTGTTAATTCTAAGATGAGCACAGAAAGAGTTACACAACTCTTCTCTACTGGGCTGTAAAATGCATCTTTTCGATAAAAAATGCCCAAATAATTCAAATCTCAATAATATGTATTAACAAGAAGAGCAACAGGCTGTTTTTTTTCTTTTAAGCAGAAACTGAACTGAGTTTAGTAGGTAATGTTCCACTTTCATGGGCAGGGGTTGGATGCAAAGGTAAGGCTGAGTTTAGTAGGTAATGTTCCACTTTCATGGGCAGGGGTTGGATGCAAAGGTAAGGCTGAGTTTAGTAGGTAATGTGTAAGGCTAGCGCAATGACAAAATACAACCTGTCTATCCTTCCTAGGAGGGGAGTAGTTCCATTCTAGTGAAATCATACTATAATCAAATTCTACAGCCATGTTAACCACTATTCAAGTCAGGTTTACAGAAAAATGGTTTAAAGTGAGTTCGTAGAAAATAATAAGCTGTAACCATCGCCTGAGAGATTCGAACTTTCGCGGGGAAACCCCATGTACTTAGCAGGCACTCGCCTTGACCACTCGGCCAAAGCGACAGAATTAATAAAAAAGATTGGAGCCCTTGAAACCTATGCGGAACGAAGAGAAAATTACAACTCAGCGAAACTGACGTATCGAATGTAAAATAATGGTTACAAACATTAGAAGTTCAGTATGTTTGCGCAGGAAGCGAGAGAAGATTGCGTTGTGGAAATACGATTAGCTCGCTGGCAGTAAGCGTAGAGTTTTAAAAAGTTTAGAAGAACGGCAGTGGAGATGCGGGGTATCGAACCCCGTACCTCTCGCATGCAAAGCGAGCGCTCTACCGTTTGAGCTACATCCCCGATATTGATAGATCAAAATTTATTAGTTTCACCTGATTACCAAAGTGCGTGAAATAAAAAAACTCCATATGGGTACAAAACAGTGTGATCACAGCGATAGCACAATGTGCAGGGTATGAAGGAGATTTAGCTGCAATAATTGCTGGTTATTCCGAGAATGGCCACTTCCAAGCAGCCTTGTCATTCATCAATGAAATGCACATCCAGGTTGTAAAACCCAACTCATTCGTCATAGTTAGTGCTCTGTCTGCATGTTTTAATTGATTGGCTCTGGAAGTAAGTAGATCCACGGCTATGCAAGAAGAAGTGTATTTGAATCTGATATTGTTGTGACTAATGGGTTTGTAAACATATATCCCAAATGTGGGAATGTTAACATTGGCCACAAATTGTTTGAAAGAATGTTGAACAAAATGTAATGTCATGGGCTGCAATAATTGCTGGCTATTACCAGAGTGGCCACCCCCATGATGCCTTGCATTCATCAATGTAACGCCTGCCAAGGGTATAAAACCCAAGTCTTTTGTCATAGTAAATGTTTTGCCTGTGTTTGCTGATTTATTGGCTATGGAACAGGGTAAGCAGATCTACAGCTATGTAATAAGAAGTGGATTTGAATCTGATGTTGTTGTTGGGCAGTGCACTAGTAGACATGTATGCCAAATGTGGGAATGTTAATGCTACTCACAAATTGGCCTGAATGAAATGTTGAGTTATGGGTTACAATAATTGCTGGTTATCTCCACAGAATGGCCACCCTCTGAAACATTCATCAATGAAATCACATCCAAGGCAGCGTTCAAAATTGAACCCTTCACAGCCCTTCCAAAGGGTTCTAGCCCTTCCCACAAGTTTAAGGCAGCGTTCAAAATTGAACCCTTCACAGCCCTTCCAAAGGGTTCTAGCCCTTCCCACAAGTGTAAAGTTAAAATTGTGTTTCAAAAAAAATTTAAAATTTGAATTTTACCCTTATATCAACATTTCAAAAGAAGTGCAACTTTTGAAGTTATCCATCCATATAAATTTCTCTTCTCATTACATCCTCTTCTCTTTAAATCCTCGTCTCATAGTCATAACTAAGGATTATTATGCCTGCACATCCTCACCTTATAATACGAATTGGGTCAAGGCCCAAAGACAACCATAAAATATTAAATGTGTCAAGACGCAAAGAGTAAGATACAACTATAAGTCTTATATAAAATTTATCTTATAAGTCTTTAATTAACAGTATAAACTGAGATTTGACATGTTGGATGGTTTTGATCTTCTTATCATGAGTCCTTACCAATGTGATTGCAAGACATTCTTTGAAGGTGAAGTCCATAATTTTAGGTCTTCTTCCTCATTATCATGCCTTTTGGTAAGACAATAAAGAGGGTAGTGACATGCATCAACATGTAAAATGTTTTAGGAATGGAGGTTATACACATTAATTGATTTCATTAAATAATTTAAATTCCTACCGATGACTATCGATTCAGTGAACCGTGGATTGGTACAAAACACAACAAATTTTAGAGCCCCAAGCACTTAATTACACACACCTATAACTTTCTCAAATCTAGCCATTAATAAACTTATTTTGGTATTCTGGTTCAATTTAAAAGGAGTGTTGAGACTTAGAAATACAGTTAGTTGCAAGGATTCAGTTGACTTAGGCCCTTCCATCACATACATGTATGCTTTCACAACAAGCGCTGAAAAACAATATTTGTTTTTTGCATTTTTTTTGGTGAAAAGGTTTGGCTAATTTATACCTGTTAATTAAAGGACAATTATTTATATTTCCCTTCATCTCTGAAGGGCTGAGAGAATATATACCCTTCTAATTGAAATTAAGACCCACCCTTCAAATTTGATCACTGATCCAAGGTATAAAAACCTAACTCATTTCTCATAGTTAGTGCTCTGCCTGCGTGTGCCCATTTATGGGCTCTGGAGCAAGATAAACAGATCCACGATTATGTAATTTATTGGCTCTAGATCAAGATAAGCAGATCCACGATGTAAGAAGAAGCAGATTTGAATATGATGTTGTGGGCACTACACTTGTAGACATGTATGTCAAATGTGGGAATGTTCACACTGCCCACAAATTGTTTCAAAGGTTGCCAGAAGGAAATGTTGTGTCATAGAATGCAATGATTTATGGCATTAGAAATTCATGGACATGGTGAGGATGCTCTTGCTCTTTTTCTCCCCAAATGCAACAGACAGACATAAGGCCGGATCATATCACCTTTACTGCTATTTTGACTGCTGCTCTCATGCAGGGTTAGTCGATCAGAGATGGCAATACTATGAAGTCAGATTATGGCCTTGCACCTAAGCTGAAGCATTACATAAGGCCGGATCATATCACCTTTACTGCTATTTTGACTGCTGCTCTCATGCAGGGTTAGTCGATCAGAGATGGCAATACTTTGAGTATATGAAGTCAGATTATGGCCTTGCACCTAAGCTGAAGCATTATGCATGCTTGGTTGACTTTTTTGGTCATGTAGGGCATTTAGATGAAGTGTATGACATTATTAAAAAAAAAAAGATGTCATTGAGCTCAGCATCATAACTATATGCAAAAATTATTGAAACAGTTACACAAAAGAATATAAAGATTTATTTCGGGAAACCTTTATGAAAAGAAAACCCAACAAAACTTTCTCTATATAGATGTATCAAAAATACAAAAATAAGCGTAAATATGTGGAAAGACTTGCTTGAGGTCTACAGAATTCACTGCAATGTTGAGCTGGAAAAACAAACAGCAAAACACATTTTTAAATTAGAACCAAACAATGCTGGCTATTATGTACCGTTGTCAAACATCTATGCCGAGGCATGCAGGTGGGATGATGAAGTAAAGTTGAGGACAAATATGAAAGAGAGGGGAGTGAAGAAGCAACCAGGATTTAGTGTTGTTGGGGTGCATAGAGAGGTTCATACATTCCTTGAGGGAGATAGAGGGAGATAGAATTGTTGGAATTAATTTCTAACCACACCACCATTAATGTAAAATTTGTCTGTAGATTTTCATTTAAGCATTGATAGACAGTAGTGTTAATTTTCTCTACCGAACGCTTTAAATGTTGCTGTTTCCTGGCATGATCTTGTCAAATTGATTGTCAAATTGACAAAAGCAACCCTTATAGTTTGAAGTGAGTTATCTACCCGATCATTTGCACCGGGGCTCATCTGACTCTGTTCCGTGATAGATTACTTTGTTATCTTTTCGTGACAGTGAGACCAAGAACAGCAGATTTTGTTTTTTTTTTGCATTTTCATTGCAGATCAATTCTACAACAGACTATTATTACACTCCGATTTAATGCAATAATGAAGAATACTAATTTACCAAATAAAATTGAATCTACAGACTGAACCGATCTAAACCTAATCTGAAATTGTGTTCTAAAAACTTGTAATTTGAAATTCAATTGTTATGGATTTGATAACGCCAATGTTTTAGATCTTTCCAGTTATTTTTATGGAGTTGACTAAAATTATACAGTTGGAAACATACATTTGCAATTTTCATAAAAATTCCAATCAAAACTTACAATTTTAACTTGCACTTAAAAAACAAGAATTTGCATGGCTAAATTTATGGATGGATGAATTCCAGAGCAGTTAGTGTGAAAGTAGGTGTTGGAATAGGTTGTTCTTGGTCTCACGGAAAGGTAACAGAGTAAGCTATCACCCGAGGAGGTCAGGTGGGCTTGGTGCAAATGGTCGGATAGATAGCTTACTCCTTATAATTTTAGTGATCAATAACCAGCCTACTGCTCAAGCTTTAATGCAACCACAACAAGACAGCAGGCTATTGAATCTCAAGGTGCTTTAAATCCAAGTTATCCAACTACTTGCTGCGCATCAACTATTGCATCAAAGGTGCGCATCAATTTTGAGTAGATCGAACTGTTGCTGGAGCCGTGTGCTTCACGGACTTGTTGGACGATTATGAAATCCACTTTATAAATTGGCAACATGAATCACCAAGCCGGTGAGTTTCCCGGTGATCTTGTCGTGTGCTATGTTTGCCTTGCAGCTGGATCTGTTTTTTATAAATATTTTACTTAATTTATGAAATGGTGGTGTTCTGAGCAATTTTGGCCAGTTGTCCGCTACGCCCTCTTCCAGAACTCATCTTCAATTTAAAAATATTTATGAAATGTTGGAAACCGAAAATGAAGAAGACAAGTCATGAGCCTAACACAAATCTGGTGTTGCAGAATGTGGAGGAAGAGGCTAAGGAAAACATTCTATACGGTCAGAGTGTGAAGCCAACAATTAGTTTTGGGATCATCAATAAAACTCACAAGACTAGGCACAGCCTTCATGTATGTACTGACTAATATCCAATAGTCTTGGGCGAGAAATTATTGTGAGAAATGCAAATCGATTCCACCATTTTAAGGATAAATTATGTTCTTGTGGAGATTAGTGGTGATTTTAGTTGAACTAAGCAATGTGCTTATGCTTTGAAACTAACCATTTCTTTGTTTTGTAATATACGCATAAAGAGAAACATGTATTGAGCAATTAAATGCATTTTGTTTTTCATACTATCTCCACTGAAATTTGATGTATTGTTTGTTTGTGTTATGCATAAGATAAAAAAATTGATGTATTGTTTGTTTGTGCTATGCATAAGATAAAAGAGACAATGTTGTTGCCCAAAGTCTTTTTAGAAAATGAGTGAATTAAAACAAATTAATTTAGAGTATATAGGCAAGTAAGTATACATTTGTAAGTCAAAAGTCGAGTGTGAGTGAAAAGCGAAATTTGAAGCTTTTATATAT